>CM052702.1:35214032-35292957 GCA_028551405.1 Uromys caudimaculatus | reverse complement strand
GTGCACACGTACACATGTGCATGTACCCCAACCCCAGGATGTCCGTGCACACGTACACATGTGCATGTACACCAACCCCAGGATGTCCCGTGCACACGTACACATGTGCATGTACACCAACCCCAGGATGTCCCGTGCACACGTACACATGTGCATGTACCCCAACCCCAGGGTGTCCTGTGCACACGTACACATGCGCATGTACACCAACCCCAGGATGTCCCGTGCACACGCACACATGTGCATGTACACCAACCCCAGGATGTCCCGTGCACACGTACACATGTGCATGTACACCAACCCCAGGGTGTCCCGTGCACACGTACACATGCGCATGTACACCAACCCCAGGATGTCCCGTGCACACGCACACATGTGCATGTACCCCAACCCCAGGATGTCCGTGCACATGCACACATGTGCATGTGTACCCCAACCTGTGCCTACACAAGTGCAAACATGCACACAGACACATGCATACCACAAACACACAAAGCAAAAACTCAACAGAGTTCTAAAATGATCAGTCAGTAGCTATTGTGCTACAGTCCCCTAACGCCTTTGCTCCTACCGTCCAGTCTCTGAACACTTCTAGACTCCTCCTAAATCTAACTAAAGCATCCGGGTCACCCAAGGCATCCCAGCTCTCTCTTCCAGCAATGAGCAGCATCTGTCATGAATGGTTAGCACCATCATTTTAGGATTGCTTGGGAAGAATCAAGGCAAGCACTCATTTCTTGGGTACCAGCCCACAGCTTTTCATGTTTTATGGTCCTCAAAAGTCCATGCATTGGAAGCTCAGTTTCCAGCTTGTGATACTCTTAGGAGCTGGCACAACTAGGGCAACCTCCTGGGAGGACATTGGGACCCTGAGGAGGAAGTGCCTTTGGATGGTTATAGGTCCATAGTTTCCTTTTTTTTTTTTTTTTCAGTTTTTTTTTTTTTTTCTTTTGAGGCACAGTTTTTTTGTGTATCCCTGGCTGTCCTGGAACCCATTCCTTAGACCAAGCTGGCCTTGAACTCAGAGAATCACCTGCCTTTGTCTTCTGAGTGCTGGGATTAAAGGCATGTGCCACCACTGCCCAGCTGATTTTTTTAATGTCAAATATTTGGTGCATGTATGATGCGTGTCTGTTGTGTGTGTACGGTGTATGCATATGTGTAATGTGTGTGCTCAGCAGTGTAGAGGTCAGAGGGTAATTTACAGGAGCTAGGTTTTCCTTTTCACTATATGGGTGCTGAGAATCTAACACAGGTCATCAGGGCTTGGCAGCAATGCCTTTATCCCCTGACTCATTTCACTGGCCCTCAAGTGGTGGCGCACACCTTTAATCCCAGCACTCAGGAGGCAGAGGCAGGTGGATTTCTGAGTTCGAGGCCAGCCTGGTCTACAGAGTGAGTTCCAGGACAACCAGGGCTATACAGAGAAGCCCTGTCTCGAAAAACCAATAAATAAATAAATAAATAAATAAATATTTAAAAAATTTCCGTAGTACTTAATAGTATCTAGATTGCAATTATATAATTCCTCTCTTCTCTTTCACCTCTCCAAACCCTCCTATGTACTCTTTTGCAATCATTCAGATTCATGGCTTTTTGTTGTTGGTGGTGTCTGTGTGTGTATTCCTAAATATATAAATACAACCTGGTGAGTATGTGTAATGTTACTGTGTGTAAGTTTTCAGGGCTGAGCACTTGGTGTTGGGTGCCAATTGGTCTGCTCTCCCCCGAGAAAGACTGTTCTTCCCTCTCTCTGCATTCCTTAGTTGCCCGTAGTTCTTTGTCTAGGCTTGAGGCCTTTCCTCTTCCAGACTCCTGAGCATGTCTATTGGTGTCAGACTTGTCCAGGTCCAGATTTATGAAGCCATACTGATGAGATTTCAAGGTCCCAGCTTCTCTGATATTTCTAGGAGACACAACCTCATAGCAGATTTCCTGCTCCTCTGCTCTTGCAGCCCTCACATCCTCTCTTGTGCAATGAGCCCTGGATCTTAGGTGAGGGGTAGTTCTGTGGTAGATGTATCCGTTGGGCTGGGCTGTACAGCTCTGCACTTTGATTGGTGGTTGATTTCTGCAATGGTCTTTGTCTGTTGCAAAGATTAGTTTCCTTGATGAGGAGGAGGATACTGGTCTGTGGATATGAGGATAAATATTCACCTTATTTTTACACACAACACAAATGCTTTATTTAAGAGCTGGACAGACTGCATGAGACTCACATCCACGATGGCAGTGAGCTAATGGAAAGCCCCTCACTTGGTTTCTAAAGAGGCTGATGGGAAATAAAGGAGCCACATCCTTTACAAACAGTCACTAAAAGCTGAAGAAATCTAGAGAGAAATAAACGAGGATTGTGCACAAGGGCATGCACCTGCGCTGTCTCGGGCTCAGGAAAAAGAATGGGGTCCAGGTAGTCCTTGGTTTGTTTCAATTACTATTTCTGCATTTTATGATACTCTGAAAGCAATGCATATGCCCTGCAGACTGACCTTCGAATTCTGACTGTTTCCTTGAACTGCCTGTTACTTACTATACTTACCACGGGTACTGTTCAGTGAGCCACTAAAACTCCATAAACTACAAGTAAGTCAATTCCTTAATATACTTACTGTGATTTAAAGCTCAAAATGACACTCCAATAGTATTTTAGAGTTTTTGGTTTTTTGCGGTGTTAAGGATGGAACCCCAGATTTTGAGCATGCCAGGCAAGAATACTCCATCTTTGAACTATTGCCCCTTAGAATGATATTTTAAGCAAAGTATTCAAAATTTAAATTTTCAAAAGCTGGGTGTTATGGGGCCCACCTTTGATCCCAGCAGTCAGAGATAGGTGGATTTCGGAGTTTGAGGTTAGCCTGGTCTACAGAACTGGGATTACAAGAGAGAGAGGAAAAACCTATCTCAACAAACAAACAAACAAACAAATAAATAACAAAATAATTTTTTTACTAGCTGTACAAAATTGGAAATCCAGACAAAACCATGAAGGTTATGCAATTTGGCATATTAATAAGGAAATTGGCTGTAGGGATGACGGGCCTTCTCTACTCTTGCTAATGACGGGGCTAGGATGAGAATGTAGCCCTCAAATTCTCATTTAATGCCCTTTCAAACCTCTAAGTAAGCTGTTTCTGTTGATTGCCTCCATTTCTCTGGTGAGATCAACCATGAACAGCTCCTTGGAGACAGGCTCAGGCAAGGAGACCCTTCCTCTATTCTGCTCCTCATATTTCAGTAAGCAAAGCCTCAGCAGACGCTGCTGAAATTCCTGTCAGTGAATCACTAGAGCACAGACAGCTGTGAACTACCTTGCATTACAAACACTGCAGCAATGCCCTGCAGTCATTGTGTGGGCACTCCAGTATTACTAGCGGGTCTCATATTTCTTCCATCCAGTCAGAATGTGCAGTGGCTATCCTAGTCGGCCTTACCTCAGGCTTTCCCTTGCCCCGAAGGGGAGACTTCAGACACCTGCCCACATGTTATACTCTCCCGTTCTTACAAGACATGGAAGTGAGAATGCTTCAGATGAGGAAGAACTGCCTCTGCTTGCCAGCAGAGTCATTCTACTTGCTGTTGAAATTAAAAACTGAATACAATTATTAAATTTCATATAAACAATGATTCTGCTTTGTTTTGTTTGTTTTTTTAGACAAAGTTTCTCTGTGTAGCCCTGGCTGTCCTGGAACTCTGTAGACCAGACTGGCCTCAAATTCACAGAGATCCACCTGCCTCTGTTACTATCACCCACCTAAAGAATGATTCCAGATAAATAACAATTCCTTCATAACCATTCTATTTTTACTTGGCTCCAGTTTTCTCAAAGATGTATTTTATAATTTGTTTGAATCACTAAGTGAAATCAACATTACATTTTGTGCTACTTATGTTTTATTAAAAATACTGTTTTTTTAAAAGATTTTCTAACTTTTATTTCATCATTGTTGAGCCTTTTTCTAACACGGTTGTGTCAATTCCAACCCAATTGTTGGAGATTTGCTTCCTCTTCCTCTTTTGGTATTATCAGGCACTTTGAGTTGCTGTATCCACTAATAAGCCACAGTCTGAGAAAAAAATGTGAGCCTCTTCATCAAATTATGGGCAGTCAGGAGTTTTAGAAACACTTTATATTCACTGAAAATAGCCTCTACACCATTCTTTGCTCCTGAGTATGTCAGGAACAATCTGTTGTATACTTTTGCCTTTTGTTTTGCTTTCCACACTGAGAGATCAAATCCAGGATCTCCTCCAAGTTAACCATAGGCTTTCCCAGTGAACTATACACCCCAGCCCTCTATTATGTATTAATTAAAGAATACAGATGATAGGTAGTTATGAGTTGTTTAGGATTTCCTAGGATGTGATTAAAATGGACTTTGCCTCCTGTGAAGATCCTTTGAGCACACGTGAGGTGGAGACCAGACATCAGTTCTACTGTAAGCAACACCAGAATTCCTGTAACTGCTTTTCTCCCTTCTGAGTACCTTGTCTAGTAGGCTATTTACTCTGATGAGGTCATAATGCAATGTTTGTGGAGTCTCTTTTGTCACTTACACCTTTGAGAAGAATCAACTTTTAAACAACATGAATGTTAGCTAGTACATTACAACCTGAGATAACAAGGACTGGTTGAGAACCTGTAAGCTTACTTCATTTATTGGGCTATGAGGGCGCTTTATTCCATGTTGTAATGGTAACAGCACAACTGAACTGACACCGGATATGCTTCTGGTTGATTCTTGTATTCCAAGTCATGCAAACCCCCATGAAAAAGTTCCTCTATGGTGAAGAAGATAAACCATCCTGAATATTACACCATAGAATAACTGGCATATTTAAAGATCTTTCCTTTTTTGAACACATTTCCTTACGGATGTTCCCAGAGAACATCGTGATCTATCTTAAGTGTGAAGAGTGATATCCTACATCACCATTATATTTATATCTTAGAGAAATGTCTAAAAATGAAGCCAAGTCAATAAAAATAAAGATTTAGACTTTCATTCGGGTAAGGTAAAAGCCTTCTACTCAACATGTCATCCTCTTTGATTCTTTTAGAGACAGGACACGTGGGGTAGGCTTTTGGCTTCCATTTTCTGTTTGGTATATAAGCAAACGACATCTTCGGTTCCGGAAGAGCTTTAAAAATGTGACTTCTGATAAATGCTGGCAGAACTGGTGCATTCCTAGAATAAATTCTGTATGCTCAGCGATTCCTACTCACACTCACTCATAGGTCGTCTGATCATGCAACTGCCCACCACAGAATAGGCTGAAGAGAAATCTAGGCATGGCAGAAGGTTTAAGTGTTAATACATGAACTATATTATTATATTGAGATTTCACGGCTAGAGTCAAATCGCTAAAGTTAGACTGATGTAACAACTATTACGGTATACCTGGACTTTACAATTTAGAGGGTTAGGGGAACTAGAAAACTGCACACCCTCTTTCCCTTCCCAGCATGTTTCAACTCTACAAATCTAGTTTCTCTTGGTTTTAAGATCACAGCATTGCCCGGCTCTCAGTTTTCATTCTGTCCTATAGAAAAACCTGGGCCTCTCTGTCCCTCAAAACAGAAGCTTCCTAGGTCTGCAAGGATGAGAAAGCATCTACAGGTGAAGTTGTATCTGGCTCAGGAGCGAAAACGCAGTAGGTGTAAAAAAGACGTACGGGGGGGTGGGGTGGGGTGGGGTGGGGGTTGGGGTAGGACTATAAATCTTACACTTGTAGCTGGAAAAACAAAATGAGATCCCCTCCCCGCCAAATGCCCACGGATCCAGACAGCTTTGTGACCTCGGCATACCGCCGCCGGACCAAGCCTGGGCAGCGCCTCCGCCAGCACTAAGGGTGGGCCGGCGTTGTAAACTGGCTGGGATGCAAGGTACCCAAGGAGCCCGGCCCGGCCCCGCCCCACCTGCTCCGCCCTGCCCCGCCCCGCCCCCGGGCACCCGCGCGCTAGCCAATCCGACACGCGGGCCCCTTCCCATCGGCGACTCCGCCCCCGTGCCCGGGATGTTGGGCCCCCGCGGCGTGACGCGAGCACGGCGGCTCCGCCCCCTGCGTCTCGGGCCTCTCTGGCCTTGGGGGGATGGTTTCATCATGGCGTCAATGCAGGTGAGCGGAGCTGCTGCAGCGGGGAGGGCGAGGGGGCCACCGAGACGGGGCGAGCGTCGGCGCGGGGGCGGCGTCCGAAACCTCTGTGCCAGGCTCCGGGAGACCTTCCCTGACCTCGGGGCGTCGGGGATCGCCGGGCGGTGAGCCGAGCGGGGTTGTCGGCCGGTGGCCGCGGACAGTCGCGGCCGCGAAGTTGTGGCATAAAGGCGGCTGAGGGGAAGAAAGGGCGAAGTTCGGCGTGCGCTCTGCGGTGGGGGCTCGGCTCCGCGCCCCTGCGCGAGGACCGCTGCCTCTCGGCTCCCCGGCCACCGCGGGGATGCCTTTCCCTTCGCGCTCTCCAGCGAGGTGCAAACAGCTGTGCTGGCGGCCGGAGACGGGCAGAGCGTGGGGCAGCCGGCGAGCGCCTCGCCGAGGACGGCCGCCTGCCCACGGTGCTCCGCGGTCTCTGCCCGGCCTCCCACGCGCAGCCTCGGATCTCCGGGCTCCTGCTCGCTCTTCTCCCATCTTCACCCCGTGCCCCGTGGGTGCCTCCTCCTGTCAGCCCGCACCTGGGCATTCCCTGGCAGCCCACGTCTCTTCGAAGCCGCCCTTCGTCCCTGTCCCCAGCGTCCTATGCCACCCAGCGTGCGAGCTCGTGGGCCTGTTCCTCGGCCTCGATAGAAACTCGCCCTCTTAATTTTTTTTTTTTTTTTTTTTTTTTTTTACGATGCCCCACCCTTGCGGACTCGGAAGGCCGTGGCTCCTTTGCCTTTCTTTCCTAGACCTTTAAAACCTTAGTTTGGTAGGAGACGTCTGTTAACCCGTGCCCTATCTGACTTGACGGTGATTTTCTTACCTCCCAACTTAATATATTCCTTTTTTCCCCCTTGCAAATCCAAGAAAAATGATTTTTTTTTCAGGCAAAGATGGCAACCACAATTTTAGTTTCTAGAGATTGCATTATCTATAGCCGGCGTTTAATTTACAGATAGGGCTAGCTGTGTTAAAGCACATAGGAAGAGAGAGTAGAACTCTTGTAGAGTGTCAGCGGAACGCCTTTTGGAGTTTTAACAACATCCTCGAGGAAAGAGACGAACCGCATTTTCCTGAGAAGAATTTTTGGCTTTTGTTTCCAGAAGAATAAGCAAGATCTCGTTGTTGGCGCTTCTCTGTGCTAGAAATGGTTTTCATTCTTACGGATTTTTCCCCTTTCCCTGTATCTTCTTTCAATCGGCTTTCCTTATGGCATTCTTTTTGCATTTGCTTGTCCTTTCGGCCTCTTCTGCAGAACAATAAAACTGCTAGTAACATTTCTAGTTGAAGAGGTGTCACGAAATGGTGCAGCATAACAAGAACAATTTCAGGAAACGTTATACTTTACTCCTCTCCCCAGAGACATTAGAGAAGTTTCGTCATTTGAGGCCAAAAAAGGAACTGTGGAACACAGTTGGACAGCGGATGGGCTATATGATTGCTTTAAGATTTTATCTGTATTAAGACATTATTTGTTATGAACACTTGAAGACGATCTGTCTTAAGATACAGGCAATTATTTAAGGCTAAAAATGAAGATTAAAATCCACCACACTTGTGATTGTATTTGGCAGGAGAGCTGGTTAGCTTTTACACTTCAAGTATTTGGAAAAGGCAGATTTGTTTGTAAGAGAGACTGGTATTTTTGGAATTTACTCTGACTTCTGCAGTGGGGAAAATGCTTTTTATACCTGTTTTTATGCCTCAACCACTATTGTAGAGTAGCAGCATCTTTCTTTAGTCTGATTAGAGTGGGAACTGATCTGTTCTAAAGTTAAATCCTGATCTTTTATATGTATTTCAAAGTATCTGATAATTATTCCTGGAAATAGTAGCATCTGATCCAGATTTATTTTTTATTTCTTAGTTGTATGTGTTGTCTCTGGGTGGGTGTGTACAAGTAGAAGAGTCTATGTAGGCCATGCCTGCTTTGGATCTGAGATACAGGTGCTTGCCCGTGGCTGGATGTGGGTGCTGGGTACCAAACTAGGGTCTTCTGCAAGAGTAGTTCTTGCTCTTAACCACTGAACTATCTCGAAGCTCCATAGCATGCTCACTCTTTGGTGTGGTTTTCATTTTGGTATGTTTGCTCAAAGTTTATTTTCTGACCTTTACAGAAGTTAGCTCTTTTCAAAATAACTTAATTAAACATAACTCTATAACTAAGTGATCAGATGTATTCATTAACTCAGCAAGTATTTTTAGATAAGATTCGATTTCCATATTTTATCTTAGGGGATATTGTTATTGCTAAGAAGAGATTACTTAAACTGCTATATTTTAAAAACATACATGCTGTACATATGTAATATGGCATTTGATTACCTGATAACAATGGAATAATTTTTAATTAGTAGTAGTAAAACCAAGTAAGGAGAGTCTTTGCTTCTAGCTAGAGAATATGGACTTTAAAGTTGAGATTATAATTACTTTTATGTTTTTGTTGGTTTGGTTTGGTTTTCCTGGAGCTCTGTAGACCAGGCTGGCCCTAAACTCAGATCTGCCTCCCTCTGCCTCCCAAGTGCTGAGTGAGATTAAAGGTGTGCGCCACCACTGCCCAGCTTGCATTTATGTGTTTTATCTTCATTCTTTGAAATAGGTTCTTGCTGGGTAGCCTAGGCTGACCTCACATCCGAGCTCTTCCTGCCTGGGTCTCCTGACTTTGCTGTCATGCATTCTGCCAGTGCTTCTCAACTTTCTTTCATTCACACTAAGTACACTAAGATAGATGATGATGTTGGCATCTGGAAGCACCCAGCCAGGAAGCTGGCTAGGACTGTGGGGGATGCCCGAATCCTGTGGCTGCTGTTGCTAGTATTCATCAGGGTACAGCTGAGTGTGGTGCATTTCAGACTCTGATGCATTCTTTTCCATTTCGCTTCACCTCGTCTTCCTACTCATTCTTTTTAAAGCAAAGTCAGAAATCACTAAGTGAGATAATATTTTAAGAATTCTTATTTAAAAAAAAACTTTTTTGGATATATTTTTGTTTTATGTGCATGAGCATTTTGCCTGACATGTATGTCTGTGTACGCCTGAGGAAGCCAGAAGAGGGCTTTAGATGCACTGAACCTGGAGTTAAAACTGTGAGTCAGCATGCCAGTGCTGGGTCCTCTGAAAGAGCAACAAGCACCCTTAACTGCCAATCCATCTCTCCAGCCCTAAGAACTTCAGGACAGCCAGGGCTACAGAGAAACCCTGTCTCGAAAAAAAAAAAAAAAAAAAATGATTTGCTAATGGTAATACTTAAAATGGTAGACGATAAAGAAATAGACATAAACTTAGTTTTGTTAATTTAAAAACATTTTAAAAAATGAAGTGAAAAGTTGTCAGAACTAGGTTTCAGTGCTAGTGTAGCACCTGGAGAGGGCTTTAAGACTTTGCTTATGTGCTGCAGAAGCATTATTCTATTGTTTCTTTAATGTGATTCTGAAAAGTCTGGAAAGTATAACAATACTACTGTATTAATTTTAGCTAAATTCTAAAATTGCAGTTTTTTTCATTGTATGTGTGTATATGTGTTATATATATTTATTTTTCCATTTCTTATAGCTCACTTCATGTAAGTGATGGGTGTTCTGTCCCTTTTATTTTTGTGATCTATCACTTGTATATTTATCTTAGACATGTATAGATTTTTAACACTTCAAGCACCCTTTCCCTATGACACCATGGAAGCAGGAAGAAAGTCCTTTAATCTTTTAAGTGTGGACAAAGCTTATGAGTATAATAAAGACTCGTTCATTGCTTGCCACTTGAAGAAGCATTCAGGAATAGCAAGTTGTGCTTTAATCTACTTCAGGAAAATCTATTACGAAGATTTTTAGTGGCAGGGTTGAATAGCTACACAGAAATACTTTAAAATCCATTATTCACATTGTATAGTCGAAAGAGTTCATTGTCTTGTATGTATTTGTAAAACTTTTTCTAAGTACTATTTTTTTTTTTCATCTGATACAGCAGTTTGTCAGGTAACTCTTTTATTGTGACTTAACAGTTTCTGTAAGAGTTTGTCTCTGGTGCAGATCTTATCAGTGTTTTCAGGGGATGGGGCAAGTAATAGTCCATTTTATGTTGTTTATTCATTTGTCAAGTTGGTTTTGTTTCCTGTTTTCATTCATCAATTCATAGTTGAGATTCTTCCCACGTTGTGATGAACAGTGCCTCTATGATGATGGTGTGCACATTTTCATTTGTTTCACATGTGCATTGAGGAGTGGAGTTGTTGTGTTTTAATTTTCTAAGTCCATAGAGAAGACTTTTCTTATGTTCTGTACTCATAACACTTGACACTTTACCTCCGAGTTCATCTCCTCCGTAAAGCATTTATCTGCCACCAGTTGGATGCTCTACAGTTCAGTCCAACTCAGATACTGACCAGAGTTAATACAGGGCCTATAGGAATGCCCTGCTTACATACCAGTTGCAAACATAGCGTCCCAGGTTACTTCCAACTTCTGTCTGATTAGCCTCCAAATTGGAGATTCTCAGTAAAGTAACTCCCTTTCCCCTTTAATAATTTTCTTGAGTTGGCTCATAGCACTCCAGATAGTGGACACAATTGGTTGTGTATTATGAAGGAATTTCTGATTTACTTGTTGGCAGTTCTGTCTTAGTCTTTTGAGTACTGACACTACAGACACAAGTCACCACACCTAACTATGAAGGGTTTTGTTGCTGTTGTTATTTTGACACAGTCTCAGTGTAGCCTGGTTGTCTTAGAACTCTACATAGACCAGGCTGGCCTTGAATTCACAGAGATCTGCCTCTGCTTCCAGAGTGCTCAGCAGTGAAGGTATTTTAAAGGATACAAATAAAGAGCCAGATGAGGCGACACATAGTGAGATTTCTAAGGGTCTCGAGTTTTGGAGTCTGTTCCTTAGAATTGGAAAGCAGATTAGTTCTTGTTCAACCCAGAAGCTCTCAAAACCAGCTTTTCTAGACCTTTCCCCATGAGACAGGGTCTCATGTATACTAGAGTGTCAACCTACAGTGTAGCTGAGGATGAACCTGAACTTCTGATCCTCCTGTTTCTGTCTCTTGAATATAACTGGGTTTACAGGGATGGTCCCTTAGGCTCTGTTTATACAGTGCTGGGGTTTGAATGCAGGTCTTCATGCATGCTGGACAAGTAGTCTAGCAACTGAGCTGCATACCTATCCTCTTGTGAATTTATGAGGTTTCATTAAGGGAGCATGATAGATGTAGTCATTGGTCACTGGTGATCACCTCCACTGTCAGCCTCTACCTACAGATTGGCAGGGTGGGCCTCAAAGTTCTAACCCTATACTTTCCCTGAGTGAATAGATCCTTTATTAATTAGTCTTCCTCCTTAGAATAGCTTGCAACTCCCAGTTAACTCTGCATGCCACTAACATATAAAAAGGATCCAGGGGAACTATGTACCATACAATTGTAAAATGACCTAATACAGCTGTCCCCTGTTGTTTTTTCAAGACAGTGTTGCTCTGTGTATCCCTGGCTGTCCTGGAACCCTCTCTCTAGACCAGGCTGGCTTTGAACTCACAGAGATCTGCTTGCCTTTGCCTCCCAAGCGCTGTAAAGGTTTATGCTACCACTTCGGGGCTAGGATACCAAAATCTTATGTAAATTTTCATAACATTTTTGTATACTATATGCAGATTCATTTGTGTGTGTGTGTGAATGATGACAAAAATATGTTCAGTACAGGTATAGCCCCCTACCTCCCCTAATCCCACCTCACCACTCTGGAGCCAAGCAGATACATAGGGTTTCATTCTCTAGCCCAGACTGGCCTTGAACTCACTATGTAATCCAGACTAGCCAGCCCTCCTGCCTCTGCCTCCACCTCCTAATACCTGGCTGCCCCCTAAATCCAAAGTTGGATCCAAAGTTGGCTAATCTGAAAATCTGGAACCCTCTAATAAGGAACTCTTGGATACTGACATTTTATATATTTTTATATAGAGTTATATATTATAAGTCACAGTACCATACTGGGGAACTGCTTTTTCACAGGCAGCTGCCCTATTTCATATTTCTGCAAGCAGTTTATATGCATTCTGGTTAACAGTGATGTGTGTGTTTATTTTAGTGTATAATTGCATCTCATTGTGATTTTTAAATTTATATTTATCAGTGATTAATGATGTTGAACATCTTTTATTGTATATGTTGACCATTTGAATGATTTCTTTGGAGAAGCATCTGTTCAAATTCATTTTCCATTTAAGAAAGTAAATTCTCTATTGTTCAGTTATAAAAGGTTTTATTAAATTGGTTACTTATTTTTTTTCATAAAGGTTCTTACTGTGTTTCCCTAGCTGGCCTGGAATTTGCTATGTAGACCAGGGTTGGCTGGAACTCACAGAGATCTGCCTTCCTCTTCCTTTTTTTTTTTTTAATTTATTTATTTCTAGTGCATTGCTGTTTTGCGTGCATGTATGTCTGTATGAGGTTGTGGGATCCTATAGAATTAGAGTTACAGACAACTGTGAGCTGTGATGTAGGTGCTGAGAATTGAACCTGGGTCCCCTTACCTGAAAGAGCAGCCAGTCCAGTGCTCTTAACCATTGAGCAATCTCTCCAGCTTCCTCCTCTTAAACGCTGGGATTAAAGACAGGTGGAGGTGGCCCACACCTTTAATTCCATCGATCAGGAGGTAGAGGCAGGCAGATCTCTGAGTTCAAGGTTAGCCTGATCTTTGAACTACTGGGATTAAAGGTGTGGGCCACCACCCTGAACTTTATTTTTAATTATGTATATGTGTGTGGGGGTGTACATGTGTGCAGTTGACTAGAAGCCTGAAGAGAGTATGTTAGATCCCTTGGAGCTGGAGTCACAGGCCTTGTGAGTCACTGGAAGTAGTTGGTGTTTAAGACCCAAACCAGAGTCCTCAACCAGCACTCTTAGCCATGGAGTCACCTCTCCAGCCCTGTAAGAATTTGTGTATGTTGGATGTGTGTAGACGAGGCTGGCCTTTAAACTCACAGATCAGCCTGCCCTGCCTCACAATTGCTGGGATTAGATCTGAGCACCTCCACCCATGGCTGCGTCTGTATTTTCTAAGTCCTAGAATTGTAGCTCATACATTTAGGTCTTAATAAAGTTCCTTTTTAATATGGTGTATCAGTGCTTACATAGCAGCTTATCTTCCTTCTGAAGGTGAGTATTTCCACACTGAAAGTCCATCAGGTTTCATAGTCTCGAGCAGATAGACGGAGAGCTGTCTGCAGAGAATGTATATTGTAGCTCTATTAAAAATTGCATTTAGGGGCTGGAGAGATGACTCAGAGGTTAAGAGCACTGACTGCTTTTCCAGAGGTCCTGAGTTCAATTCCCAGCAACCACATGGTAGCTCACAATCATTTGTAATGAGATCTGATGCCCTCTTCTGGTGTATCTGAAGACAACTATAGTATACTCATATAAATAAAAATAAATAAAACAAATTGCCTTTAATCCCAACAAACTATTGCTGAGACTTCATGTGTTTCTATGTTGATCTTCATTATAATTAAAAGAGGTACACTGGCATTAGACTTTAAAAAATGCCATAGGACAGACATCTTAAAGGTCAGTGGTTCCAGCCGGGCAGTGGTGGCGCACGCCTTTAATCCCAGCACTTGGGAGGCAGAGGCAGGTGGATTTCTGAGTTCGAGGCCAGCCTGGTCTACAGAGTGAGTTCCAGGACAGCCAGGGCTACACAGAGGAACCCTGTCTCGGAAAAAAAAAAAAAAAAAAAGTCAACTGTTTCAGGTATAAACTTAACCGTTTCTTTAAACTGTAGCTACATTTTACAAATGACTTCATAAAATACATTTTCAGTTGTGGAAATAAAATGTAGAAATTAAGCTTACTTTGTGCATTAAGGAGAGAATCTGGTAGGAAATTAGGTATCCTGGACTTTGAGAGGGGTCTTCATTATTACAGATTCTGTATTTGAATCCACCTGCTTGTCTATACTTACCTGAAACCCTGAATCAGTTGTGAGAGTGTTTTGGGGTCACATTTCCACAGCAATGAGGGTGTGTTCCCCTAAGCACACAGTGAAGGTCAGACAAGGCACTGTTGTGCTGACCGCAAGCAAATGTCCTTTCTGGGGTTCACTTTGATGTCCTGAGTTTTGCATTTTTGTGCTTTTTTTCTCTGTTTAAAATTAGCTGCAAGCCTAGTATTAAAGTGCTATTTAGGGGTCCTGAGTTCATGAATGCTATCATGTGCCTTAGAGAAAATGCTTGTGTCAGATAAGATTCACTGAAGCATAAATTAGAGTGCTGTGGCTGTGAATTTGATGTTAATGAGTTAACAATGTATAGTAAATAAGCAACATACATGTATATGTATATGTATGTATGTATTTATTGTGGTGCTGGGGACTCAGGGTAGGGCCTCATGCATCCTAGACAACTGCTCTACTGATGTTATATGTTCAACTCAATAAGGAATCCTTTAAAAGAAACACACATAACAAAGGTTTATTAGTGGTTGACTGAAATTGTGGTAAGAGGTGTACAGAAGCCTCTGTTTCATCTGGAGCAGTGAGCTCTGTGTTCACCAACTCAGTGCAAGCTACTTCGAATACTGCAAACTGACTGTTCCAGCTTTCGGTCCATCTTGAGTTGGAAGTGTAAGGCAGATTAGAACTGGTAATGTGCTACTGCATCCACGGTCCTTGTTTCTACTTTCTCTTTTCAGTTTAGTGACTTTCTCTGTTTGGCGTTTGCTGGGTTTGGTTTTGTTTTTCAAGTTGGCCTACACAATTAAAACCATCTGTTTTCAACTTTGGCCTTATATTGAAGTCAGCTGGGAAACTTAGAAGTCTCCAGATTATGATTTAATTGTCCTGGCATGCGTTTTGGAGTTTCTCTTGACTCCTTGGGTAATTCTTTTTTCTTTGTAAAGGTTTATTATTATTTTATGTGCATGTAATCGTGTGGCCCATTTGTATACATTACCTGAGAAGTACCGAAGAGGGCATTGGATCTCCTGGAACTGGAGTTAAAGACCGTTGTGAGCTGCCATGTGGGTGCTGGGAGTGGAACCTAGGTCCACTGGAAGAGCAGCCAGTGAGTGTTCTTAACTGCTAAGCCATCTCTCTAGCCCCTCCGTAGGTGATTCTGATATACAGCTTACCCTGTGTCTTTGCGTACATAGTAAGGATTAGACGAACATTGTAAATTGTTTTGTTTTGTTTGGTTTGGTTTGGTTTTTCGAAACAGGGTTTCTCTGTATAGCCCTGACTGTCCTGGAACTCACTCTGAAGACCAGGCTGGCCTTGAACTCAGAAATCCGCCTGTGTCTGCCTCCCAAGTGCTGGGATTAAAGGTGTGTGCCACCACCACCCATATAAGGTATTTATTTTATTTAATTTGCCCCTCCCCCCTTTTCATGTCTATGTCTGCCATGTGTATGCAGGTTCCTGGGGAGACCAGTGTACACTTGAGATCCCTTGTTGTGAGCTGCCCAACGGGGTTGCTAGGAACCAAACTGGTCCCTCTGCAAAACCAGCAGGAACTCACTGCTGAGGTGTGTCTGCAGATGCAGTTTTGGGGTTTTTGTACCATGTAACTTACTTAGACTGTCCTGGAACTCACTACGTGGTAGAACTCCTGTCTTTCCCTCCCAAGAACTGGGACTTTAGGGTGTGTCCCACTATGCCTGGCCATATGTTATTTTTAAAAAGTAGATGATTTTAAAATGTATTTTTATTCAAGTCATAACCACCACCACCCATTTCTTCTTCTTTCTCTACCCCCACCCGTACACACATAGGTCTGTGAGGCCTTGCACGTGGGTGTGGACAGTCTACTATTAGCCACAGCAACAGAGAACATGACTTCCCTCGCTCAGCAGCCATCCACTGCTAGGAAGTGGGGCTCCTGTACTCTCTGGATCCATTCTGGAATGTTGGCTGACTTGATCTTGGGAAGGTCTTGTGGATGCATAGCTGCTGTGAATTCATGTCACGTTGGGAAGACAGGGATTTCATAGTGTTTCTCCTTATTCTCTGGCTCCTACATCCTTTTTATCCCCTTTTGTGTGGTGTTTCATGAGCCTTGAGGGAAAAGAATTGATATCCCAATTAGGGCTGAGCATGCACACTCTCTTTGCTGCCACTGCCAAGTGAAGTTTCTCTGACCAGGGTTGACAGTGACAGAGTAAATTGCTGCACAGTGACCCTGAGGTGGAAGGTGATTTCTTAGGTCCCTCTGTCGGGCAGATCCCTGTGGTGCTTGTGTTGGGAAGTGGAGAGGGAGTCCTTTGTGTTTGCAGCCTGGGTGTCCTGGGATTTGGGGTTTGGGAAGGGAACACTGTAACTTCTCTTCGATGGTAGTTCCCTTACATGTCTGCGCTCCTCTGCAGCCTTCTTTGCAATTCTTGGTTTATTTAGTGTTTTTTTTTGTTTGTTTTTTTGTTTTGCTGAGCCATCTCTCTAGCCCCTCCGTAGGTGATTCTTATATACAGCTTAACCTGGTGTCTTTGCATACATAGTAGGGATTAGACGAACATTATAAATTGTTTCGTTTTGTTTTTTTTGGTTTTTCGAAACAGGGTTTCTCTGTATAGTCCTGGCTGTCCTGGAACTCACTCTGTAGACCAGGCTGGCCTCAAACTCAGGAATCCACCTGTGTCCGCCTCCCAAGTGCTGGGATTAAAGGCGTGTGCCACCACTGCCCTACTTGGTTTTTTTGTTTTTTGTTTTTTTTTTTACATTATTAATCTGTAGTGTTGAATAGGAATGAAAATAAACCTATGGTCCTATTTTATTTATTTATTTATTTATTTATGTATTTATTTATGTATTTATTTCAACTTTGTGAGGCAGTTTCCCAGTGTCTTTTGAGCCAGACATTAAAGATAATTTTAAAAAATGGAACAAAATACCATTCTGCTCATTAAAAACAAACTTTTTATTGACTCTTTGAATTTCATGTTAAGCATTCCAATCCCACTCCGCTTCTGTCTCTCCGTATCTGCCCTCTGCCTTTGCAACCTACTCCCCTCCAAAAGAAAACAAAAAAATAAAAATTAACAACAAAAACCCCTAGCCATTGAATCTACAGTGTGTTACAGAGTATCCCCTTTTGCCCGAACAGCTTTACTTGCAAATGTTCATTATTGGTGTGGTTGCAGACCTCTGTGGCTTCTGCAACACTTTCAGTACTAGATCCTCACTGGGACTCCTCAGATGGCCTGTTTGTTGCCTGTATCATGGCGACCATGCCACTTTGGATCTACAGGCCAGGTCCTTTCACAAGCTCCAGCAGTTCATAGATGGGGTAGATGTTGGGGTGGGCCAGCTCTAACTCTGGGCCTGATTGGTAGCTGAGTTAGTCAGCCTGCCAGCTCTTCTGAGCTTCTGCCACCAGGACCAGCTTTTCTGCTTTGCCCAGGTGAGTGTCAGGATCGGCTTTCCCATGTGTATGCCACCAGGGATCGCCAGCAGAGGGGTTGGGCCATCTCTCCCTTGCCCATGCCCTGGCCCTCAGGGTCAGCTATCCTGTGCCCACACCACAGGGCCAGCTCTACTGTGCTGCCTAGGTGAGGTGTGGTGGTCCTCTCACCTAGTGCTGCAGCTGGTTAAGATCAGGCCCAGCTCTCACACTTATGCTCTCATGTCTCGCTCACCCAAATCCATGCCACCAAGGCCAGCTCTGTGCTGCTCTTGGATGTCAACATGGTCCTAGGCAGCAGCCAAGACCAGGGATGTCCTTTGGTAGTGCCATGGACCATGAACCCAAACATGGCCCTTGTGGGAGTCTGAGCTGGGCGGGACATTGCCATGGCCCCAGGTGGCAGAGCAGGCTACTCACATCAGATTGGTTCTCACCGCCCTCACATCTCCAGATCCACCTCTCTTCATTGTACTCACACCTTTCTGCTTTTTTCTCTCCCATCTCTCCCTCTCCAAGTGGTACCTTGGCCTCTGAGTGTCCTTCAGCCTGTGCTTGTAGCAGGGAGTGGGGGAGTCCTCTGGGTGTTCTCTGCCTCTGCCTATACTGTAGAGACATTTCATGCTGCCTAACAGATTTGTTTATTTCATTTTTATGTGTATGAGGGTTTGCATTTGTGTATCTGTGTACCATGTCAAGCCTCGTGCCCACTGGCGGAGCTGGAATTCTGTTGTCAGCCTCCCTGTGGTGCTGGGAATTGAACCTAGGTCCTTTGCAAGAACAAGTGCGTATAACTGTTGAGCCACCTCTCCAGCGCCTACTTTTTTTTTTTTTTTTTTGAGACAGGGGTCTCATTAGGTAGCCCTTGGCTATACTAGAACTCCCTACATAGACCACGCTAGCTTCAAATTCACAGATCCAACTGCCTGTTCCTTCCTGAGTGCTGGGATCAAAGGTGTGCACATTGTGTCCTTTGTATTTTTATGTTTAAATGAATTGTAATTTTTAACATTTCAGTTTTAACTTTGAAGTAAATATCAATATGCTTTATTTAGTCTTGTATTTTCTCTTTCTTTCTCTCATTATTGGATGTATTGTGGCAAAAATGCTATATTCAGGGGTTGAAGCCAACACTGTAAATTACAGCCTGTTCTTGGATTTGTGAGTTACTGTTTTCATGACTTACCCAGGGTGTTCACCCTGCTGTAGTGCTGGAAATGGAAGCCAGCTTAACCCTTGATGCATTTCTGTTTGGCTCTCAGTATATAACAGTGTTCTGCTAGACCTTTTATGCATGGAAGAGCAAGGAACCCTACCCTCTACTTCAATAGAGTCTATAGCACAGGCTGACTTCAAACAGACAGCCCGCCTGCCTCAAACTCCATGAGTTTGTACTTGAAGGTCCCCACTACCAGTCGGAGAGCTGTAGTTGTCAGACTTGTCACTTTATGGGCCCTTCAGATTGTCAAGAATGCTAGTTTAAAGAAAAAAACCTTTGTTTTAGGCATTTCCTTTCCTTAGAGAGGAAAACATAGTAACAAGTAACAGAAGTTAAGGTCTGTAGAAGGTGTACTCAGAATTCAGTTAGGGAAACTGTTTCATTTGTATTGTTTTGCTTTATGCTAAAAAAGCTTATTTCATTGCTGAGCTATCACTAAAAGTCCTTTCTTTCTTTCTTTCTTTCTTTCTTTCTTTCTTTCTTTCTTTCTTTCTTTTTTTTTTTTTTTTTTTTTTTTCGAGACAGGGTTTCTCTGTGTAGCCCTGGCTGTCCTGGAACTCACTCTGTGGACCAGGCTGGCCTCGAACTCAGAAATCTGCCTGCTTCTGCCTCCCAAGTGCTGGGATTAAAGGTGTGCGCCACTACTGCCCAGCCTAAAAGTCATTTCTTAATATTAGGGTAACAGTTGGGCATGGTGGCTGTACTTCCACATGTTAAGCTAGCACACGAAGGCAGGAAGATCCAGTGTTCAAAGTCATCCTTGGCTACATGAAACTCACTCCAAAATGAGAGGATGGGGGATGTGAATTCAGCTGTCCATGTAATGCTACCATGGTAGGAGGGTTCTTTTTCCTCTCATATCATGCTTCCTGTGCTTTGATTTCTACCTTTAGTGTTCGTTAGATAGAATTGGAGAAAACATTGTTAGTCGTCTTTAATATTTTTATAGTACTGGGACTTGAACTCAGGACTTCACTAATACTATGGTAATACTGTGGTAAACATTTTATCACAGAGCCACACCCACAATTGTACTGGCAGCCATTGTTACATAATAGCATCCCCATCACAGTTCCCCCTCCCTCCCACCACCCTCTTGTTTCTGTTTTAAGGTAGGGTCATACTCTAACCCTGGCTGGCTTGGGACTAGCAGTGTAGACCAGGCTGCAGACTCAGAGAAGTGGACCTCCCAGTTGCTGTGGTTAAAGGCACACATAGACCACCATGCCCAGCTATCCCTTCGTTTTTAATATCTTCCTTTCTCTTGTTTGTATTTCTTTTTACCTTCAATGAGAATTTCTATACTTTAGAATAGTTTCCCGACAAAACCGACAGTAAAAACAAAAAAGGCACCTTTTTAAGGTTTCTGTGAGATAAAAACTTACAAGATGTAAAGCCTACCTGTTCCTTTAATCATTCCATTTTTATATACCATATAGAACACTTTGTTTTATTGAATATTTACTGTCTCTTTTCCCACTTGAAAGTAAGTAAAGGATTTTGTCAGTTTTGACAACTGATATATTATTGTAACCATTGTCAATTGGGAGCTTGCTCTTCTGGTTTGAGCTTTAGATTTAACATGTTGGTACATATGAAAATGAATTAATGTGGGTCTGGAGAGATGTCTCAGTAGTTAAGAGCACTTGCTGATCTTTCAGAGGACCAGAGTTAGGATCCCAGCACCCTCTTCAGATAGCTCACAAGTGCCTGTAACTCCAGCTCCAGGAAATCCAACATCTTTTGGCCTCTGTGGTCACCAGCATGCATGTAGGCACACACACAGACAAATATACATATAAATAACAAGTGAATCTTTAGAAAAATGGATTAATATAAAAGGGGAGTCACTTTAGAAATGAAAGAACTTTTTATGCATAGTTTAGAACTGGGAATATATTTCTTGATGTAGTCTCCAATCTTCTAAACAGTAATGTTCATGCTAAATAACTATAGGTTACTGAAGGACTAGTCATCCCACTATGTTAGACAGCAAAAATCTCAAGCTAGTATCTAAGCACATACATTGGGAAAATGATCAGGAACCAAAGAGGCAAAGACTGCAGCCCTGTAGTAAAATACAGTCTGATAATACTGTTGCACAAAGTGTGGTCAGACATTGACCTGTAGTAAAGTACAGTCTGATGATAACACTGTTGACTGCATTCCTGTAGTAAAGATACAGTCTGATAACACTGTTGCACAAAGTGTGGTCAGACATTGACCTGTAGTAAAGTACAGTCTGATGATAACACTGTTGACTGCATTCCTGTAGTAAAGATACAGTCTGATAACACTGTTGCACAAAGTGTGGTCAGACATTGACCTGTAGTAAAGTGCAGTCTGATGATAATACTGTTGACTGCATTCCTGTAGTAAACTGTTGCACAAAGTGTGGTCAGACATTGACCTGTAGTAAAGTACAGCCTGATGTTAACACTGTTGACTGCATTCCTGTAGTAAACTGTTGCACAAAGTGTGGTCAGACATAAACCTGTCTGTACTTTCGTTTGATGAAAATGGAGTGTTTGTAACTTCTTCAGATTTGACAAATTACTAATAGTAAACATATGGCCATTTAAAAAACAAAGAAAAACAAGAATGCCAAGCTGTCAGAGTGAGTCAACTGAGTTTATGAACCTCACCAATCCCACAGCAGTCATGACGGATCCAGTTACACTCAGTAAGCATGTTGAGGGGCGGAATGTTAGGTTCAGAAAGAGTGCTTCTGCGTTTATTTTTAACCACTGATTCTTGAAAATCTTAGTCTCACATTTACCAGCGAGTCTCCTCCCCTGATTAGGCTAGGGCTGCATTTAGTGTATTCATATTTGTTACATCACTGTGAGTTTGTTTGAATGGGCACTGGAACAGGACTGATTACAGAATCTTGTCTCTTTTAGTAAAGTCCTCCAGATGTGGAGAATTTCCACAGTTCTTTTCCTCAAAATGTGGTCACTGAAAGAAGGCTTCTCTGAGGTACTCCAGGGAGGGGCTCCATTATTTGAGGCTCTTTCTCTCTCACTTCCTCTCCCACACTCTGTTCCTTTCTCTTTCCCTCCATCTGTTCCCACCTCCTCCCCTTTTTTTTCCAAGATAGTATCTCAGTATGTAGTCCAGGCTGACGGCAGATTTGTAATTCTACCTCAGGTTGCCGAGTTCTGGAATGGAGTATCTTACTACACTAGGCTGAGAGACCATTTTTTAAGCAGATAAACCATTTGAGTCATAAATAAATATTTATATTTGTTCATTTTACTCCCAAGAATTAGCTGTTAGGGGCTGGAGGATGGCTCAGCAGTTAAGAACATTGTTGCTCTTACAGAGGATCTGATTTGGCTCCCAGCACCCACATGGTGGCTCACAGTCATCTCTAACTGCAGTTCCCAAGGTTTTGGATCCCCGCCTCTGACATCCAAGGGCACTGGACATGTGTGATGATATGGTGTGTATACATACATGTAGGCAGAAATTCATACACATAAAACAATAAAAGAAAAAACCAGAACTAGAAAATAAAAAGATAGTGAGACAGCTGGCTCAGTGGGTAAAGCTACTTGGTCACCCAACTTTGGCGATCTGCATTCAGTCCCCAAGAACCCCACATGGTGGAAGGAGGAATGACTCTCAAGTGCCCTCTGATTACCACATGTGTGCACCCACATACTTAATAAACAAAATAAGTAATGTTGGGCTGAAGAGGTGGACCACTAGTTTAAGAGCACTTGCTGGTCTTCCAGAGAACCACAGTTAGAATTCCAGTTCAAGTACAATAATAAAATATGATTTAAAAGGATCTTTATTAAGCACAGAGCCTTGCACATAATCAGCCGAGTACTTTTAAGCATAGAGCCACGCTCCCAGTTCTGCTGAGTTGTACACGGGAAAGGAGTGTCTGCTAATGATAACTAGGGGAAGAGGTCAATGTTGGAAGTTGTGCAAGTAAAAAGCACAAAATATAAAGCCATTTAGAAAGCTAGTATAGGGAAGAAAACCCAACAACCTTAATGTACAGTGAAAAATGTGTGAAAGTAGCCATTGAAAGAGTGAATCATGTTCAGATAATACTGTTTAAGAAGATAAGTACAGAATTAGGCTACGGGTTGAATTTAAATTGTTTTTCAGGAGACTTTTGTGGAATGGGTTACTTTCATAATCTCCCTGGAAAACGTATGTTTCCATGGTTACAGAGTACTATGGTAGGTATTTGAAAGCAAGGGAATGGGCTGGAGAGATGGCTCAGTGGTTAAGAGCACTGACTGCTCTTCCAAAGGTCCTGAGTTCAAATCCCAGCAACCACATGGTGGCTCACAACCATCTGTAATGAGATCTGATGCCCTCTTCTGGTGTGTCTGAAAACAGCTACAGTGTACTTACATATAATAAATAAATAAATTAAAAAAAAAAAAAAAAAAGCAAGGGAATACTGCTCAACAGCCCAGCTCTAGCCCACGCTGAAGCCCTGTGCTCTCAATGAAGTGGCTGTGAAGAAAGTGCATACCTGGCTGCCCTTGGGAACTGCCTCACAGCAGCAGTGTAGAACTGGGACACCGACGCTGCTTGTGTAGGGCAGACCATAGTTAAGGATTACGCATAGCATTCTGTAGAGTTCTGAGGGACTTGTGAGGAAAGAGGTTCAAGCCTTAAAAAGAAATTTAATCATCTATTTTAGACTGTATAGAGGAAAGATATTAAAGAGAATAAATTACTATTGATATTTTCTAGAAACGACTACAAAAAGAACTGTTGGCATTGCAGAATGACCCACCTCCTGGAATGACTTTAAATGAAAAGAGTGTCCAGAATTCAATCACGCAGTGAGTATTTGGTTCTCAGAGGTCTTCTTGTGCTGTACAAGGGTGCACTCAGATTTTTGTTTGTTTTTTTTTTTTCAAGACAGGATTTCTCTGTGTAGCCCTGGCTGTCCAGGAACTCACTCTGTAGACCACGCTGGCCTCGAACTCAGAAATCCACCTGCCTCTGCCTCCCAAGTGCTGGGATTAAAGGCATGCGCCACCACTGCCCGGCTGTACTCAGCTTTTAAAACTGTTGTTTTCGTATTCATTGTACTCTGTTAGTTACACCATTAATACAGTAAAAAGACCTTATTATTCATTTTTAACCTTACTGTGTCAGCATAGACTCATTATCATGTAATTTGTAAAGCTTCCTTTTGTTCTTAAAGCAGCCTTTGTGTGTTTTTCATGTTCCTTATTATTTATGCATGTATGTATTTGTTTATTTTTGTTGTGACTCTGGGCTAGCCTTGGTCTCTAGAATACTGGTATTACAGGTAGGTATGTGTACCACTTCTGGCTCTTAGGTCTTGAGCATTTGCTCTGCATTCAGACTGCGGCACTACGAATCCCATCCTTTAGACACAGAAAGTCAGATATCCATGCTGTACTATAAAGAACGAACAGAGGAAGTTCCTAGCGCAGTAGGATAGTTACGCAGCACACACCGTGCTCTTTTTTTTTTTTTTCTTAAGCCTCTTGTTGAAGGGCTGTGTCTACCGTAGAGAAGGGTGACACAGGGAAATGCTATCACTTTATAGTCTGTAGTCAGTTTGTAAGGTGGAAATTTTGTTTAGTCAGAATTCATAATTTGAGAATTCTGAAGAAAGGCCTTCTTGGCTGGGTGCAGTGGTTTATACCCATAGTCCTTCCTACCCTGGAGGTTGACGTAGGAGGATGGGCCCTAAAGTTCATGACCACTCTGGCAAGCTTGGTGAGATCTAAAGAATAAGTCATGCCCCAGAGAAAGACATGTTTGTATGCTGCTCATCTTGTCCATAAACCCAGCTCTTCTCTGGAATAGAGTACACAGCTATTTCTTTATCAGAGGTGAAGAGGTATGAAAAAAATGACAACTTCAGAGCAATAGTTATGGGAATTCAAGAGTTGAGACTCACTGGAGAAAGGTCTGCTCACTTCCCATTATATCCTTACTCTGAGGCACATGCTCGTGATTGAAATCTCAGCACTGCCAGCACTTGGGAGGCAGAGACAGGCGGATTTCTGAGTTCGAGGCCAGCCTGGTCTACAAAGTGAGTTCCAGGACAGCCAGGGCTACACAGAGAAACCCTGTCTTGAAAAACCAAAATAAATAAATAAATAAATAAAATCTAAGCACTGCTGGTTCAGTCTGTGGGACTAGGACTGCTGAGAAACTTAGTCACTAAGGGTGTTTGCTGTACAGGCCTGGTGATCTGAGTTTGATCTTAACCCATGTAAAGGTAGAAGGTGAGAAACAGCTTCAGAAAGCTGTCCCCTGACCATCATTCCACACCACGGCATGTGTACACATGCACACCGATGATTAGTAACGCTGGAAAGTTGTGAGATTTAAGTGTGCACATAATAAAAGTACTGTATGTCTTGTCTTCAGTGACGTAGTAAAGTACAAAATGATAAGGATAAAATACACCCCAAGAAGTATAACAGTTGTTATTCCTGAGTATTTTTATTTTATATCTTTTTTTAAAATTCAGTAAGCATGCATTCATTTTTTAATTAGCAAAGATTAAAAATTTATTGCACATAGTATTAGAAATCATGTCTTTGACCTATTTTATGCAAATATTCATGATTAAGGATGTTCACTGTTATTTCAACTCTGCTTTGTATATCACAGGTAAATTGTGTATGTCAGTCCTAAACTTTGCTACATATATGTTCCTGTTACAATACAAGCTCACATAAATACCATAGGAATCTGTGTGTGCTTAATTAGAGTGCTGAAAGTAAGCTAGCAGAGAAAGGCAGGAGAGACCCTTGCCTGAAACCTCCAGAGATTGTGGGCAGGGATCCATTAAGTCTTCTGTAGAATGCTGATTAGGAGGTAAGTGTGTCAGCTACAGTCCTCTAAGTCTTTGCTGATAGCACTTTCTTCCATTGCTTCTAACAGGAAGATAGCTAATGAACTTAATACTGTCTAAAAGTTTTTCGTTACTATAGAAAGTAGTCTTTTGAAAGAAAATAAGATTGTGTGATCCGAAAGGAAGAACCCAGAGTAAACCCTGATAATAGCATATATTGGAGTTTTTATTTGTTTGTTGTTTGTAGTTTGTTTCAGACCTGGCTTACAAGCCTGGCTCTGACCTTGACCTAATTTCTTTAATCTAGAGTGTCACAGAAGAATAGGGAAGAGAGTATTACTGTTACCCTAGTTTATGTCCTGGTATCCATGTCTCTGGTGGCTCACAACAGGCTGAAATTCTAGCTCGAGGGGATCTGAAGCCCTCTTCTGGCTTCCATGAGCACCAACACACACACACACACACACACACACACACACACACATACACGGCAAACAGACAGACAAACAACCCTGCTGTGAGGGCCAGAAAGGCTAAAACACAAGGTAGTGACCTGTGTTCAATCTCTGAACCCACATAGAGGTGGAAGGAAAGGGTCACAAAGCTGTGTGTTGTATGCTGTGGTTGTGAATGCCCCACCACATACAACAATAATAAATTTACCCAAACATACATAGTATACACAATAATGATACATTTTAAAAGTTCTCTACAGGGGGCTGGGGAGATGACTCAGCAGTTAAGAGCACTGGCTGCTCTTCCAAAGGTCCTGAGTTCAAGTCCCAGCAACCACATGGTGGCTCAGAACCATCTGTAATGGGATGGGATGCCCTCTTCTGATGTGTCTGAAGACAGCTACAGTGTACTCCTTATATATATAAAATAAATTTTAAAAATCTTAAAAAAAAACAAGTTCTCTACGAAGAGAAAAACCCAGTGTGAGAGTTTCTGGGAGAGGTGTAGCACTACGCTCAGGTCCCTCTGCCAGGGCCTGGCAGCTCAGTCCTGGAGAGGTGTAGCACTGCGCTCAGGTCCCTCTGCCAGGGCCTGGCAGCTCAGTCCTGGAGAGGTGTAGCCCTGCCCTCGGGTCCCTCTGCCAGGGCCTGGCAGCTCAGTCCTCCTTTTCCCTTCATTTCAGTCCTTTTTATCTTAAGTTTTAAATCTGTTTCCTTTTGTTTTTCTTTTTCCTGTCCTAGGTGGATTGTAGACATGGAAGGTGCACCAGGAACCTTATATGAAGGGGAAAAATTTCAACTTCTGTTTAAATTTAGTAGTCGATACCCTTTTGACTCTCCTCAGGTAACTTCCTTGCATGTAACATTGTATTTTTAGATTATAGCAAAACACTAAATTGGTCATTTTTGCCTAGCTAAAACCTATATCACAAACCCAATATAAATATGTAGATAGAATTATTTCTACATAAGTCAGGATTTTATGAATTTTATTGGGACAGAGGCTTCCGGGAGCTTCAGGTGGTTTGCCATCCATGGGTTTCATGAACAATGGGGAAAGGTTAGTGTTTTTAGTAACTGCAGGGACTCTTTCTAGACCTCTGATCATGCTGATAAAGGCTCTTTTAGGACTGTCTGGTTTTCTTTGCAGCCTTTAGAAACAAGTGTGTGTTTACAGATGTCAAATACATGAGGTCAACTGAAATCTCATCATTATGGTTTGAAGCAAACACAGTTTAGCTAAAAGTTTCATACTTAGACAAGGAAAATAGCGGTAGTAGAATTAAAAACAAACCCTTTCTTGGGGAGGGGTTGTGTGTATTAGTGTTTTGCCTATATATATATATGTCTGTGCACCACATGTGGGCCTGATGTCCAGGAGGTCAGAAGACGGTGTTGAATGTGAGCAGCCATGTGGGTGCTAGGATTGAACCTGGGTTCTCTGGAAGAACAAGCGCTGCTAATGGCTGGGCTCTCTCCAGCCCCAGGGAAGGTTTTTAAGAGGTATTTAACTAGTAAATAATTAATTGGAAGTTAGAAAGGGGAGATTCTGGGATGATTTCCAGGTTCCTGACTTCTAGTGAGTTACTAGAATTATTTATTCTCCACAAAATTATAAGATTTCACATTTTAAGCTTGAAGTTTGTGAGATGTGTTGCTGAAATGAAACCCTGCCAACCCTCTGTGTACTGCTCAGTAATGAAGTCTTCTGGAAAATAAGCCCAGTACCTAAAATTCAACTTGGCATATGATTATAAATGTGCTATTTTGAGCAAAGTCATATTTCATTGTCACCTTTAAAATAATATTCTGAATTTAGCTTAAATCTTTTTTTGGCCACAAGAGAAAATAAAGGAAATTAGTTATTGCATTATACTATAAAGGGAATTGTATAAAGAGATAGGATTAACTAATACTCCTTGAATTATAAAGTTGTCATTGAACAAAAAGTTAAGCCCTAGGGCTCCTTTGGCCATTTTTATAGAACTGTAAAGTAAAGGGGTTCTGCTGTCATGACCTGGGCATTGTAATACGCATCTGTTAATCACAAGCTCAGACATCTTCCCTTCTCATTAAGAATAGGTCTTTACTTTCTCTAATATCTGGGATCCTTCACCTCTGTGCCCTTAGCTATTTCTGCCTTACTTCAAAAGAGTTAGAGCGTGCCATTTAGATGCATTCAACTTGGTAGAGATTCTGGAAGGAGCTGATTTTTTTTGTTAAAGATTTATTTATTTTATGTATATGAGTACACTGTCTCTGTTTTCAGAAAAGGGCATCGGATCCCACCATGTGGGAATTGAACTCACGACCTCTGGAAGAGCAGTCATTTGCTCTTAACCACTGAGCCATCTCTCCAGCCCCCAGATTTTTTTTTTTTAAATCATAGGAAAATAGTATTTCTATAAACATAAAACTAAGTCTAAAAGCATTCTGCAAATTCTGTCCTTAGTCTTTTCTTCAAAATCAGATATCAAATTTAAATATTTCCAAATCACCATTAATAATAAATTTATTCTCTTCCTCATCTTTCTGCTCCTTTGATTTTAATAACTTCAGATTTATTATTCAGCAATATTTTATTTAATATTAAGATACATTAAACAGCTGATTCAGATCACTGCTGTGGGTACATACCCTTCTAAAATTTCATAAGTGTTTTGGACACCGATTTTTTTCCTCTCCAAGGAAGTGAGTGTTTCTTTGTGTAGCCCTGGCTTTTCTGGAACTCGCCATGCAGACCACCCTGGTCTCCAGCTCACAGAGATCCTCCTGCCTCTGCCTCTCCCTCTGCCTCTGCCTCTGCTTCCTGAGTGCTGGGATTGAGGGTGTGCACTACTGAGCCCTGCTGACGTTTCAGATTTAATATATCTAAACTTAACTGTTTGCAGTTATGAAGTAGAAATTTATTTCTTTATGTTGGGTTTCTGTTTACCTTCTGCTTTGTTTTAAATTGCTTTCACTTATTCCTAGATACAGTTTTTCAATCCTTTTGCAATCTTTTTTTTTTTTTCCTTTTGCATTCTTTAAGTCAGTCCATTTCTCTCTTACAATCTGGGCTGTAGCACAAGGAATTATCTTCCAACTTTCCAACTGGGCTGTTTCAGTAGGTTAATGTTTCAGTAGTTTCTAATTGTGTTATATACCTTTTCACAGTTAGATTTCTCTGTAGGTATATTCATAATCTCACTGTATGTTTAAAATTTCTCCTTTACCATGCTAGGATCAAACCTTACACTTGCTCCCCCTGTGCATATGCACACACGGCCCACCCCCTCGCCTCCCATGCCCCCCTGGGGGCATGCACACATGCCCCCCCCCTCGCCCTCCCATGCCCCTGCCCTGTTTTTCCGTCCTTAGTAAAATCTGTGGATGATTATTTCCTGTGGAGTCAAGTCTTTACCTTGGGCATCAAGTCCCTTTAAGGACAGGTTAAAACTTAACCATTTCTTGCATACCTTCCTGCATTTTACTGTGTAGTAATGTTTATGTATCATATTTCATCATTTAACTTCCATTCTGATTTTATCACCTAATATTTTTTAATAAAGTAGTTATGAGATATAGATTCAGGGTTTTTTTTTTCTAATTGAAGCAATCAAGGCTTGTAGAAAGGTCTTATTAATGGTTTGATTACTAATTAGAACAGTTAGGAGTCAGAATGAAGTCCTCTCTCCCTCTCTCTCTCCCTCTCCCTCTCCCTCTCCCTCTCCCTCTCCCTCTCCCTCTCCCTCTCCCTCTCCCTCTCCCTCTCCCTCTTCCTCTCCCTTTCCCTGCCATGCTGCCAAGTAGATACGTCACTAGCACGGGAAAGGTATCTGCTTATCCTGATAGTAACCTCTAGGAAAGTGAAAGATTATGCGTGGAATCTAAAAGGCCTGAGGACAATTACTCCTATTCTTTTGGAATGCTAGTATTCCTTTTTAGTAGCTTACTTTGTAATGTATCCATCAATGCTGCAGAAATTCTGCATTCTAATTGATATTGGTTAAGAAAATTAAAACTACTCTTAAGAGCAAGGATTTCTTAATTGTTAAAATTATTTTATTAATCACATCCATATGGCTTTAAATGTAATGGGTCTAATAAGATTTGTGCACATGTAAAGGGCGTGGTTGAAACATTCCTTTAAATGTAATGGGTCTAATAAGATTTGTGCACATATAAAGGGTGTGGTTAAAACACTCCTTTGAGGTCAGTTCTCCAATTACAAGGTAGTTTGAAGAGACAGAAGCACTGACAGTTGTTGGATACTAGTCTTTCATCTTCCTACAGAATAAGCAATATTGACATATGACTTCTTAGAAAACCAGAATTTTAGGAGTGTCCCTGGAGTAGATCAGTCTCATTGGGAAATGCCCACTATTGAGTCTGTAACACATACAGGGCATTCCATACCTGGGTAGCTTTCTCTGTTTTCCTCTTATTCGTGATTAGCTTCTCACATTATATGCCATTTTGGTTTAAAAAAAGCTACATGCCTACATGTTTGGCTTGATCATTTGTTCTTAAATAAAATGACACTACATATTTTTCAGTTAGTATATGAGCAGAGATGAGGTTCCATGTCATCATTTTCCACCAATATGCAGTTAATGTCAGCATCCTTCCTCACACAGGAAATGTCTTTCCTGGGTAAACTCAGTATCTGTTTATGCTGTTACATGTAAATGACTGCTTAATTCAGTGTGTCTAGAGCATTTGTCTTCACATGAAGAAATAGAAGAGTATGGAGAGACATAAAAGACAGTAGGTTGCCTTTAAAGAACTTGAATCTGCTTATTGAATAGGTCAGCATTTGCTTACCTGTCATCTGTTAAGGATAAGTCACTTTATCTGTTACAGATTGAGTATATAATACGGAATCAGGTGTTTGGCTCAGGTTGTAGAGTTTCCATGGGGCAGTGTATACCCTATACACCTATCTACCTTTCTCAAAAAAGAAAGTGGAGAGTGATTGGTGAACACACCCGATCCCGTTCTCCTCATGTCTCCACACACACTGATCTCCTCCTGATGTCTCCACACACACTGATCTCCTCCTCATGTCTCCACACACACCGATCTCCTCCTCATGTCTCCACACACACCGATCTCCTCCTCATGTCTCCACACACACCGATCTCCTCCTCATGTCTCCACACACACCGATCTCCCCCTCATGTCTCCACACACACCGATCTCCTCCTCATGTCTCCACACACCTGATACCCTTTGTATGTCTACACATACACATAATCCAAGCAAATATTTTTTAATTGAGAAAAGAGACATAAGAATTTCATGATAGGCAGCAAAGAAAATTTTTGTGTGTGTAGAGTTTGCATTCTTTTGGGAAAAGACATAAGCAATAAATAAAATAGTTCAGGAGAGAAATGGGGCAAGGACATGCTCAGTAGAAATCCAATTCTTCAGGAAGTAAAGCCAGGGGCTGGCGAGATGGCTCCACATTTAAGACCACTGGCTGCTCTTCCAGAGGTCCTGAGTTCAATTCCCAGCAACCACATGGGGCTCACAACCATCTGTAATGGGATGGGATGCCCTCTTCTGATGTGTCTGAAGACAGCTACATTGTACTCATAAATATAAATCTTTAAAAAAAAAAAAAAAAAAAAAAAAGAAGTAAGTTCAATAGTTGACAGATGGAACCTCATGAAACTACAAAGCTTCTTTACAGCAAAGCAAAGTGACAGCTTACCGAATGGGAGAAAACATTTACACACTGTACTTTTGATAGAATATAATAGAGATAAAGACAGAACTCAAGCTATATAATAAGAAATTCGATAGTCCAATCAGATGAAATGCAAATGACCAATAAAGATTAGAAAAATGTTCAGTTTTCTAGCCATTAGAGATATGCAAACCAAAACTATTGTGAGATGCCCTATTACCCAAATCAGTTGTCATTCATCAGGAGAACAAAAAACAAACAAACAAACAAAAACCCAACAAATGCTTTTGAGGATATGGACAGGAAAGAACCTTTTATAATATGTTTGTAGCCTATACTTTTGCTCTGATTAAATGGAAGGTTTTGAACAGAGTTACAGAATCCTATCTAAAATTAAAAGGAACAAAGTAGCATTTAGTAAATGGGGAGGCCAGGTCAGAGATGGTGGTGGCTTGTAGAGTAGGTACTAGTGGGGGTTAGCAAGGTGAACACAGCTTGCACTTCTTTGGAGGTTGAATCAATCGACAAGTTGCTGCTAGGTTGACAGGTGTTTGAATAAAGGACTCAAAAACTCCATGAAGGACAATGAAACAAAATGGAGAGCAGTGGCTAATTTAGAGTAGACTGAGAGGCAGTAAAAACCCTCCCTGAACTGGTAGAACTGGTCTTGAGAGGCAGTGAAGGGTTGATGTGGAAAGTATAGGGCAGGGCATGAGAGGACCCAGCCTCTGAGATCTGGCAGTGTAAGCTCCTGATCATCTGTGGTAAATGCACCAAAGAAGGGCTGTAGGTGTGAGCGTGGGAGTGTTTAGGGTCTGATCAAAGAAGACTCTGCAGTATGAAGGATGTGACTATTTATTTCATAGGCTTTAGGAGGTGCGGTCAGGCCATCAGCACTAAAGTTCTCAAAGCTCAGCGTCCTGACTCCTGGTGCACCTCCTTTCCGCCTCTTCTTTCTAGTTCTTCTATCCGCCTGCCACATGCTCTCAAAGAAATGCCTGAGATACTTTGTAAATGTCTCAGTTATACTTGCTTTAAACTTTTCAAATGTAGTTTTTGCTGAAAAGTTATCTTAGCACTTAATTTCTCTTAGAAATTGTAGGGGCGATCCTCATTTTTGTGGAAGAGTCACTGTCCCTTCCCAGTTCTGCAGCCATACTGACACTTTGGAAGCTCCAGGACGACAGGACAGCCTCCTGGGCTTCCTTTCTGTTCCCTCACCCAGACCCTCCCTTTCTCCTGCCCCCTGCAGATCTTGAGCCTGTTTGTTGGTACTCATGTCCTTCTAGTTCAGGTCTGGTAAGATGCTCTTTTTACATAGTAATGGCCAAGTTCCCCAAGTGGTCACACTTCCTTAAGAGAACCCTGATATGCTAGAATGCATGAGGAGTATGGACATTAATAAATGACAAAGGGATAGATACTTTCTAGACTTAGATGCATTGTATTTAGGAAGTTTGTCTTTGGTAGCTCAGTGGCTCCGTGGGTAAGAGCACTGGCTGCTTTTCCAGAGGACTTGGGTTCTACTCCCAGCCACTACACAGTGATTCACAACTGTCAGGAAATTCAGTCTCAGGAGATCCAGCAACCTCTTCTGGCCTTCACAGGCAGTGTATACATATGGTACACAGATATGCATGCAGGCAAAACACCCATACACATAAAATAAAAATAAATACACATAAAGAACTTTGTCTTTGAAGTATACTTAGAGCTACATGGTGATGATAATCATGGAAAAGTGGAAAACTATTACCATAGATGCTAGATCATGTTTGTGTACTAACAGGAGAATTCTGCATTGGAAACTCAGGAAATTTCAATTTCCAGTCATTTTTATACTAATTTTTAAATTATAATCACATCACATGTTCTCTTTCTTTTCCTTCCTTCATCTCCTCCCATTCCCCTTGGCTCTTTTCCCCAAATTTGTGGCCTCTTTTTCTCCTTTCTGTCTGTCTGCCTGCCTGTCTGTCTATCTATCTATTATCTATCTATCTATCTGACTCCCTCTCTCTCTCTTACACATATGCACGGCACACATGGGCACACACATACACCCCTAAATACAACCTGATCTGTCTGTAATTTTACCTGTTTGTTTATGATCTTCCTAGCTATTTTGTAGGTTATTATTAATCCTAACTTTGCTATATCATATGTTACACCTTTAAATTTTACCTATTTATTTTTGGTTGAGACATGGCCTCTGTTTGTCACAGACATATATGCTCATTCCTAAAAAACAACATATATACCTGTATGTTACCTCTATGTATATGACCTCACCTTTGTCAATTATTAATCCTAACTTTTCTCTATCAGATATTACACTTTTATGTTTTATTTACTTTTTTATTTTGATTGCTTGAGATATGACATCAAACTTGGCCTTAAACTTGCTCTGTAGCCACGGAGGATCTGGAGTATCTGGTCTTCCTGGTTTTACCTCCCAAGTGCTAGGATTACAGGCCACCAGCCTGGCTATGCTGACCACAGAAAACCTTGTTTCATGTGGTCCCTGGCAGGAAGCTTTGGTATCTAAATGACCGATAGACTTGTTTTTATAATTACACCTGGCGTTTGGTTGACTTTCGGGCTGCCCCCTCTACAGCCTGAATCTAGAAACTGATTGATAATCTATGACTTACGCATTACAGGTGAACCACCACTGAGCTGCCCTTCCTGCCTGTAGATAGCACATTTTGTTTTGTTGGTTGTGTGTATACTGTTTGGACCTAGCGTGACATATATTGGGTACCATTTTTGTTTTTCAAGCTGCTCATGAAACACTGTTGTGTCTTCTTTGTAAATAAGTGCTATGAGGTCTTCATTATTGTACTCGATGCTGGGAAATTTCTGAATTTTATATATGAAAATTACCTGAACTCCATCCCTTTTTTTCTTAGTAATAATGTCAGCTGTAAATAATGTAAATAATGTAAGCTGTAAACATACTGCAGTATATAGTTAAATGTCTAGTTGTAGTTGTTTTATATTAGATTATTATAGATACTGATGGCTATCAGATCGAACTGTTGTTAGAATCTGTCACATTTGAGTAATGAGTCAGGTACTTTTAAATCTGCTGTAGAAGACGTGCTAAAGCCCAAGCCCAGGTGTTGATAGTCTGGGTAGGTTTTCATCACTCTGATGTCTTTCAGTTTGGATTTTAGTAGGTTTTACATTAATGATACTCATAAGTTACTCCAAGATTGGCCTGATTAAAGTTTTAGACTGGATGTGAACTATATATACTTCCAAAATTATCTTGAGTTTATTTAGATCTTAGCTGTAGTCTGCTTTTGTAAATGAGCTACGGTAATAAGGAAGTGATGAAAAATACAGAGACAAAGTTCTAATTCCAAATCCTAGAGTTGAAGCTTTACTTACTCTGCCGTTTTCCTCAGAGGGCTCTGCAGCAAGGAGTAGCTGTGCTTTTTAGTTAACTTTGAATGATGTGATTGTGGAACTAGTTTTGACCTGAGGCCAAATGAATTGAATTGTAGTTTCAGATCACGTGTATTCAATAGTCTTGTATTAGTCAGTTCTAGACAGTTTTATCAGCTACATGGGGTGACCCCAGTTTATTTTTACAATTCCAGAAACAGCATTTTGAGTTTCTAGTACCTGCTTCTTGAATTACAACAGAAATGCCCAGTTTTCTCCTTTGATTTATACTTGGTAGTAAGCATGGTGGAAAACAGTGCTCACATTTAGCCCCAATTACTCTCCCACAGTGGGTGGGGAGCCAGAGTGACAGAGAATGTGCTAAAGCTTCTGTGGAAATGGAAAAGACCTGTAATGCCTTTTACATGAACAAATGTTGTAAAAAAAATACTTTGCTTTATTTCAGGAATTCATCTCTGGCATGTCAAGCAGCCTCTCTCTGCTTAGACAAGCTTCTAAAGTGCCCAGACCCTACGTGTTGCTTAATATATGCAAGGAGTCACCCGTGTCTGGTTATTTCATGTTCACACTGGCTGCATTTATATGCATGGAATATGTTAAAAGCCTAATTGAGATTAATTAATTTTGTTTTCAGTTGGTTTCTTAAGACAGGGTCTTACTACATAGCCCAGGTGGGCTGTCCACCCAAGATGCTATCGTGCCCAAGCCTTCTGGCATTACAGATGTGAGCAGCTACAGCCAGCAGAGCACCTGGTTTGACTTTTGTTGGCCTCTGTGCTGTTGGAGCTGTTTAGTCTTGCCCTCTGCTCTGCTTGTAGACCTCTGCTGCTTTCGTCCGCCATAGCTGCCCTCCCTCACCCTCACCACCGTCTCCTCTGTCTGTGCACAGTTCCTGGCTCATGGACTTTGGTAACAATGGTTTTCCAAGGAGAATACTGCTTCTCCTTTGCTCTGGGAATGAGTAGTCAGTTGCCAGGTCCTATGTATTTATTTACCTTGGTGATTGTTAATAGCCATGTTAAAAACTTGGCAGCTTTTTATTTTTGGCACTTTCAGAGCACTATTTTCATAGACTTCTTAATTAAGAGAACTTTGGGGGGAGGATACTTTTTAAAAGGAATTGTGACCAGAGAATAAATTCTCAAGGTATTGCCTCTATTCTCGGTGAAAACATTGCTGGCCCAATGGCTTTTTAGGATAAAATGAATAACCCAGAACAGATCTGTATTCTGTGACATTTGTAAATCCCTATTCTAGACATGTGTAACACAGTCTACAAATAAATATGTTGTAATAAGCTGTGGTTCATACTTCTAAAATTCTGCTAAAAAGCAGTTGTGAGTAGACTCAGAAAATGTAGAATTCAAGATTGCTCAAAGTTGGGTGTTTTTAGGGTGAGAGCAGTGACCTCAACTGAATGAACGGCATTTCCTAGAACAGCCGTTCAAAGGCAAAGAGTGCAATCATGTTAGGCAAGGGGCTGATGGCTCTCATCACGACACTTGGCTTGATGTGGGGAGACGTGGGAGGGAGGCTGGATCTTAAACACTTAGGAAAGCAGGTTTGAAAGTAATCCTTTACTGAGTATGGCATGTTAGTAATATTTAAAATGTTAGCAGACTGCCAACTACATGGGTAATTGGTTTGTCAATGTGAATGTTTCCAAGAATCTTAATAAAGTCAGATTTGTGGTTAGATATTTAAAATAGCTATAAAAACCTTAGCTTATTTTTAATTTTACAATATCTATTCTATATTAAATGTGGACATACTTCACTCCAGGTAGATGGATTTCATTGACTATCTTCTATAGAGCAACAAATGTTTCATCAGTTTCTGTCATAATTTAGACTTTGGTTTTTTTTCCTTAGTATTTTGCTGTAGCAGGTATTTTTGCAAGGGTTGAAAGATTCTATTAGTCTAGGTTGAGAACTGTTGGATTTTATGTAGGGTCTCATGGTTCTGAATTGGCAACTTTGAATTTATATTTATGATTGTTGTTAGTGTTTGTTTGAGAGAAAGTTTTGCTATTTTCCCAAGACTGGCTTTGAATTTGTAGGCTCAAGTAAAATTCCTTACCTCAGACTTTCCAGACACTGCCCCCTGTGGTGGCCCTCCACCATATTGAGCCTGACTGTAAATTCTTAACCAGACACTAGTTCAACTGATACTAGTATTTTTCTTCTTACAATGCGATCACTAATTAGGAACAACTGCTAAACTACAGAACTAATATGGTATTGCTACCTTATAAAATTGACTTAAAGATTGGTGAGTTAATTTAATTTTATGTAAAATCAAGTGATTTCTCTTAGAGCTGTAGATCAGAGTAGAGCACTTACGTAGCACGTCCATGGACCCAAGTTCTTTGCCTAGCATTGCAGAGCAAAGAGGGGTGCATAGATAGGTGACCCTAACTCTGCTGCTGCCTTTGAATTGTCTTGGGATGTGCATAATGAAATTTCAAGCAGATATATTCTCCTTCCTGTTTGGACGCTTAGGTAGTTTACTTGAAGTGTTAGGAGAGAGAAGGCCATTACAGTTGTGCCAAGGTAAGGGAAAGGAGCAACGTCAGTGAGGAGACGGGAGAATAGACAGACAGCAGCCAATCGAGACTCTGCCTCATTATTTTCTTATTTTATCCGAACAGGTTTGATTTGATTTTTAGTATCAGAGTTGAACACTATAGGAATTTTAGTGCATTTTGATTTTTTGGGGGTTTTTTTGTTTTGGTTTTTCTAGACAAGGTTTCTCTGTGTAGCCCTGGCTGTCCTGGAACTGACTCTGTAGACCAGACTGGCCTCGAACTCAGAAATCCACCTGCCTGTGCCTCTGAAGTGCTGGGACTAAAGGTGTGCGCCATCACTGCCCGGCTCATTTTGTTTTTTGGTTTGTTGTTTGTTTATTTGGTTTTTTTGGTCTTGTTTTGTTTTGTTGTATTTGTTTTTTTTTTAAATATGCTTTCAGCATGTAGCCCTGGCTAGCTTAGACCTTCCTATGTAGTCCAGACTGGCCTCACAGTGAAAACTACCTGCCTTTGCCTTCCAAGTGCTGGAACTAAAGATGAGTAATGAGTATTTAGTGAGGTCTGAGTAGAATGTGAAAAAAAAACCCAACATTCTTATAAATGTCGTTTATCATTTTCTAGTAAAAAACAAAAAAAACAAATATAGAACATTTCAGTGCAATCCAGGAAAACAGCCTAGGGTTCGTACTACTGCATGGTTGCAGTGAGGTTGGTACTAAATTGTTGGTAATGGGTGAGCGTTTGCTCCTGAAATCTATTTATTTGTTTTTATTTTATGTCTTAAAAATTAATACTTGTTGGGAGGCAGAGGCAGGTGGATTTCTGAGTTTGAGGCCAGCCTAATCTACAGAGTGAGTTCCAGGACAGCCAGGGCTACACAGAGAAATCCTGTTCCAAAAAACCACAAAAAAAAAAAAAAAAAAAAAAAGAAAAATAAAAACTAATACTTGTTAAATGTGGAGAATATTTTAGTTTTTAATAGAGAATATTGAGCGTTAATAGAATTTTATTTTTTCTTAGGTCATGTTTACTGGTGAAAATATTCCTGTTCATCCTCATGTGTATAGCAATGGTCATATCTGTTTATCCATTCTAACAGAAGACTGGTCCCCAGCGCTCTCAGTGCAGTCAGTCTGTCTCAGCATTATCAGCATGCTTTCCAGCTGCAAAGAAAAGGTAGGACTTGCACAGTTACTCCAGGTAATGTCTCCTCTCCAAGCCTAGGGAGGTTAACAGTTTCAAAATAGAATTAGCTGTATTTGAAGGAAGACTCATGCTTTTTGTTTTTAAATTACTGTGAATGACTTTTTTGTAATAAATGGGCAAGTTATTTTATCTTTCATTCCAAATAGAAGTCAAAGCCAATGTTTTATATATATTTCTAATTTATAGTTTTTTGAGTATACAACATGCTAGCAATGTGGGCAGTAACTAGACTATAGCTGTCATATAATCATTTTTAAATAGGATATTTGCGCACATGTTTCTAATCTGAATTTTATTTCTATAAACAAGCACAGAGTAAAAGTGTACAGCACATTCCTGTTTTTAGATTTCCCAGTGGGAAACTTAGGAATAAAAATCCCCTGGCTCCTCAGCCTGCTTCCCATCCAAGGCAGCATTTCTCAGAATTTTCTAGAATCCAGAGCTTCCTATCTTAGTGGTTAGATTGAAAGAGCCACACCATTCACCAGTAGAATTTCTGGAACCTTCTGTCTTGTTTTCCTTTATTCACCCACAGATTCTGTCTCTAATGGAAGTGGGGAAAAGACCAGATGAAAAATGGTGTGAGTTAAATTTTAGATACCTTTAAAGTAGGAGCTCTGGGGGTGTACATGTGTCTTTAGCAGATTGTTTGTCTGATCTCCAGATTAAATCCACTGCTGTTTTATTAATTAGAATTTAGAGAATCTTTAAGATAATCGTTTATTTTTAAGAAATAAGTTTAGAATCTGTAACACCCAGAGTCATTGTTTTACTAAATAAGTTTCTTCAATATTAATTCAAAAGAGGTTGCTTGTTTTGTTTGTTTTTGCGTGGGGTGGTGTCCATCAAGATGGTTCAGCAGCTAAGCATGCTCAGTATCCCCATTCAGATACAATGTGCAAAACAACTATTTTAGATGAAATATCATACATGCATTTTAACAACATTTTGCAAATATATTATTTTTTATGTGTATGGGTGTTTTACCTCCATGTATGTGTGTACACTATGAGCATGCCTGGTACCTAAGAGGCCAGAAGTGAGCATTGAATTCCCTGGAACTGGAGTTGCAGAGGAGTTGAGGCATCCTGGAGGTGCTACAAGGGTCCTCTGCAAGAGCAGCCGGTACTCCTAACTGCTGAGCATCTCTACAGCCGCCTTAGCATCACTTTAGCTTTAGTTTCTTCTGCATTTTAAGGCTGTAATCAAGCTTTGTTTAACTGTAGAAGTTGTTACGAGTCTTCCTCATTTATTACTTCAATATTGCGTGCCCATGTGTGCGAACGCACGCACATACACACACAGAGCTTTTCATCTGGGGGACAGAGCAGTTTGCTCTTACAAAGGCTCCTATAGGCCTCTGATTCTTCACAGTGAGTGATGACCACAGGGGTTGAGTATAGTGCCATTGAGATGTTCCCTGGGGTTGTCTGCACACTGCTCTGCTGTGGCCTGGTGGCCATTAGCTTTTGTTTGCATTTACATGGAATGTTTTACACCAAGGACCAGAGAGGAGCTCCCATCCCTTTCCAACCCTCATCATTCCACTCACCGTCTGGTTTGCTGCTACTGATAAACTTTTTTAGTAGAATTGTTGTATGATAGGTTTAACCGTGATGATAATTTAAGAGTCAGAATTTCTGTGAGTTTGATAAAGTTAGATGCTTGATGATTTTACCCTATTGAATGCTAGGTAACCAAAAAAGGAAATACATAACTTCATTTTGTAATCCTAATTTTTAAAGAAATGTTCTCAAATTGTATCAGGGCAATCTTGGAGTAGTTAACAGATTGTGCCTTAGAATGTGAACTAAGAGCACGGTAAGGGTCAGCTGACAGCTAAGTACATGAGCATTAGAAGCCTTAGGTGGATGGTCTGCTTTCTTCTCAGCAGCCTAGGTTGTCCGTCACACTGGCTACTCCTTTCTGGCTGGATCTTTCTTAAATGATGCAGCTGTTAATCAACCTCAGTAGAAGGAGTTCTCTTAGTCTCTCATCTTCATTAGTCTAAATAGTTAAGTCTAAACACTGCAAAAAATATTTAATAGGGAAAGAAAGACATTGTTTTATCAAAGTCATTGTAAAAGTTAGCCAGAAACTCTCTGTTACTATGTTGGAAGCTGTTCCTCTTAGCATTAGAATAAACTTGACATTTGAACTGTTGACAGAAAGATATACTCATGTCAGGCTGGTACCCAGTGGTTTTCAGGCAGGGTCTCTCCCAGTCTTCCTCCAGTGTGTTAAGCGTCACTCTTGCCAGGTGTCCTGCAGGGATGCAGGATGCAGAATGCAGGATTCTGTATTGTTCCAGTCAGCATCAAGGCCACTGTTACTTACAAGCACTAAAATATCTTTCCTCTTAGATGCTGTTTGAATCAAAATCATCTGCTCTGTCCTTAATACATTACAATAAGATAATAAGCCTACGAGGATACTTGAAGGCTGCAGGAGTTCATCAGACAGCTTTGGTTAAGCAGACTTTGTGTTAGTTTGTTGGCATAAGTAGTCATTCAGTGACTTGATGGGAGAGAGAAGTGTGAAACACTTGTATGCCCTGTACTGGACCTGCCCGCCCCACACCCTCCTTAAACAGTGGAGGCTCACATTCTACTCGGGATTTAGTGTGTCCATTGTTTTCCTTCCCTCCGTAATAATTCTGCTAAACTCACTTCTCTCAGTCACTTTCTTTCAGAACTTACCTGTTTAAATTCTTTTGTTGTTGTTTTGTTTTTGTTTCAGAGACGACCACCAGATAATTCCTTTTATGTGCGAACATGTAACAAGAATCCAAAGAAAACAAAATGGTGGTATCATGGTGAGCAGTTCTAATTTCTAGTGACAAATTTTGGTTATTTTTATTTGAAAGATGATGTTTGTAAGACTTAGGGAAATAGTGGGAGGATGTAATTGAGGTAACATTTTTTTAATACTACATTGTAGAAAATCTTGGAAAATGTGGATATTAGATGAAATTTTTAAACAATCATAGGAGAAGTAAAATTAGCATTACCTTAATAATTTCAACAATACCATTTAATACCTTGTGTGTGTTTTGTTTTGTTGTACTTGTGAGGGTTGAGATGCTTTTGTTTCTATAAGCCTTTCCTGACTAGCTCTGTAGTCCAGCTTGCCCATGTCCTCCTTGCCTCTGCCTCCCAAGTGCTGGGATCATAGATGTATACTGCGGTGGCAGACCAAAGTCCAACACAATCGTCTCTTGAAGTAGAGTGAGCTGTGGGTACCCTTTATGTGCAGTAGTTCTGATGCCCTGTCTACTCAGTCCTGCTACTTTTTGTAATTCGAGGCAATTACAGTAAGTTATCATCTTCATTAGAGAAGGCTGCTCTGGTCCCAACAGCTTGTCTTAGTGACAGTTCTAGTGCTGTGAAGAGACACCATGACCTTGGCAACTCTTGTAAAAGAAAGTATTTAATTGGGGCTGGCTTAGAGCTTAAGAGGGTTAGTCCATTATCATCATGGCAGCGAGCAGGCAGGTAGGTGCTAGAGCGGTAGCTGAGAGCTACAACTTGACCCATAGGCAGACAAGGATACTCTGGGTTTGGCGTGGGCTTTTAAGCCCTCAAAGCCCACCCCCAGCGAAACACTTTCTTCAAAAAGGCCACACCTCCTAATTCTTTCAGTTAGTCCTACTCCCTAGTGACCAAATCTATGATCCTGTACAGGCTGTTCTCATTCAGACCACCACAGCCCACTCCCTGACCCCCATAGGCTTATAGCCATAGCATAATGCAAAAACAACCCTTCAGTCAAACTTCAAAAGTCTCCACAGTCTACCACAGTGGTGGTGGGGAAGGGGGAGAGACAGACAGACAGACGGATAGACTCCACTCACTCCTTCCCTCACTCCCCTCACTCACTCTGGGCTTGGTGTGGGCTTTTGAATCCTCAGTCAAAGCTGGTCCCCAGTGACACACTTCTTCCATTGAGGACACACCATCTAATCCTTTGAAAGTGTGGCACTTCCTAGTGCCCAAATCTATGAGCCTATGTGGGACATTCTCATTCAAGCCACAACACAGCTATTCTTTGAATATTTGACGTTCTGCCTGTTTTAGCTTTATGAAGAAAATATTCTTGATAATATTAACTTTCTGTTTTCCTTGTTCAGGGGGTAATGTATAGTTTTATAATGCATAGTTTCTGACAATTACAAGTAATCATTTGTAAACCATTCTTCCTGCTGTTCCAAGGACATAGCTTAAATTATAAGTAAATGTTTATATTCCCCAGTGGACTTCTTTTCCTTTGGTATTGGGAATGGATTCCCTGGTCTCATGCCTGCTAGACAGTCCTAGGCCTGAGCTACATCCTCTCTATATCCACAGAAGTATTTATTTTCGTTGATGGGGCTTTTGGTTTTTTATTAACCTAAAGAAATCAATTTTGGCAAAATGTAATGAGAATATGGCCCCTTGTCTTTCTATTCAATGTGAAATCTGTGTTTTCATTAAACTGTGAATTTACAACTTAAACTTTCCAAATGCTTGCTCAGATGAGCAGAGTAGATGCAGTGGCACTGTGCCCAGTGTGAGGAGGCCATTTACGAGGCCACAGAAGTGTAAGTGCCCCATAGGGAGGGAAGCAAGTAACACGGGGAGGACCAGGAGAGAGCTCTGCATGAGAAGATTGTAGGGTGCACTCATTACAGATTACAGGGGTTGTCAGGTGTGGTGGTTCACACTTGAGATCCTAGCACTTGGAAATTAGAGTCAGAAGAATTAGGAGTTCAAGATCATCCCTGACTGTGTTACAGATGTTAAGCAAGCCTGAGCTACATGAACCCTGTGCCAAAAAAGGCATCTCCTGTAAAAGGCAGACAATAAATTATAAGTTTATGTAATTCAGTAAACATCTAGAAATGGAGTAGGCTAGGGATTTAAGAAGAAAGTTACTGGTGAGGCGGGTGTCGTGGTGCATGACTGCATTTACCACATTCAGGAGGCCGAGGCAGAAGACAGCAAAGCCCAAGTTAGCTTATGCTGAGTGCTAAGAACCTGTCTCAGACAGAAACAGAAAATTGTAATGGTTAAGAAGAGCAATAGGGAATGTTGAAGAATAAAAGGTAGTAGAGGAAATTGATGTGATATTAATGTAAGAATAGATCATTAAAGTGGGGCTGTAATTATTTAGACGCTGTTATATATAAGATTTAAGAAATGCATTATGGCCGGGCGGTGGTGGCGCACGCCTTTAATCACAGCACTTGGGAGACAGAGGCAGGCGGATTTCTGAGTTCGAGGCCAGCCTGGTCTACAGAGTGAGTTCCAGGACAGCCAGGGCTATACAGAGAAACCCTGTCTCGAAAAAAAAAAAGAAATGCATTATGTATCAGGAGGTTAAAGATTATTAGTAACTGGCCATCTTGGAAAATTGGTAAATATTTTAGAAAAGAAATTTACATTTTTACTTAATAAAATATTTCCTGTGGATTAAGTATTTAAAATTACCTTTTCAAACACTGAAGGGAGGATTTTCTTAATTTAAAAGGTGTAACTCAGCCAGGTGTGGCACATGCCTGTAACCCCAAGCTAAGTCAGGATTATTGTGGTGAGTTTGAGACCAACCTGGAATATATAGTGAGATTCTGTTTCAAATATAGAAAAGAAGAAAAGATTAGGAAGAAATTATACACTTACCTGTATGAAAATCTAAAGACAAGGTACTTTATGAAATGATTTAATAATAAATTATTGGCTGGGAATGTAGTTCATTGGCAGAGCCTAGCTGCATATGTGAAATCCTGAGTTTAATTCTGAGCCCCAACCCCACCTCAAAAGAGTAAGTGACTCCTAGCAGAGGTAAAACTGTGTTGTGCAGTAATTACAGACTTAAGATTTTGAAACTCTCAGTTCTGAACTAGCAAGTTACAAAGCCAGGGTAGATAGCAGAGAGTAGAGCAAAGCTTTTCATAGCACTGCACATGTCACAATTGCCTTTGTCCCCTGTGTGGTGGTTGGTTGGTTTTAGGATGTCATACATGTACATAATGTGTTTTGTTCAAAGCCCCCCTCCCCTCCAGCGGTTCCCCTTCTCCTCACTAACACTTTTTCTCACAACTTCATGTGCTCTTTGGGCCACTGCGTCCACATAGAGCTGCAGGGTGCTCAGGGTGGAGGGCCACCTACTTGAGCAGTGGTTCTCAACCTTCCTAATGCCGGCCGCTTAATGCAGTTCCTCATGCGATGGTGACTCCCAACCATAAAATTATTTTTCTTACTACCTTATAACTGTAATTTGCTAGTTATGAGTCATAATCTAAAATATCCGTGTTTCTGACGGTCTTAGGCTACCTCTGTGAAAGGGGTGTTGGACTCCCAAAGGGATGCAACCCACACGGTTAGAACCACAGCACTAGAGCATGGGTAGCAGCTTGTCAGGGGCCTCAGCTCTGAGGAAAGCTGATGCTTCCTCACCAGGGAGGGATGGGACTTTCAGCCTTCATTGCCACCCATGGTGGGATTCTGACTGTCATGTACAGTCTTGTACGTGCGGTCACATATACTATGAGTTCTTGTGAGCAACAGCTCTTTATTGTTATTGTGTGTGCCATGGCTTGTATGTGGGGGTCAGGTTTACACTGAGCCACTGTGTGCACTTGCTTGTAATTGTAAGTCTGTTTAAAGTAGCCTTGATTTGCTGACTCATGGTGGCTCTATTTTTTAATATGTTTTCTTTCCCCACATGAACCCTGATTACCTAGATAACCTTGCACTTTTCCCCTTTGAGACAAATTTGCTGCATATGTAAGCTTTATATATACTCAGGAAAGGAGCACAGTCTGCTGTAATTGAGAGTGGAACAGGTGCTGTACCGTCCAACTAGAAGCTTCTTGCTTGAATGTTTTTCATCATGTATAAGATGCTAAGACCTTTCAAAAGTTGGAGCATGGTATTGTCTTTTCCTTTGTGCACATCTAAATGCCAGTTAGTTACAGGCATTATAAATAAACATTATTATTGTAGTTTAGAATTGTAATTGAATTTGCATGATCTTAATGATAGAGATAATCATATCTATTCGCAAAAGGCCTACGTTGTTAGCTTTATTATCTTTTGCTTACTTAGCAGGTTCAATTCCAGAAGATCTTCACTGATCGTTCTTTTTTAAACACTCAATTTTCAGAACATGCACGTCGATGCTCTGCCCTTTGCCGTTGCCTGCCCTTCTCCCTTTTCTTCCCACTCTGTAGTCCTGGATCATCAAGAACTGGTTGTACAGCCAGGGTGGCCTCGAACTTTGGTGGTCCTCTTGGTTCTTGAGTGCTAGGATTGCAGGGGTGTGCCACCACATCTGATTCATAGATACGTATTCTTGCTGATGCTTAAATTTTTCTTATTATCTATGTTTACTAGGCTAGTTTTGCATTCCTGAGCTCAAGGAATCTCCTCTCTTCAACTTAGCAGCAACTATAAAGCCATATTATCAAGCCCTACAGACTCATTTCTTAGCTGTCTTAGGGTTCCTATTGCTGTGATAAAACACCATGACCAAAAGCAGCTTGGGAGGAAAGGGCTTATTTTAGCTTTATGCACAGCTCATGGTCCAGCACCGAGGGAAGTCAGGCTAGGCACTCAAGGCAGGAACTGGTGCAGAAGCCACTGAGGAGCGCTGCTACTGGCTTACTCCTCATGCGTACTTAGCCTGCTTCCTTTTATATATCCAGGTGGTCCTGGATCAGTGGTGACACAGCTCAGAGTAGGCTCTGCCCTCCTCATCAAGTGTTAATCAAAGGAATACCCACAGGTCAGTCCTATGGAAGCACTTTCTCAATTAAAGTTCCCTCTTCTCAAATGACTCTAGCTTGTGTCCAATTGGCAAAAAATCTAGTCAGGGCATTAGTGTTATCTAATTCTCAGAGGATTATAAGGGCAGATCATTTTTCATATGTGATCTGTGAAGCCGTTGCAAAAGATTCAGGGCCAAGAGTGGGATGTATCTCAGTGGTCATGTGTATGGTTAATGAGTATGAGGCCCAGGTTCACATGTGCACGCACTCATAATCAGGAATTGAGTAAACTCTTCCCTCCACACTGTATTAGTTCTTGATTCATCTTTCTAATCTACAGATTCTCTCTCCCTCCCTCTCCTCCCCCCCCACCCCCACAGTTAGCATTTCAGTGTTGAGAGATTAAGTGGAGTTATGTTTGAGGCATCCAGCTCTATAGCCATCCTGTATGGCGCTAACAACACACATAGGTCAGCATGTATAGTATAGATGGAAGCAGAGAGGTAAAAGAGGTTTAGTTGGGATAATGATGTGTGTGCTCTAAAGAGGACTTCATAGAGGCAGGATGGAGACACTAATAGTAGAAGATTACAAGTCTGAAATTGTTTAAGCTTCTGGTTTTATAAGATGGGAACTTCAGAAGTCAGGCTGAAGCCGATCTACTAGACAACAGTTAAGTCTTCATAAAATACTCGGAGCTTAAATTTTGCTTGTCTACATTATTACTTAGAATCTCTTTCAAATTAGGTCAGTCCTTCTTAGCTTACTGCTAGTCCATTTCTATGCTTCATACCTCATATTGATTGTTTTTGAGGTTTTTAGTACACAGTGGTTTATTAAAAGATAATTATATTAGGTAGAGTTTTGGAATATAAGAAATTGTATTAGTATGTGACTATATAGTCCTTATTGTTACTTGAAATTAGGACCACTTTCCAGGACCACTTCGCTAATTAGGTTATATCTGCATTGGATGCAAGCCTGCCATGTTGCCAATTAAGACAGACATTTGTCTGCTCTGAAAATTGAGCAGAGACAATTAGGGCCAGAAACTGGAAGCCTAATTAAAATAGGTCTGTGAACTAGCTGATTCATTTGAATATACAAGTGGGCTTGGGAATTTGCCATGATTCAGACATGGAGTCTTCCTTATGTAGAACTGTATCTTTGTACCCAGCTGAATGAAGGATTTGGAGCCCAGTGATTTGGTTTCTCTTCTGTTTTCTCTTTATAATGAATGGCCTTCTTTGAGAATTCTGTACAGTGTATTTTAATCACACTCACACCCCACCCCTCCAACTCCTCCCAGATCCAGCCCCACCTTTCCATCTCCCCCCTCAAGCCTCATGCCCCCCCCCTTTTCTTTTTCTTTATTTTTTCAAACACACCCTACTATGTTCAGTTTGGGATACCCATATGCTCATGGATGAGGCTAGCTGCTAGAATATGGTTGACCTACCAGGGTCCACACTGTTAGGGAAAACTGATTCTTTCTCCCTCAGAAGCTATCAGTTGTCAATAGCTCCTGAGTTAGGGGTGGGAGCTTGTGAGCACAACATTGATTGACTTGGTTTTGTGCAGGTCTTGTACAGACAACCACAGCTACTGGGAGCTCATAGCTACACCAGCAAACTCCAGAGTTTTTATTTTCAGACAAAAAAATTGTTCATAGCAAAGGTACAATGTATCATTTTGTTAACTATAAAAGTATTACAATGAAGTAGACAACCAAAACCCATTGATAATAAAACTTGTTTTCTGGAGTCAATATTAAAAATATTCATCTTTCATATGCGGTTGTTTTGGAGAGGGGAGTTCAGTCCCTTGATTGTTAAAGCATTCAGACTGTGATGTGGTCAGTTAGACATTAGGTTAAGTTCACACTTGAGTGTTTGAATCAGAAAGGTAGGTTTACAGGCAGTGGATACAGCATAGTATTTCAGTAGCATGGTTGAGTCTAATATGGGAAGAAGCTGAGCAGTCTTTTCTTCAGAACCATAGACTATGTACTAGTTCTGTCCATGTGGGACATTCCTGTAGAGTTATGACTCTAGGAGGAGGGGAGCATGGAATTGTCTCGGATTAGTAGTGTTAATGTTCTGGCGTTAGGGATGTAGCTCAGTTAGTAGAATGTTTGCCTAGCATATGAGAAACCCTAGCATCACATAAGTGGGAGTGGTGGCACAGATGTCATCCAGCCTTCTAGGGGGGAAGACAGATCACTTCCCCATCTTTTTCTGTTTCCAGTTCAAAGCCAGTTTGTGGTACTCAAGCCCATGTCTCAAAAATAAAGATAAAAATACCTCTTTTTCTTCCTGCTTTATATAGCCTTTGTCCATAGATTCACAAATTTATACTAATTCTGAACCTTTTTTTTATTTGTTTTACCCTTTAAGGCTACAAAATTACTAAACTCCTGAATCCAGAACTTGAGTGCTTTAGCAGTACCCTCTCCCTCCTGGGTGACAGTTCTATTTCCTGTCTGTACTAAAATCTTCCTTGAATCCATTTGACAAAGGAAAACTAATTCCTTAAACTCTTATGAGAAAAAACTTAACTGTAAATATTTCGTCTCTTATGATGTTAGCCTCCTATTACCAGCTTATGTTACTGTGTTTTTCTAGTCTTGTGTCCTTGGGGAGACTTGGGGAGATGGATTTCCAGGTTAATATGCCTTTTATAATTGTGGGGAATCTAGTTCTTACATTTGCATAAACTCAGTGAAGTTAGTGGTGATGGAGGTAACTTCTCTGGCACCAGCAGTCTGTGTGTTATGTTGGAGATGGAATTTTAGTAGAGGCTTTGGTAGTTCTAGAGACAATTAAAATCATTATTCTGGGATTTTCTTTTCAAGGTATTATATTGCCACAATAGTTTAGCCAACAGGTTAAAGACTTTCACAACATTTTATAGTCATATATTTGTCCTAACCTTCCTGTGTATGTCTATCTGGTATCTATTAATAATGTTTGCATATAGTTAGAAAACTATATTCCTTGAAGTTTTTTGTTTTGTTGTTATTACCTCTGAGCTATGGGAAAGGAAGGTGATGGTTTTGACTCATACCCAGGTTCAAACCAGTTACTACAGGTTTCACTGCATGTATTTACTGGGGATTTATAACAGTCCCCGGGAGTCCTATTGTTAGAGATCATTGAATTCCAACTTTAAAGCTTATTACACTCCCACAAAACTAAGATGTTCAAGGCAGGTACAACCATATCAACCTAAATTTATTTTAACATTTGATCCAAGATGGAGTCTGGGATAGGAGAATAGCTTTAGGGATTTTGTAATCATTTTAGTAGCACGTTCTACAGAAACCTACCATGCTGCGAACCTTCCAGAATGAACAACCATTCATAAAGGTAAATTTGTGCTGCCATCTAAACATGGTATGTCTTTAGAACTACAAGCTTGTTTCTAGTTTACTAAATAGCATGCTCGATTGGATTTAGTAAGTTTCTTACTGTATGTATTATTGTCTGTGTCACTCTAAAGTTTGTCTCTATACAGTGACATATTAGGTAGAATTCACTGCTGTACTGTAGCTTATAGATTTAAGTCTGATGGGTTGTTGTGGTTATCTTAACAAAATATTTTATTGAGATGACATTCTTATAATCCCATCTACTTTGGAGGCCAGTGTAGTGTAGATTGCAAACTTGAGTTTGGCCTCGAAAGTTTAGCAAGAGGCTGTCCAAAACGTGATCTCACACACAGAGGAAAAAACCAAAAACAAACCATCCCCCACACACATATACACACATATATACATATACACCCCCCCACAAAACACTATACACATATACTCATGCGTATACACACACACACACACACACACAAATCCAAAAACACACATGCACACATATATACATACAAACTGACCCCACACACACACACAAAACTAAGCATTCTTTATCTGAGAGGTAGGTGGTGTATGAAACTCCTTCATATTCCTGTCCGGTTTACATTCACACTGAGTGCATCTTCTTTCAAATCCACAGTAACGGGTATTTTGATATGAAACATAAGAGATATAAATTCTCCACTGGTTTTTTTCTTCAGTATGTTCTTTTTCATTTGACGGGTTTAGCCATGCCATTTAGCACTTAGAATTTGAAGGCAGGAAGTCGAGGAGCCAGCCCTGGCTACTTAGCAAGGTTGAGACCAGTGTGAGCTGCATGGACCCTGTCTCAAAAAATTGTCAGATTTTGGTGTGTGTGTGTGTGTGTGTGTGTGTGTGTGTGCGCGCGCGCGCGCGCTCATGTTCTCAGAGGTCAGAAAAGGGCATCTGGTCCCCTGAAGCGTGAGTTAATGAGTCATTGTGAGTATCCCAGCATGGATGCTGTAGGTAGAACTGTGATCCTCTCCCGAGCACCTTTCTTATAGAGGGCTGGCTGCACAGTCAACATTTCCTGGGCCCTTGCTGCCTGTTGTTGATGCTAGGGATTGAGCCTACATGATTTTTTTAATCATTCACACTGTGCTCAGGATTAGGGAAATACTGTGCTGCTGAGCTTTATCACCAACCTATGGTTTATTTTTAAAATACAGTTTATTTGCCACATACACATCCACGAATTCCCATGGCATAACAGAATTGACTTAGTCTTTATTAGTGGAAATTCTATTAGCACTAATTTATCAGCCTTTATGTGGAATTACTTGTAAAAAAAATTGGGCAGTATTTCCTGAGCTTTTCCTTTATAAGTTTGTGTAACTCTTGGGAGTTGCTGCTAGTCTGAAGCTTCTTTCTGAAAAGTAACTAGTCCTCAGATTCCTCAGATACTTTTTTTTTTTTTTTTTTTTTTTTTTTTTTTTTTTTTTTGCGAAATTAGTTTTCTAAAGTAAGTCATAGATACTACAGTTATGTACTGTCTAAATATAATATGTGGAGGCTACCAGAAGGTATTATAGGGTTTGGGGGTTTTAAATGACCTTGCATATGAATATTTCTGAATCTTGTGAATACTTTCTGAAGGGACATTAACAGCATTAAATGTCTATTGATTGATTTGAAAGGTGATCAAAGGCATATATTATTTAATGTAAAATGTCATGACTGCTTAAGAATTGCTTATAGAAAAATTCTCTTCTGATGTGTCCTGAATATGTGCTACCTTAGCATATCAATTTCTTGTTTCAAATTGAACTAATATGCTAATCATATATCATTTTAAAGTTTTTGCAAGCTCTCATTTCCTTGAAAGAGTAAAGGTTGGTTTGCTTATGTTATATAACTGAACACAAATTTAATCTGTATAGATTGAGAAAGGCAAGTCGGGTCAGCCATGTTCTTGCTACTTGACATTATTTCTACATGAGATTAACTTGTAGCTCACTTACACATGCTTAATGTTTTAATTATCTTTTTCTCCTTTCCTTAAAGATGATACTTGTTGATGCCACTGTTGTCGTCCTCGTAGCAGAAGATAGCCCTACTGAGAAAATGAGCACTTTGATCCTTCAGTCTTTGAACTTTAACCTTTGACTGGAAGTGACCTATAGGCAATGAAGACTACTTCCTTTTACTGCATTTTTACTCGTGTGCATTCTGGGCGCATGTTGATCGCTGGTTCAGTCCAGGCAACTGACATGCTTTTATTAGTCATACAGTATTAATGCAGGTGTCAGGAAATGTCAAATATAATTCCATTTTTTTATTTTTATTTTTTTAAGCTTTTGGAAAAGTTCCAGGTCCTTATGTATTGTGCAATAACAGTGACTTCCTCAGTGGTTTGGGGCGTTCGTTGCCGGCAATGGACGTTGTAAAGGGAAGAGTTTTCTTAACTCCTGCCACTTGGTGATTAATGCATGATAGGGCCTATGAAATGAATTTATCAGTTGTTGTGGGATTAAAAGGAAAGTGAGGGATCCAACATTACATTGAAAGCCACCCCAACTGCTTACATTTGGATCCCGTGCACTGTGATCCTAAGGCTAACAGCATGAAATTACATGCATCTTGAAAGGACCGTAAGAAAGATCATTGCATATTTATTTAATTGTTTATATCTGCTGTCAAATTGTTTTGACATGGAAAGTTTTCAAGGAACATTGGCAGAGAGGTACAATATGTTATCCCTATGGTGAAAATAAATTCATTTGTTGTATATAGTCCTCAATCTCTGAAGTAAAGTGTGAATAATAGGGTGTGAATGGTTTAACCAAGGCATTGTTTTGGAAGTAAAAAAAAAAAAAAAAAAAAGAGAAAAAAAAAGAAAATGGCAGTGATGATTAGATTACTGCCACCCACCATTTGGGCCTGTTATTATTTTCCAAGTATATTACACTCTCTTACTTCCTGCTAGCCATCAGCATGAGCCCTATTGCCTAAACACTATTTCATTTATTTATGTTTTGAAAAAAATCCATAAACATTTTTGTTTGTAATCTTGTTTCTTTTGTTATGTTTTCAGTTGTTTAAATGTTACAATACTTTAATTGAAAGAATTTTGTCAAGTTTTTTTCTTGTAAATTTTCTTTACTTGTATCATCTTGTCCTTCAATACTGTACCCTAAAATGAGAAATACATTTTTGACAGAGGCTTAATGTTTTAACAAAAGAGTGTGGACATTTTTATTTTAAGATTTTGGCAAAGGGACACTATAAAAATGATCTGTTTGCTTATTTGTCTCATATCCATTTTGCAGGGTTTCTTGGAAGAATTTGTTTGTTGAGAGGATTTTGCTTATAGATAGATGACGTTTTTCTGTCTGTCTCTACTCTTATCTATGTACGTACGTACGTACGTATCTATCTATCTATCTATCTATCATCTCTCTCTGATCTATAAAACAGTTGTTGAGAAGGTTCCATCCTAAGTACCATGTACCATGTAATGATGCTACACCTAGGTCTTTTTAAGAAGTGATTAATGTATTTTATAAATTACCTTTTCACATATGCAAGATCTGTTTCTATGACAATGTTATTTTTACTAATGCCTTACTGTTGCACTCTTTTTGAATATCCTGCAGTGAATATATTAATCAATTTGGGCTTAAAAATAAAAGCCAGTTGGCTGAAAGGTCTGATAGTATGTAACCCCATAAAAATCATTCAATTGATAATTGGTAAAGAATATTTTAAAAATTGTTTTTAATCTCTGTGTAGATGACATTTTGTAGCTTTGTACATGTTGTTAATTAAGGGCATATAATTTTACACTCTAAAAGTATAACTGCTGAACTCAGGGGTGGGTAGACTTCAAAAATATGTCTGCTGTAGAAATAACTTGAAAAAAATTAAAACCGTGGCCAGCCACCAAATTGTGGACACTGTTTATACTACTAGGGAGCAATCATCTTTTTTTTTTTTTTTTTCTTTTTTTCGAGACAGGGTTTCTCTGTGTAGCTCTGGCTGTCCTGGAACTCACTCTGTAGACCAGGCTGGCCTTGAACTCAGAAATCTGCCTGCCTCTGCCTCCCAAGTGCTGGAATTAGAGGTGTGCGCCACCACTGCCCGGCTCATCACTTTTTAAAGATATAAACATTTTCTTCTGTCTTGACTGCATATATGTATGTTCCCATGGTGATCATTATCAGTTTTATTAGTTGGCCTACTTAACATGAAAGAAATCTTTACATTCTTAGTTTTCCTCTGCTTTTAAGATGAAAGAAATTACAGCTGTAAATTAGGTTTATGTTACTGCTCTAAATACTAATTAACTCTTTGTCAGGGTATGGGGGCACAGGGAGAAATGCTTACCTATTTGAGGTCCTCTTACTAAATTCCTGGCCTGTGACATCATTCACCAAAGGAATTCTACACCAGGTCAAGCAGCAACAGTGCTAGTGTAGATTACTAGCTTCAGTTGTGTTTTGTAACAGTGCTTTAATATACCTCTCTATGTACAGACACCATAGAGTAGACTCAAATGAAACGGGAAATAGTGAAAAAACAAACACTTTTACTTTATTTTTGGTTCCAAGGGAAGAAATTAAAAATATATAAAATATAGGGGCACCAACTGTTAATCATTCATAATTAGATAAATATTCTTTGAATTTAGGAGCCACTGAAAATTCTTTTACACTTGCATTTAATTATTTGCCATTATTAAAAGTTGACCCGATGTGTATCTGGGTCATTGTTCAGTTGAGGGCAAGTTATGGCTTTTAATAAAACAAATATTTTCCTGTAATGTTACTGAAAGAGAGTCAGAATTACAAGAAATATATATGAAATATGCTGCGTTCATTCCCTCCTTCCTGCATCCTCCATTAAGTACTAGCCCGCAGCATTACATTTTTACACTTAGGGGCCATGTATCCCCCCCCACACACATTTTTTAGGCTGCTCTCCTGTTTTGCCACATTTTGTAAAGATGAGATACAGTTTCTTGTTTTTGCAGTTACGTACTTGATGCCCTTCCAAATACAGACAAATGCTATATGGAAGTTTTATGGGGAGAAGTTAGTTTCAGTTTTGTGGATGTTGTCTTAGGGAGTTTATATTTAGTTCTAGAGAACTTATATATGTAATTCTCTTTAGCAAGCAGGGAAATATGCTTTTTTTTTTTTAGGTTCTAGAAGAAAGGGATGACAGCTTATATGTAGTCAATAATTCATCTGGGAAAGGCCATACTCTCTGTTGCTTTGACTTGGTATGTAGACACATGTTACTAAGTGACCAGGGTGGTTTACTATTTTCCCTTTCTGAATTTTAAATACATGCAAATACATACATAAGTAATGATACATATATATCACTACCTGCATTGCTGACAACTTCTGGAGACTGGTTCCATCAAAGGGAAATTGACAGTAAAGGAAATGATCGGTGAGATAAAAATGGTGTGTAAATGTGTTATTTCTGGTAACAAAGTCTTTTTTAAAGCCTGGGGTTTTTGAGAATTGCAATATTTAAAACTTCCTAGGAGTAGAGTAGAAGAGGAGGTACTATATATTCAAAGGTTTTTGGTTTTTTTAATAAAAAAAAAAAAATGGAGTGTGGCTAAGACTCAGCTTTCATGGTTACTGCTGCTTATATTTCTCATGTTATTGTTTTTTAATATATCTTAGCTGAAAGCTTAAAGTTTATAATTATATTTAATTGTATATGCATGTAAATTGGCTTTCAAAAAATACCTTTCTGAAGATTCATTATCAGACTGCTGCAGAGCTGTGGGTGCCACTCACTGGCAGCCCCATTTACACCACCGCAGAGCACACCGTCAGCCGCCATGCCAGCGTGTGCTGCTCCAGCGAGACCTCTGGTGCCTTTGTATGGCGCAGTCTGGGAAGCTGCCTGGTGCAGCAGCTGCCCCCCACCCTTGTTACTGTCCTTCTGAGGCCTTTGTCTCTTCTTACCACCTCTTCTCTTCTCATGCATGCTCGATGTCTTCTCCTTTCCTTTTCTGACTTATAAATTAGTTTTTTAATCTTTGCTTAAGGTTTGGGAATCTAGAGAAGAAAGGTTGTTAAAATTATATCTGATTTTTTTTTGTTTTGTTTTGTTTTGTTTTGGCTTCGGTTTTTCGAGACAAGAGTTTCTCTGTGTAGCCCTGGCTGTCTGTAGACCAAGCTGGCCTTGAACTCACAGAGATCCATCTGCCTCTGCTTTCTAAGTGTTGGGATTAAAGATGTGAGCCGCCACCACCTGGCTATACCTGAAAATGTCAAGAAATTTAAAAAATGCTTTCTATAAATAAGATACGTGGGGGGTGGGGGGATGTACCTAACTTCATTTCATCAGCAGGTAGCTAAATGTATTGAATAATTGACAAAACTAAGCTGTGAACTGTCGCTGAATTTCTTTGGTGGTGATATGGAGGGATTTGTACTTGTTTTCAATTAGATAGGGACTCTTTCAGAATCAAAAGTGAATTGTTTTTACATTTAAATGTGGTAAAAATTATTTGTGAGTGACTTTTCCTCACCATAAATTGTTCATTAATTCAGACAGGATTTTAGGCATTATTATTGTTAGAGGCATATAGAATCTGAACATTTCAGGCTTAGCTTGCTGTATAATTCTGTGATCTGCTAAGTAAGGTATTAGTTTTGGTTCTCAGATTTATTATTGGTATGTTTGGTGATGAGACTCTCTGATTATGTGATTGTCTTAAATACTTCTGTTGATAATGTTGTGCTGGGCTGCTTTGGCTGTGAGCAGGAATTCCTGAGTAGACACATCTCCAGCCCTCGCTTGGGTCCCCAACGCCCTTGTGAAGAGTGCCTGGGAAAGGAGAATCAGTTCTTGCTCTCTCTTGGTGCATACACAGCCTGGATTTTTAGGACTAGTTCATGCAATTGTGTAAGTTTTTTCTCAAAGACAAAATGTACTAAAAACGTTTTCTGAACTTTCTGTGAGACGTAACTTGTCATAGTCTCTGGTCTATAGAAAGACTGAAAAACTCTACTGTCTGAAAGCCTGAAATAGGACTATGAAGGTATTCTAAGGTTTTTATCAGACACCACAAAGGTGCAAGTCTCTTCATAAATAACAAAACATTCAGATAGAGGCAAGTTGTCAGCATACAGTGAAGAACTATTTGAGTAGATTATTGAAATGATCTAGTACTCAAGAATTAAGTACTGTTCAGGTCGGATCGACTCTAACCACAGTAGAGATTGTGCTTTTGATTAGGAATGCAAAGCTCATGTTTGCGGGTTTGAATAGGGCGGGTATATATATTTTATAAATACGAATTACAAAAGTATGTAAAGTAACTACTTTTTAACTAGAATGTAAATGTTAAGACAGACAGATCTGTGTTATATATTTTTCAATACATGTACAACCTTTTCTTAGTTGAACATAGGTTACTTACTGTGTGCTTTATGGATCTTGAGTAACTTTCAATAATAAAGCAGTTGTCATTTGCTCTCCCATGCCGCATACTTGAATACTAATTGGAGAAGTCGAGAGTTCTTTGCTGTTTATGGTAATGTAAACTTTGATTTGTATAGTGTTTCTTGTATATGAAAGCCTACTGTTTACAAGATTATGGAAATATGTCATCTGTTTCCAAATGAGCACACGGTATGCATGAGGAGCGGCACTGAAGCTGCGTATCCATAGGTGGTCCTTACTCAGTTGTGGGTGCTTTATGCAAATCCTGGCTGTGATCAAAACTGCTCTGCAAACACATGCGAAGATCATCATTTATAATTCTGGACAGCTTGGTAATTTCCTAAGACCTTGTTCCCAAACTTTAAAAAGGCTGAGGCTAGACAGTGGTCTCTCCTGCCTGGCCCCAGTCCCTCATCCTGATAATGAAAAAACCACACATCTTACTAAAGAGTGGCAGGGCGAGCTGGTACAGTGGTGCATGCCTCTAATTTTGTCACTGCGGAGGCGGAGGCAGATGGCATTCTGTGAGTTTGAGGCCAGCCTGGTCTACATAGTGAGTTCCAGGGCAAACAAAAACTAGTAGCAGGGGAAGGAGGATTTGGCAATTAAAAATGAGTTACCATGAGTCCGATGTTGCTTAACTTAGAAGTGTCATGGTTAGTAAGGACATCGTATAAAGAATTCTTGGATGCTTTTCCGAGCGTACCCACTGGTCAGCTAACTAAGATGAGTGACTCTTGAAGCTACAAGAAGAGAGCAGGCAGTGAGCAGATGGGCTGGCGTCTCTGCCCCTCACTCCAGGCAGAGAGGAAATGTGTACTTAGCTAGTTTCTTTTCTTGAGTCGTCTCTCTCATAGGTAGCCTTTATCAGCAGGCTGTTGTTGCAGCTGACTGCTAGGGTAGTAGATGGTTACGGAAAGCATCGCTGGCTTTCACTTTGCTGTTGTCCACACTCCACGTGTTTTCTACCATCCATAGTAGGTCTGACTTTTCTCCAGTAGATAAACTGCTGTGAATATGTGGATCTGTTGAAGTCCCCCCCCGTTGCTAACTGCGTTCATACAAAGGCAACATAGAGTTAATGAAACACAGCTGAGTGGAATGGCCAAGGCCAGAACCACGGTGCCCTAGCTCTGCCTCAGTGAATATCACTCGAGGTGGCTTTTGATTAGGTAGGTTACTTTTAAAAGTATTGTTGGGGGCTGGAAAGATGGCTCGGCGGTTAATAGCACTGACTGCTCTTCCAGAGGCCCTGAGTTCAGATCCCAGCAACCACATGGTGGCTCACAACCATCTGTAATGAGATCTGATGCCCTCTTCTGGTGTGTCTGAAGACAGCTACAGTGTACTTACATATAATAAATAAATAAACCTTTTTAAAAAAAATATTGACATATTAATGCAAGCATATACACGAGAGTACCTGTGTTCCTTGCAGTTCAGTAAGGTGCACCTGTAATTCTCCTTAGGTAAAGGAAAGTAAATGTCCAAGATAGAAAGCATCTTTTCATGTCTACCTCACCTTTGGGGCCACCGTAGATGGATATGTATCACTGAGCAAGAGCCTGAGTGTGGATGTCCTGCATACATTTAACATGAAAAGCATTTGACTCTCCTCTCTTACTCTAATAAAAGCAAATTTTATCATTTCCTGTTGTACTTTAATGGTGGTGGTGTCTGTTCTGATTATCCAAAGCATCTGACACTTTACCTAACCCTTTCTCACATTTTTTTGTCAAGTCTTAGTGAATCTAGCCTTAAAGCATCTCCCCTTCTTTTGGGTACCCTGGCCTTTGTGGGTGTTCAGCACCTGCCTAGAGTTCCCAGGCTGCTCTTGACCACCAACAGGCCTTGTCCCAAACGTGTAATAACATAAGACCTACTGTAGATTGCTAGTGTGCTCCGATCAAAGGTCCAGCATCTGCTTTCAGTTTTTTTGTTTGTTTTTTAAAGGAGTTTAGTGTGTGTGTGTGTGTGTGTGTGTGTGTGTGTGTGTGTGTGTGTGTGTGTGTGTGTGTACCATATTTGGGCAGTGCTTGCAGATGCCAGAAGAGGGGTGTTGGAATCCCTGGATCATTGTGAGCTGCTTTGTGGGTGCTACAAACTGAATCAGAGTCCTTTGCACAAGCAGCAAGGGCTCTTAAAACTTGAGCCATCTCTCCAGCCCCCAGCATCTGTTTTTCTGCCTAAAGATTTTATCACTTTAATGTTCAACTAGTAAAGTTCATTATCTTTGCCCTGTCTTCCCTCCCTCCTACCAGTCATGTATCCTGTGTCCTGTAATTTTATGTAGACCATTGCAAAATGTATTGGTGATCCCGGCCTATAAGGAACAGTACTGAATATATTGGTTTTTAATAAATTTATTTTGAGTTGATTATACTTGAATCTTTTTTAAAAGGTTTATTTATGCTGGGCAGTGGTGGCACACGCCTTTAATCCCAGCACTTGGGAGGCAGAGGTAGGTGGATTTCTGAGTTTGAGGCCAGCCTGGTCTACAGAGTGAGTTCCAGGACAGCCAGGGCTACACAGAGAAACCCTGTCTCAGAAAACCAAAAAAAAAAAAAAAAAGTTTATTTATGTGCATGAATATTTTGTATATGTGTTCGCATACCACAAGAGGACATCAGATCCCATGGGACTACAGTTGTAGACAGTTGTGAGCTACCATATGCATGCTGGGAATTGAACTCAGGACCTCTGGAAGAACAGCCAGTGCTCTTAACCATAGAGCCATCTCTCTGGCCCTATACTTGTATCTTTAATCCCATCTTTTTGAAAGAAACATTCATATACTGTTTTAAACAAATACCCAGACTATTATGTGGAGTGAAGAGTCAGGCAAACATAGTTTCTTATCCCAGATAATTTGAGAAATTTGCTCTTAAGTCATTATTGATTTTTGTCTGTTTGAATGGGTGTTTATTATATCATTACCTTATCCCAGAGACAAATTCCTTGCCTAGAGTTATTTTTAGATAAGAATATAGGTGTTTTAAACTCAATACATTTGGGTAACAGTGAATCATCAATCTGATACTCATAAGGTAAAAAAAAACCACATTAAACATGGATACTCGCTGTAGGAGAGGACACAGGTGTTGAAAACGCTTGAAAGTAGAAAACCGTACAGTGTGAAAAATGTGATCCCCAGCACGCACACGCGCGCACACGCACACACACACACACACACACACACACACACACACACACACACACTGTATCTGATGAGCACAGAAATAAATTGTTTCCAAAAAGTAGCACCATGAACTGTAAATATTGTAGGTGGGCATAGAGTTGGGGTTCAGCCTAATCTGCTTGTGTCCTCAGGACATTATCATTTTGATAAGAGATCTCTATGAAATAAAGCAGCGACACAGAAAGTTGCCCAGGTAATAAATCTTAGATATATCCCAAGTGTGGTCAGGCCACTAGCAAAACATCCCACCCAATAAGAAACATTTAAAAAGCTCTGACTGGGGCTGGAGAGATGGTTCAGAGGTTAAGAGCACTGACTGCTTTTCCTGAGGTCCTGAGTTCAATTCCCAGCAACCACATGGTGGCTCACAACCATCTGTAATAGGATCTGATGCCCTCTTCTGGTGTGTCTGAGGACAGCTACAGTGTTACTCATGTACATTAAATAAATTTAAAAAAAAAAAAAAAAAAAAAAAAAGCTCTGACTGTAGAGCTGTGGTTCTCAACCTTCCTAAGGCTGTGAGCCCTTAACACAGCTCCTCGTGTTGTGGTGACCCCAACCAGGAAATTATGCAGTTGCTATTTTTCATAATTGTGACTTTGCTACTGTTAAGGAATGTAAATATCTGTTTACCGATGGTCTTAGGTCACCCCTGTGAAAGGGTCGTCTGATGCACCTCCCACCCTAGTGGTTACAACCCACAAGTTGAGAACCACTGCTATATCACTGTAAACAGCTGAGTCCAACTTCCTTGAGCCAGTGGGATTCAAGGAAAATCATGTCTGAAGTTAGACTAGACTAGATTGCAGTCCCTGGCTGGCAGTGTTTTCCGGAAACAACAATAAATCTGACCACTAGAAGGACATTTCCAAACTGAAACCTGACTCTGCTACAGGTTTTGTGTCGTCCAATAGCCAAGTGGACATTAGGCTTTGGCTGTACTCAAGGGGGAGTTGGCTGAAGATGTAATTTAAGTGAGGTCATGTTGGAGTGTGATGAGCCCTTTCTCCACTACCAGCATGAGTACCTATGTTCAGTTCAAACCCAGAACCCACATAAAACTGCGTGGAATTGTGCCATGCTTTAATCTCAGCATTAGAAAAGCAGATAGGAGGACCCTGGGGCTCAGGGCTAGCCTCGCTTAATTAGTAAGGTTGGGGCCCATCAAGAGGTGGGTGGCATTACCTAAGGGTACCAAAGCTGTCCTTGGACCTCGACACCTATTTCATGGCAGAGAGGGAGAGCATCACTGGCCTTTTGTTTGGCCTGGTATTTGTTTAGTATCACTCTTTTGAGACAAGGTATCACCCAGGCTGGTCTTGAGTTCCTGGAATCCAGTGAGTCTTAGCTTTATTAGTTAGGATCTCTCCCCTGGTTTTTGTTGTTGTTGTTTGTTTGTTTGTTTGTTTGTTTGTTTGTTTTTGAGACAGGGTTTTTCTGTGTAGTCTTGGCAAGTCCTGGAACTTGCTCTGTAGACCAGGCTGATCTTGAATTCAGAGAGATCCTTCTGCCTCAGTCTCCTGGGAGCTAGGATTAAAGGCATATTCTACCACGGCCTGGCTCCATATTCAAATACTTTGATCGTTATTTTGTAGTTTGAAGATGCTTCATGCAGTCACAAGAATTGATCTTACTCTAGTTGAAATAATATATGAACGAGATGGAATGTCTCTGTGGGTCTGAGAGATTTTCAAGTTGTTGCTTGCCTCTAGGAGTTCCTTGCAGGTACCTCAAAGTCATACATTTCAAGTCTGTCTTAGGAGGAAGATTTTGCCATTTGAAATAAGCTTGGAAACATTAATTCACTTAAGGTTGGTGCCACTCTTGGAAGTCATGTCATACATGATTTTTGTTATATGTCATAATTTTCATTTTCCTGTGTAGTTATTTTGTGTTTATTTTGATCTCAAAATATGCCGATAATTTGGTGCTGCCATCTGTTGAGCTGCTTTGCTTTGCTTATGACAGCACTTTATCCTATCAAGACCATGCCCAAATATTTGTTTTTACATCTTTTTAGCTAAGGCCATGTCTATAGCATGCCTTTAGTATTTACAGCTTACCATGTTATTAGTGTAACTATTATATAATATCTGTCAAAAACCAAAGTAACAGCACTCAAACTATCTCCCTATACCAATTGCTTTGTTTTTCAAAAACCGTTTGGGGCGCTGGAGTGGTGGCTCAGGATGAGAGGACTTGTTGCTTTGCAGAGGACCTGCCGCAGCACTTACATGGTGGCTCACAACCATCTGTACCTTCAGTTCCCGTGGAGCTGATGTCTTCTGACCTCTGTGGGCACCAGTCATGCCTGTGCTACACACAAGTATATGGAGGCAAAGCACTCATACACATAAGTCTTTTATTTTTTTAATTAAAAAATACTGGTTTTTCAGGCATCACTGCTTAGAGTTCCCAGTGGTTATTTCAGTTCTGTCTAAATGTTTGAGTTCCACATTTTGTTTTCTTATATGTTGAAAGACTCCAGGAGAACTGTGTCAGAGGGGTGTGAGGTGGGAACAGTGGCCACATTTTTCAGGACCCAAGTTGCTCAGCTATCCCTGGACCCTGGTCAGGATAGCTGATATCCTTCAAGATCTACCCTTGTTTTAGAGTAAGCTGCCCTTGTGCAATGACCAAGCTTCCCAGATGGAATCCTGTCCTGATCCTCCAAATGGGCCAACCTTGTGTCAGATCTCCCTTGTCAGTCCAAAACTTTCCTTGCCTGTTATGGTCTGAGAACCCCCATAGGCTCGTGGATTTTTTTCCAGCTGGTGCTGTTTCAGGAGGTTAAGGAGCCTTTAGGAGGTGTACCTTGCAGGAGGAAGTCATCCCTGAGGGTGGGCTTTGAGGGTTTGCAGTCTTGCCCTGCTTCCTGTTCTTTGCAAGTCTCTGGATGAAGATGTGATCAGTCAGCTTCCTGCTCCAGCCAGCGTGCTATGTCTTCCCTGCCCTTGTGGACTGGCCTTCTGAAGCCATAAGCCAAAATAAAATCTTTAAAAGTTTGAGTCTCCATGTTTCATCACAGTAACAAAAATGTAACTAATTCACTGCCCTATGGGCGGGCTTCCAAGTATTCCCTTGATATGCTTCAAGCCCAAATTGTAGCTTGGTAACTGTCCCAGACCTCTAGATCTTTAAAAAAAAAAAAAAAAAAAAAAAAAAAAAACTAACCTGCTAACAGTTCTCTTGCCCTCCTAACTGCAGTGTCTGCTTCCTGGGGGCACCAGACCACTAGAGTTGGCACTGGATTGGTCCAGGGGAAAGGTAAGCTGGGATTTGGAGTCATAGGGACTACCTGATTCAGGAGAATGCCATCCCAGATTGCATATGGAGTTGCAAAAGTCCCTGCCACTGTTATCTTGTGACCTTGTTAAAACTTTCACAAATGGCTGTCAGATATGGTAGCTCATGCCTGTAATATATATATACCTATGGAGCAGAGGCATGAGGATCACAAGTTCTAGGCCCGTCTGGGCTAACTGTGTGGTGAGAGGCTGTCACAAGAACAAATAACTTTTATCAATGGTAACTTGGAAGAAAGCTTAAAGAAGAGGGGAGTGCTTAGCAGAGGGACTAATTTCAACAGCACAGAGTTTGAGAAGCATGGGTATCAGTGAATTCAAGGACTCAAGGTGGCAACTGTCTTGGTGTTTGCTCATATGACTCTATTGATAAGAGAGAACAACATCACATTGGGAATTAGGACTTCACCATAACCATGATGAGATGGTGAGAGACAATTTAATCTATAGTGTCCCCTGTAGAGATATAATGAAGAAAAATTAAGTTGAGAAACCAAGTCTGCAGAACAGAAGGCCTTTTGGGTAGCTGCCAGAGTCAGCTTTCACAGAAGTGTAAGAAAAACTGAAGCCTGGAGTCAGGATACAGCCCAACCGTGGCATGCTCAGCATGTAGAAGGCCATGAATTCAGTCCCCACCAGCAAAACAAAAGGTTGAAGTCCTGGGATTTAAGATATCCAGCTTCGTCTATGTTTGGATGCCAGATGAGGCAAATCTGCTGTGGTTGGAGCCACAGGTTGGGAAAATGTGAGACCCGATACATAGGACAGAGTTGTTTGGATGCATGGTTCCAAAGGCTTCGGTTTCCTTGACTCCTCTAGAGTTCAACAACTTGTGGAGTGGCTCAAGTCTCTCTACTGAGAGATTTTAACATCTTTCCCTCTGAGATGCATTAAGGGCCTGTCTTAACATCTGCTCTTTTTCTACTGGCCAGGTCTGTACATAGGGTTGAGCCACAGCATAATGCACTGGACTAACTATAAAAAGAACTATGTTCTTAGGACCCAGGAGCTTATCTGTGGGACTGGGTTTGTAGATCCTTGAAGTGTCTGGGACTGACAAAGGAGAGACTGTTAAAAGCAGGTGCTCAGGCCATTGCACAAGCTTTCCCAGATGTGGCTCAGTCAGAAGAAAATGCCCACACTAAGCCAAGCTGGATACCCAAGTTGCCATGGAAAGTATTAGAAAAAGAAAAAAGGCTCAAACAGTTCACTGGAGTGAGAGTGTGTGAGCTGAGAGAATCACCAAAGGATTTTGTTCTGTAAGATGGCACACTGCTTTGATAATAAGAAAGTTTGTTTGGGTTTACAGTTCCAAAGGGTCAGAGTCCATAATGGCTAGGGCAACATGCAGTATGCACCAGGCATAGCAGCAGAAGCAGAAAGCTGAGCACATATCTAGAACATAATATGAACTGCAAGCAAAGAAGCAGGGTGAACTGGAAGTGGCCCTGGGCTTTTAATCTCTAAGCCTGCCCCAGAGGTGTATTTCCTCTATCAAGGCCATAACCATCACTTTAACCTCCTTAAACATTGCCACCTACTGAGGATGGTGTACTCAAATACCAGAAACAATGAGGGGCATTTCTTATTCAAACTACCACACAAACCAAGGCCGTCTTAGTGAGCATAGTGGTTCTAGCTAGAACTTCAAATACTATGGGGGGGGGGGGGATGGAGGGAGGGAGTACTGGAAGATTCTGGAAACTCCCAGGAATTTTGAGTGACCTTAGTTAAGACTTTCAGTAATAGAGCCCTAACTGGGCATCTCCTATAACCAGGAAAGACTTCCAGTGGAGGAATTTGGGACACCAACCCAGCCACAAAAAAATTTTGACTTACAATTTGTCCTGCCTGCAAGATGTACTGGAGTAAAGAAATTGTGGGCATAGCCAACCAATTACTGGTCCCCCTTGAGGCTCATGCCATGAGAGGGAGCCCACTCCTGACACTGCATAGATGGCCGGGAACCAGAGACCTAGGATGGAACCCAATACTACCAGAAAGGAAAAGTCTGTGAAATGTTTCATAATAGTTTGCCCTACTGGTAGACAGGAACCTAGCCTAATCATCAACAGAGAGGCTTCATCCAGCACCTGATGGGAGCCCAGGGAGCCAGAGGGGTCAAGGACACCACAAGAAAACCCACAAAATCAACTTATCTGGGCTCATAGGAACTCACAGAAACTGAGTGGACAGTCAGCCTGCATGGGTCTGACCGAGGCCATCTGCATGTATATTATAGTTGTTTCGTGTGATTTTCTTGTGGGATTCTTAACACTTGGAACAGGGACTGTCTGAATCTTTTGCCTGCTTTTAAGACTCTCTTACTGAGTTGCCTGCTCCAGCCTTAATATGAGGGGATGTGCCTAGTCTTACTGCAACTTGATATGCCATGTTTGGTTAATATTCTTGGGAGGTTTGCCCTTTTCTGAAGGAGGAGGAGTAGATATGGGGGATAGGGGAGAGAGGAGGGAGGAACTGAGAGAAGAGGGAGGGGAAATGCAGTAGGGATGTAATATGTAAAAGAAGAATATAAATTTTTAAAAACTGTTACTGAGCTGGTCACTAGAGTCATTAAGTACACTAGTAGCTGTCTTCTGCAGCCAAGCCTGGTAGTACAAGAGGCTGCCAAACTGCAAGACGGGTACATCTGGAATGCTGTGTATGTACTTGAAACAGAGATCTCTCTCTGAGGCATTGTCTCCACTAGGAAGAATGCATAGATCCTGGAATAACAGCCCCGAGTCTACAAGTTTGTATTCTTGCCAACGGTATAACAAGGGTCCACAGCTTTTAAGTTAACAGCTGCTATATGCTCTTTAGACAACTTTTACTCAAAGATGTTTTGACAGGAAGGCCATGTGACAGGTATACCCTGCAGTTTTTCAGGTCAGGAATGTCAATGAGGACACTGGAGTGGATTTGTACAGATCCAGGCTGGAGGAATACCTGTGATTTTGCATGAGTATATGGTTTCCTCAAAAAGTAACAGAATTAGGTTTTCTTTTTGTTTGCTTTTATTTTAATATAACATGTTTTATTGATTCTCTAGGAATTTCACATCATGCACCCCAATCCCACTCACTTCCCAGTCCCCCCATGTCTGCCCCTTCCCTCTTGTGACCCCCCCCAAAAGTAAAAATTTTAAAAATTAAACCAAAACAAGTCCATTTTGTGTTGTCTATATACTTCCTGGTTCAAACTTTCAGTGACCTGCCCCTTAAATAGAACTGAGTCCTTCCTCTCCTGGACTTCCCCAGAAGCCATCAAGTGTAGATGCTTCCTGTCTAGGCTGTGACATTTTGGGGGGGTTGAAGTGTCACCAAAGCCTCCCATGTCCCTCCCTCTCAATTGAATGCAGTCAGTATCACAGCAAAAGTAGCCCCCTTGCTCTTTACACCGAATGAGAGCACAGATAGACCACGGACCCAGACAAAGGCCATCAGAGGCAGCCCAAACCATGGACATCAACATGGCTTTAGGCTGCGGCAGACCAGGGACATCCACATGGCCTTTGGTGGTAACATGAGCCATGGGCATCAACACAGACCCTGGCTGCAGGAGGCCTAGGGACCCAGACATGGCCCTCAGCAGCAGCACAGGCCCAGGTGGCTCAGGTAGCAGTGCCTGCCAAATGCATTAATATGGCCCGCAGTGGCAGTAGCATCTACTGACATCACAGTGGCTTTAGGCTACAGCACAGACTCCAGACATCTGCATGGCCTTCAGTTGTAACATAAGCCACAGACATCAAATGCTCGATGCAGGCCTGGCTGGCAGCTCATAACAGAGTTCTTAAATGATGATTCCGAATTGTGAATGCAGTTTCTGTATCAGAAAAGAATTTCTTTTTCAGTGCTAGCATTAAACTTAAATACCCTTGCATGTCAGGTGTACCTGCTCCTACTAAACTATAACTGGCGCCCATCCCAACACAGCACACATTAACACAGAACAAGACCTTTTTAATTATTAGGTAGTCTCACCCAGTTGCCTGTCATGGCTTTGAACTTACTGTGTAATCCAGATAGGTCCTTGTCTTCCTCCTGCTGCTGAGTAGCTGGAATTCCAAGTCTGGACCACCAGTTAGGGCTAGGATCCCTGTAGTGCCCGGTACATAAGGACTGAGTGTGAATACATACTGCTGAACAGGAACAAGGCAGTATCTTTGGAAATTTGACTTAAGTCCTGGCAATTTATTTACTTGAACTGAACAAAAATAGTCTTTTTTAAATTCCCAGTTTCTTGCATAATTGAATGCTACAATTGAATTCAGCATATGTTTGTTAACTGAATGATTAAACAAACCAGAGTTCTAACCTGGAAGCCCGCTCAACCGTAGAATTTCCCACTCATTCTTTGATGTTTTTGCATTACATTTGTAGTTAAACTTTCACATGAGAAAAGTGTTTTCTCTGTTTATAAAGCTGAACAAAGGGCTTTCATGAGCTCATATGTGCTCCCTAGAGGCAGAAGATGAAGAGACACTGCTTTATGTTTGTCTCCTTAGGAATACGTTATTTCTTCATTTGGTAGGGTATTGCTCAATGTTTGGGTAATTTGACTCAATCTCTTCCCAGTAAGGATTGGAATGAGAGGCCACAGTTCAGATTCTAGAGAAGAAGAAGAAGGAGGAGGAGGAGAAGGAGGAGGAGGAGGAGGAGGAGAAAGAGGAGGAGGAGGAGGAGGAGGAGGAGGAGGAGGAGGAGGAGGAGGAGGAGGAGGAGGAGGAAAACCTTCCTGGCTGTTCTGGCATGGAGCCAGGCTTGAGAAGGACTACTTTAACTCACTTCCAAGTTGCTTAGATTGCAAGCAATGTGATATTATTTTCAAACAACACGGGAAAGCAGAAGACAGAGGTAATTTTCAATTCTAACTCAGTAGCATAAATACCTGCAGAGGAGACCATAGCAATGGAATAATAGCAAAATTTGGAAGTATTCATGTTCTGCAGAAAGAATAAGAGTTTTTAAACAACAAACAAGAGGAATATTCTATTTATAATAAATGAAATTTTAGAGCCGGGCAGTGGTGGCGCACGCCTTTAATCCCAGCACTTGGGAGGCAGAGGCAGGCGGATTTCTGAGTTCGAGGCCACACTGGTCTACAGAGTGAGTTCCAGGACAGCCAGGGCTACACAGAGAAACCCTGTCTCGAAAACACCAAAAGAAAAAAAAAAAGAAATTTTAGGTGACAGAGTCTGCTATGACTTGTCTTATTCTGAGACAGTGCTTCCTGCACAGCTCCAACTGTCCTCTCTGTCAACCCTCCTGCCTCAGCTTTCACAGTGCTGAAATGACCAGGTATGTGCACCACCAGTAGGCGAGCTGGTTGCAATGATTTTTTTTTTTTTTTTTTTTTAGATCTGTGGGAAATTGCCCAATAGTCAAAAAAACATTTCACATTTGAATTCTGTTTCCGTTTTTGTTTTTTCCCTAACCCAGGGCCTTGCTCACAGTAGGCACACACTCTATACTGAGTTATGCTCCGGACCACCACAAAGTTAGTGTTCCTAAATCATCCATTGCTTCACGTTTCAGACTTGCAGTGAGCCTTGCGTTAAAATTCAATTAAATTTCGAGCAATACTAGCTTATGATGAAAGGATGGTGTCTTAGTCAGGGGTTCTATTCCTGCACAAACATCATGACCAAGATGCAAGTTGGGGAGGAAAGGGTTTATTGGGTTTACACTTCCATGCTGCTGTTCATCAAAAGGAAGTCAGGACTGGAACTCAAGCAGGTCAAGGAGCAGGAGCTGATGCAGAGGCCATGGAGGGATGTTACTTAGGGGCTTGCTTGCTTCTCCTGGCTTGCTCAGCCTGCTTTCTTATAGAACCCAAGACTACCAGCCCACAGATGGTACCACTCACAAGGGCCCTCCCCCCTTGATCACTAATTGAGAAAATGCCTTACCTCTGGATCTCACAGAGGCATTTTCTCAACTAAAACTCCTTTCTCTGTGATAATTCCAGCTTGTGTCAAGTTGACACACAAAACCAGCCAGTACAGATGGCTTGATTTAGGACAATGGAGAGTCTAAGGGTGGTTTGGTTTTGGAGGAGCAGGTTCAATGTCTCCAAGAGTCTGTGATTCCCCCAGAGCTCTCTGGCTTTATTCTGCTGCATAGTCTTCCAAGTGTCACATGACAGTCTTCTTCCCACCCCAGTACCTCCAAGCAAATCAGTTACCTTCCTCACAGCAGGCATATTCATCTTCATGCATCTTCAGGCTCTTGTTGGTTGTTTTGAATCTTGTGTGGGCATCATCCATCTCTCAGCCATCACTGATGGTGAAGAGTAAGATCTTGGTTAGGTCACAGAGACTTGAAGTGCCAGGGTGCAGGGGGAGGGAGAAATACCCAAGGGGGCCTCCACCTGCTTAGAGGAGAAGGGGAAGGGTAGGATTGTGGGAGGGGTGACCCGGAAGAGGACAGTGATTGGGATGTAAAGTGAATAAGCTTAAAAAAAAAAAAAAAGATCTTGGCTAGGGCTGAGCCTCTTGGCTGCCCCTGTGGCAGTGAGATTGGCAGCTCCATCTGGACACCACTGTAGACTCAATTCATTTCCAATGCAATGGCACTGGCCTTAGGAACCTGAGTGGGCAGGCAATGTCCACTCTTCTCACTCATTTCAGAGTCATTGGTATTGACCCAATGGTAGGTAACAGATCTGAACTTGTGCTTACCTCAAGTGTACTCCAGCTGAAGAGATTGTGTGTGTCAGGCACATGAGGAGACAGCTGGGGACAGCTATTGTGCTGTGCACCAATTTGACTCCCATCCAAGCTGTAATTTGAAGGTAAAAATAATGTGCAATATTGTTACAATAAAAAGTAAGCTCTGAACTTGTAGCATGGGGCAGGGACAAAGGGCAAGTGTTAACATGACGGCCACGCCTCTCTTTTGTCTGAGACAGGGTCTCACAGGTCGTTTAGAATAATTCAAACTGAATTAATTTTCAGAGCCTAACAACGTGCTGTCGTGGTTGGTTTCCTCACCGTCTCTTTTTTGTAATGTTGTCTTACTTTTATGTGTTGGAGCTGAGGTCAGACCCAGGGCCTTGAGCTTGCTAGCTAGTCAAGCATTCTACCTCTGAGTGAAGTTCCTCAGCCCCAGGGTCTAACAACTTGAAGACAGAGGATACACTCGGTGTTATTTCAGCCCATCGATAAAACCTGCAAAGATGCTATATCAAGCTTAACTGATCATTTCAAATCATCCCTACTCTGTGATACACCTTGAGAAAACAGGTGAAACACATGATGCCAACTGAATTATATAAATGATTAATGCATACTCAATTCTACAACTTTCAGAAACGGTGGTTATGCTCTGTGTAGTTACTTTTAAAAATATTTTAATTGAGCCACCATCACTGCTGCCTCTCACTTGCCGAGCTCCAGATGAAGGAGAAGGGGGTAAGTAAGGAGGTGCCCATACCATGGCTGGCTCAAAGCAGACTGCTCGAAAACCCACCTGTGGTAAAGCACCCAGGAATAGTGCGCCCTCTACTGGAGATGTGAAGAGACCTCATCGTTACAGGCCTGGTACTGGGGCACTCCGTGAAATTAGACGCTATCAGAAGTCCACAAGCTCCCCTTTGAGCACATCTGGGGCAAGATTGCCTAGGACTTCAAAACAGATCTGCACTTCGAGAGTGCAGCTATTAGTGCTTTGCAGGAGGCAAGTGAGGTCTATCTGGTTGGCCTTTTTGAAGATACCAACCTGTGTGCTATCCATGCCAAACGTGTAACAATTAGGCCAATAGATAGCAAACTAGCAGCCACATACGCGGAGAACATGCTTAAGGGTCCACTATGATGGGAAACATTTCATTCTTTTAAAAAATATTTTTTTTCTCTTCTTCCTGTTATCAGTAGTTGTTAATGTCAGATATTTTCCCCATGGGGTCAAAGGTCCCTAAGTATACGATTGTGAGTAGAAGCACAGGGACAGAATCAGGTACTGGCAGCTTCTCCACGTTCATTTGTGTGTGAATTCTTAATATAAATGCAAGATGTAAAGCACTGATGCAAGCAAAATGTCTCAGTGAACACATTGCAACAGTTCAAGTTTACAACAGTTATAAATAAACCTGTTAAAATTTTCTGGACAACACCAGCATTTGGATTTTTAAAAAATAAATAAATTTCTTATTACTGGCAACTAAAAATATTTTATGTGTATTTATAGCCATAAATACAGACATATATACGTCTGTGAGAATGTATGTTCACAGAGGCCGCGGGAAGGCTTGTGCCCCCTGGCGCTGGAGGTACGTGTGGTTATGATCCGCCCAATGTGTGTGCTAAGATGCACCCTGCGATCCTCACAAGAAAGCAGCAAGTGCCCCTCCCCGCTGAACTACTCTCCGGCCCTTTTATGTAGCAGATTTTGCATTACTTGGTGACAGGCCAATTCTTTGTATCAGCAAATGTTTTATAAGAAACTGAGCGACTGATAGGATTTGTGCTAAAATTAATCAACTAGAGCCAACTTTCTAAGTACTTCTTGTGGGGCTGTGATGTAATTGAGGTGTAGGGCTCTAGGACTGGGCCAGAGCCAGGGGTCAATCCTCAGCACCATAAAAATGTTCCTTGTGGGGGCTGGAGCGGAGACTCACTAGTTAAGAGCAATGATGTTCTTCCAGAGGACCCAGACTTCGTGTCCAGCACCATACACATGGCAGCTCACGGCTCTCTGAAATTCCGGTTCCAGGCAATCTATCACCCTTTTATTGTACTGTACATTTATGATGCAAGCTATACATGCAGGAAAAACATTGATAGACATAAATATTTAACAAAAGTCTAAGTATTTTCTGTGATAATTGATATTATTTAAATTAGAAATGATTACTTCTACTAGCATATGTTTTATTTACGGTCTTACAAAAGAGCGTTTTGGTACATATTTTAAAGGTTGCAAAAATGTCAGTTCATTGGTGTGAACTTGTAGCAGTAACCTGAATACTCCTAAGTATCATCCTTGAGACATGCTTGGCTTTGTATTTTAAAAGGATGACTGTACATTACAAACCTTTTATCTTGACATCAATATGATCAAATGATGTGCTTAATTAAAGAATAGATAAATGACCCAACAAGCCTAGTGCTAATGTGATGGCCACCCCTCTCTTTCCCTTTCTTTTGTTTGGAACAGGGTCTCACATGTAGTTCAGGTAATGCAAGCTAACCATCCTCCTGCCTCAGACTCCCTAGTACTGGGATTTTAACCATGTGTCACAATGCCTAGAGAAAGTATTGTTTTATAAGAAAAGATAAACCTACTTTCCAGCATAGAAAAATCACAAATCACATCTTACATATAACTTTCCTGGTGACATTTTAATAAACCTTGTAAACTGCTACATTTACAAAAGCAGAAAATACAGAAAATAGCAAAAGTCCTTATGTAATGTTTGTTTGTTAGTTTGTTTCATTTTTGTTTTGTTTTTGGTTTCTCTGTGTAGCCCTGACTGCCCTGGAACTCACTCTGTAGATCAGGCTGGCCTTGAACTCACAGAGATCCGCCTGCCTCGCCTCCCAAGTGCTAGGATTAAAGGTGTGTACCACCATAGCTCACCTCCTTACACAATTCTACTTGTCAGGCATAACCTTACAGAGACATTTATGTTTGATTAAACAAATATGCTCACTATTGTATTGGAGTTAAACATAAAGTAATAAATACACTTTGGTATGCCATTAAAAATTGCACACTGCAACTGCAATGGGATCCCACACCACATTTACTAAAGTAGCTAAAGCCTGGAGCGCTGACGCACCCAAACACTGATGAGAAGTCTTAGTTCAGCAGGGACTCTTCATTAATTGCTAGTGGATAGTTTTAGAACAGTTGTGGAAGTCAGTTTGGCAGTTTCTTATAAAACTAAAGCATGTTCCTGCAATGTGATTTAGCAGTTCTGGATTTTTTCCTTTTTTCTTTTTTGGTACTTATTTAAATGAGTTGTTAACTTTTATGTTCGTGCAGTAACCTACACCTAAATGTTTGTAGCATCTTTATTCAGAATTGCCAAAACATGGAAGCAACAAAGATAGCTGTCTTAGTTCGGTTTCCATTGCTGTAAAGAGGCACTTTGACCAAGGCAACTCTTATAAAGAACAACATTTAATTGGGGCTGGCTACAGGTTCCAAGGTTCAGTCCACTATCAGCATGGAGAGAAGCATGGCAGCATCAGGTAGGCATGGTGGTCTAGAAGGAGCTGAGAGTTCTCCATCTTCACCTAAAGGCATCCAGGAGGAGACTCTCTTCTGCAGGTAGCCAGGAGAAGGCCTTTCTTATGCAGTGGGTGGAACCTGAGCAGAGGAGGAGACCTCCAGAGTCCACCCCCACAGCGACACACTTCCTCCAGCAAAACCAAACCTCCTAATAGTGCCATTCCCTACGGGCCAAGAATATTCAAACCACCACAATAACGTTAGTAACTAGATAGATTAATAAACCAGTGGTGGGCTGGTGAGACAGCTCAAGCTAAAGGCATTTGCCACCAAGCCTGATGACCCAAGTTTGACACCCAGGACCCACATGGTAGAAGCAGAGGGCCAACAAATATGTCCTTTGCCCTGCACACGTGCTCCATGACACATACACACGCATGCACACGCACGCGCGTGCACACACACACACACACACACACACACACACACACAAACAAGTCATTTTTAAAATTAAATATAAGCTGTGGTATGTCAGTACAAAGGAATATCATTTAACATAAAAAGAAACAAGCTATCAAGCTGTTTCAGCTACTTCCCCATTGCCATGACAAAATACCTCACAGAATTAAGGAAGGAAATATGTACTTTAGTTCATGGTTTCAGAGGTTTTAGCCATCATGGTGCAGAGGGCACAACACAAGTCCTGTTAAATTCACAGTGGACAAAGAGAAAACAGACGGGCTAAAGAGGTAGTGAATAGTTAAGAGCATTGGGTGCCTTTTCAGGAGATCCAGGTTTGATCCCCAGTACCCAAATGGTGACTCACAACTGTCTATAGCTGCAGTTCCATGGGGGATCCAATGCCCTCTTCTAGTTTCAATGGGTGCCAGGCATGTATATGGTGCACAGCTATACATGCAAATAAAACACACATATACATAAAATAAAACAAAACAGAGCAGAAGTTAGAATGATGAACAGTGTAAGATGCCCCCAAAGACACTCTGCTGTAACCTGCAGGGCGCCTTTCAAATCATCAGAATCTGAGTTTTGAGTGGATGGTAAAGTAATGGTAGATACAAGTCATTATACACTTGTCCCAACCCATACAACGTGTTCCACTGAGAGTGAACCTTATAGGTAATGATAAAGTAGTGTAAATGTTGAAAGGCTGGAAGAGGGGCTGGAAGGATGGTTCAGTGAGTAAGAGTGCTTGCTACTCTTGCAGAGGACCTGAGTTCAGTTCTCAGCACCCACATTGAGTGGCTCACAACCTCTTTGAATTCCAGCTCTAGGGAATCCGTTATCCTCTTCTTACCTCCATGAGCACCCACACACATGTGGCAGAAACACTTATATACATATAAGTAAAAAAATTGTAAAAGAAAGAAAAGCTAGAAGAAATAATCTTGAACATTTTTGCTTTAAGTAAATGATAAAAGGTTGGATAAATAAGATCAAAGCATTATAATTCAGCAGTGTCCCCCCATTCTAGTCCTACTAAAATAAATTATCAAAATATTTCTTGTATCTCATGAGATTACACATGGATAAATCTCTAGAAACCAATAGCAAGAAAACCTACACACACATATTGAGATTAAAAATTACTCTCGAATCACCAATGAGTTATTGAAGAAATCAAGAAATTTAAAGTTGTCCTAAGTCAAATTAAAATAAAATCACAACTTTCTAGAGCCTTTGAAATACAGCCAAGGATGTTCTAAGATTTTCTGTCTATGATTGTGAGCATTAATAAAACAAAGAAAAATAAAGACAAAAAGAAATCAGAAGGTTGATAAATAACCTAATGATGCACCTCAGATTCCCAGGGTGTGTGTTGGGGATTCAAACACAAATAAAGTAGATGGCAAGAAATGTTGAAGATCATGGAAGTAATTAATAAAATAGAGACTTAAAAAAGCATAGATCCAGCCAGGCAGTGGTGGCGCACGCCTTCAATCCCTGCACTTGGGAAGGAGAGTCAGGAGATTTCTGAGTTCGAGGCCAGCCTGGTCTACAGAGTGAGTTCCAGGACAGCCAGGGCTATACAGAGAAACCCTGTCTCGAAAACAAACAAACAAACAAACAAACAAACAAACAAAAAAACCCCATAGATCCAATCAAAGTTGACTCCTTGAAAAAATAAACAAGATTAAAATTCCTAGTTGAAAAAAACAAAAAGCCCAAATCAATACAACTAGAGACAAAAAAGGAGATGCTGCTGTTGGGCTCTAGAAGGTTCCTCACAAACACTAATCTCTGCTAGACAAGGATAGTTTATTAAGCATACACCCCAGGACTGATCGATCAGGGTCACAATCAGGACCTGAACCATGATGGTGAGTCAAGGTCTTATAGGACTATTAACCCTAAAGCCTACAAACATCTGTGCCAAGTTTTTCTACCAATCAGGATTTACGGATATGGAATTTCCTTAGGAACATGTCTTTGTTGTACACTTATCCTGCTCCCATTGGCTGGGGTATTCAACTGTGGTAGGGGACTTGCCTTGCCTAACATCCATATCTTAACTTGCCAACCAGGATGTCAGTTGCCCACATATATGTCTCTTTCTGTCTAGTAGTATGTCAGTTCCCAGGGAAGTCTTAGAAATTTAAACCTTATTTGACCCCTAATCAAAATGAAAGTTTTATTCCAAATAGTTTCTTATATTGGTGCAGGTGTCTCTCTTATGTTGGGATCCATCCCAGGGGCAGCTTATAAAAGCAAATACCATCAAAGCTTATACACAGGTAGAGGAAGTGTTGCTAGGTGGTTGGTTCGGATCCAAGCTTATTGTGGGTAACTATACAAAGCAGTTCTATTAACTTCTATCATGATTGTTTTCTAAGAGCACAGAACATAACAATATGTAACCAACTTGAGTATGAGAAAGTTTCCTAGTAACAGCAGAAACATATGAAAAAGTTTCCTTATAGTATTAGTAACAGTACAAAATGGCCAGCTAGCCTGGTAACAGTTACTTAGGCCTTAACATGCCATCTAGGCCTTAATATTTTACCTAGGCCTTAATATTTACTACTGACTCAACAAAATGTGGAGAATCATTAGGGAGTACCTTGAATATTTATATTTAGTAAAAACTAGAAATATAAAAGAAATGGATAAATTCTCAGATATATATGATTTATCAAAATTAAATCAAGATAAAAATAAACAGATCCATAAGCCCAGGATCAAATGAGGTTACTGCTAAATTTGAAAATTTGTTTAAAGGGGAGTTCACCCAAACATCAAACTGTTGTATATGATAGAAAGGGGAAGAACACTACACAATTCATTCTGTAAACCCAACATTATTGTCTTTGTTACTTTGTTGCTGTGAAGAGACACCATGGCCAAGTTATGAAACAAAAAAGCAGTTAGTTGGGAACTTGCTCACAATATCCAAGAGTGAGCCCATGACCATCAAGGCAGGGAGCTTGGCAGCTGAGGGCATCCAGGTGGGCATGGTTCTGGAGCAGTAGTTGAAAGCATACATATTGAGACAACTGCCAGGAGGCAGAACTATGAATCATGTGGGCTTTTTAAATATCTAAGCACATCCTCCAAAAAGGCCACATCTCCTAATCCTTCCCAAACAATTCTACCAACTATGGAGCAAGCATTCAAATGTATGAGTCTATGGGAGCCATTCTCATTCAAAGTACACAATTATCTTGAATCCAAACCAGATATGGATATAACAAAGAGCAGGAGGAGGAATAGAAAATTATAGACTAATTCTCTGATGATGCATGTAGTTGTAAAATTCTCCACAAAGTTCTCTCAGGTTCAAGAACAGTTTAAGAAGGCCATACATTGGTCTGGAGAGTTGGTTCAAGAGTTGTTGCTTCTGCAGGGGACCTGGATTCAATTCTCAGAACCTATGTGGTGGCTCACAGTTTCTGAGTGTACCAGGCATTCACATGGTACACAGGCATACATGCAGAGAAAACACTCCTACTCATAAACAAACAAACAAACAAACAAATAATAATAAATGTATATTAGTCATGGTTCTCTAGAGTCACAGAACTTATGGGTAGTCTCTATATAGTAAGGGAATTTGTTGATGACTTGCAGTCCCAACAACGGTCAGCAACAGCTGTGAATGAAAGTCTGAGGATCTACCAGTTGCTCAGTCCCACAAGCCATGCAGGAGAAGAGTCTTCTTTCTTCCAGTGTCCTTATGTAGGTCTCCAGCAGAAGTGTGGCCCAGATTAAAGGTGTGTACCACCATGCCTAGATCTGGGACTTGCTTTGTCCCAGGCTGACCTTGAACTCAGAGATCTCCTTCCCTCAGTCTCCTGGGATTAAGGGCATGTACTACTTTGCCTGGGCCTAAGCTTTTCATGGCCACTATGCCTAAAGATCTCCATTCCAAGTTCTAGGTCAGAAACTTGTGTCTTCCAGCCTCAATATCTGGATCACAGGTGAGCTTTCTAATTCTGGATTGTAGTTCACTTCAGATATAGTCAAGTTGACAATCAGGAATAGCCACTACAATAAGTTTTAAAAGACCCTGTCTGCTGTGGTGATACATGTGCCTTAGTCCCAGAGGCAAGGCCATTCTGGTCTGTGAGTTCCAGGCAAGCCAGGGGTACATGGTGAGACCCTGTCATAAAACAAACAAACAAACAAATCCAAACAGCAACAACAAATTCCAAAATAAAATTAGACAAACAAAACAACAAAACAAAGCAACCCAAAACCAACCACCACCACTAAATTGATGCAGGAAGGTCTCTGGAACAGCTGAGCAGCCCTTTATACAGAAAGTCCTGAAGAAACTGTAAATGCAACATAGAGGTTATATATGACAAAACTATATCCAGTATTATACTAAATGGAAAAAATTAGAAAG
>CM052702.1:35183424-35205943 GCA_028551405.1 Uromys caudimaculatus | reverse complement strand
CTGGATAGTTTTATGCATTTCCTTTGTCTGTTTGATTGTATTTTCTTGCACTTCTGCCTGTTTGATTGTGTTTTCCTGTAATTCTTTAATGGATTTTTGAATTTCCTCTTGAAAGGCTTCTCGTTGTTTATCACTGTTCTCTTGTATTTCTTTAAGGATGTTATTTATTTCTTTCTTAAAGTCTTGCTATCATCATCATGAGAAATGATTTTAAATCTGAGTCTAGCTTTTCTGGTTTGTTGGGGTATACAGGGCTTGCTGTGGTGGGAGAGCTGGGTTCTGATGGTGCCGAGTACTCTTGGTTTCTGTTCTTTATGTTCTTACCCTTGCCTTTTGCCATCTTGTTGACTCTGATGTTAGCTGATCTTACTCTGTCTGGTTGTGGCTTGCCCCTCCTGCAGGCCTCTGTGTCAGTACTCCTTGAAGACTACCTCTCACTGAGAGGTGTTTGGGTTTGGAGAGCTGTGGCACCGGGTCTGCTCTGGGGTACAGAAGGAAATTGGAAAGATCTTGTCCCCAGCTGTCCCTTGGTTTCTATGCCCTGATGGCTCTGCAAGGGTCCCTCTTGGTCCAATGGGTTTGATCAGGAGTGGTGGTTTTGCCTGTGCTCAAAGGTGTGTCAGCACTCCTGGGATACCCACTCTCTCCTGGAGCCTTGTGGCCTGGACTGGGGTCCCCACGCACAGGCCCCTGGTGGCCCAAGCAGAGGTCTCCACCCACAGGTGGGAACCTGAAGGTTCAGAGATTTTGTGTCCCCCACTTCTCAGGACCTGGTTCCCGGCGGATCCGGGCGGGTCCGGGTGAGAGGTGTTGCTTCCCTTAACCCCACTCACTGCTTTCCCACGCTCCTGGGAGGGTAGCTTTTTCCAGCGCTCGTTGGCTATGGAGCCCTGGAGGCCCAGGCGGACGTCTCCTGCCTAAGCCGCCCGCTGTTGGGATCCAGGGGGTTTTTATGCCCACCTACCTCGGTCCCTGTGTCTCCCAGGTTTGGAGCAGTTCCTTGTGAGCTGTGGAGCTTGTCTTGGGCCCACTCCCGGCTTTTCCAAGCTGCTGGAAGGGTATCTTTGTCCTGGTGCTAATTTGCTATGGAGCCCTGTGGCCCAAGCTGAGGTCCCCAGCTGCCGTTCAGTGGAATTTAATATAGCTGTAAAGAAAGATGAAATGATGAGTATGTGCAGAAAAATGGGCGAAATTGGTCACTATATTAAGCAAAATAAGCCTGACTCATAAAAACAAACACCATGTGCTTTGTCTTATGTGCAAAACCTATTTTAAAATCATATACATGAAGACCTACTGAAGAGAAGATGTCTTACTGGTGAAGAACATTGGCTGCTCCTGCAGAGGACCCAGGTTCAGTTCCTAGCACCCACATAGCAGCTTACAACCAACTGCAACTCCAGTTCTAGGGGATCCAATGTCTTCTTCTGGCCTCTGTGTGCCGCGGGCACATACATGGTGCTTAGAAATATATGCAGGTGCCGGGCAGTGGTGGTGCACGCCTTTAATCCCAACACTTGGGAGGCAGAGACAGGCGGATTTCTGAGTTCAAGGCCAGCCTGGTCTACAGAGTGAGTTCCAGGACAGCCGGGGCTACACAGAGAAACCCTGTCTCGAAAAACCAAAAAAAAAAAAAAGAAATATATGCAGACAAAAACACTCATACATAAAATATAGTTTTTAAACTTAATAAAAGAACAAAACAAAACAACGAACTAAAATGCTTCCAGTTAACTCTACCTTGTACCATGATCTCGATTTTGTTGAAAAGTAGCTTCCTGCTTTTGAAGTAATTTAGCATTTAAGAAACACTTTTTAGGGTCTAGGTTCCAAATTGGTAGACTTGTGTTTGTCCTTGCTGGTCCATATTAGCTAATTTTAGATGGTCAATGAAGAAATGAGTTTAGGAATTGAAAATATACATTTAGAAATCCTTGTAAGACTTGAGAGCACAAAATTGTGTCTGTTTCATCTAATAATGACACGTTGGCTTATGGGGTATACTGTCTGTGTGAATTCATCCTTCTGCTAACTCATCTTCATTGTGTTTTATACATGGGTCCATCATGATATTTAACATAAGAAGAGCCTCCAGCACCATTCAAGACAGTCAGGGAGCTCAGTGAGTACCTGGCTTATTTCTGATTGTGCGTTAGTCAGAACATCCCTGTCTTGGTTTGAGAAGTGAGAATATTTTACAGTTTAGTTGCTTTCTTTTCTCAATTTCATTCTCAGACTGGTTTTTAAACCAATGTTTAAGTTAGAAAGCTCTTGACTCTCCTAAGGTTTTCCAAATTTGGATTTCTTTGGCTTTGACTTACCCAGTGCCATCTTTATTTCTGGGCTGCTTCTTCCCAAACCTTATAAGTCTGAGTTAAAGAGCACACAGTGCAGACAAGAAAACAGACACCGTTCCTTCTTAAATGTAAAGTCAGTGGACAGGGCTCACAGCGCTCACTAACACTGATTTAATTCCATTCCTGAACTCCAGCAAGGCTCACATGACTCACGGCAGTCTTTAAAGGCAAGTCAGTTCTCATCAATGCAACGATATCTATCACTGAAAGCAGCAAGCATGGAAAAGACCACACTTAACTCTCGTCCTTTTCACATGCCACCTCAGCCTTTTGGGAGCATCCTGCACCACCCACGCCCGGCCCTGCACAGCTTTTTTTTTTTTTTTTTTTGGTTTTGGTTTTTCGAGACAGGGTTTCGGAAAAAAAAAGAAACCCACCTGCCTCTGCCTCCCAAGTGCTGGGATTAAAGGCATGCGCCACCCATGCCCGGCCCTGCACAGCTTTTAAAAAAACCTTTTTATTGGTTCTTTGTGAATTTCCCATCATGCACTTACCTTCTCATCCCTTTGTACTCGACCTCTTCCCTTGTGACTTCTCCCCACAAATGAAAAAAAAAAAACCCACAAACAACAACAACACCCATCTCATCATAGAAGTTGTAGTGTGTCACAGTGTGTCCCGCTGGGTACCCTTTTGTCCACACATTTTTACTTGCAAATGTGCATTTTAATGAGTCATTGGTCTGGTTCAAGGCCTCTGGTTTCTACCACACTGTCAATACTGGATCCGTACTGGGACTCCTCTCAGATAGATATACTGTTGTTGCCCTGTATCATGGAGATCATACACCTTTGGTTCTACAGAACCAACTCCTTCACATGTTCCAGCAGTTCATAGTTGGGTAGATGCTGGAATGGGCTAACTTGAAGCCTTGGATCTGAGCCTGGGTAGTAGCTGGGCTGGTCAGCTTGCCAAGTCTCCAGCACCCACACCACCAGGGCCAGCTCTCCAGCACTACACCAGTTAGCTCTCCTAAGTGCCACAACTAGCAAGGGGTGTGGTCAGCTCTTCCACTCTCATGCCCTCAATGCCGGCTCACCAGCACTCACTCACACCACCAGAGCCAGCTCTCCTGTGCTGCCTAGTCTTGGTGCAGGGCCCACTTTACTGAGTGTGGCAGTTGACAAGGTGCAGGCCAGCTCTCCTGTGCTGCCTATACAAGGTGCAGGGCCCATCCTCTTGAGTGCCACAGTCCTAGGACATCAACATGGTCCTAGGTGGCAGTCCAGACCAGGGACTTCTGAATGACCTTTGGTGATGTTGGGGTTCAGGAGTTGCCACACAAACCATACAAACACTGATCTCAGCTAAGCAAGAGTTGTTTAGTGAATGCACACTCCAAGGCTGATCAATCAGGACCACTGTGATGGTTTGTATATGTTTGGCCCAGGGGGTGGCACTATTTGGAGGTGTGGCCGTGTTGGAGTAGGTATGTGACTGTGGGCATGGGTTTTGTTTTAGTCTGGAAGTCAGTCTTCCACTAGCCGCCTTCAGATAAAGATTTAGAACTCTTCCTGCACCATGCCTGCCTGGACCCTGCCATGCTCCCACCTTGATGATAATGAACTGAACCTCTGAACCTGTAAGCCAGCCCCAATTAAATGTTGTCCTTATAAGAGTTGCCTTGGTCATGGTGTCTGTTCACAGCAGTAAAACCCTAACTAAGACAACCACAAAAAGGGCTCAGTGGCCAAAATGTGGTATCAATCTGTTCGCAAGGCAAGCTTTTTATAGGGAAAACCAGGTTCAAAAGTTTAAATCACAAGGAGGGGAGTTCAACATTTTGAGTAACTAGACAAAGTATTGTCATCTAACTTTTTAAAAAAGTATTATTATAACTTTTTGACTTATGAGTAGCATTCTTCACTGTCAGCCATGGATAATACTTCTAGGACGTAGAGTCTGAGAACCTGAACTTAATTCCACCTATGAGCAAAATGGAGACTGAATACAAAATGGCTCCAGTGATGCTAAAAGGAGAAGGATATCAACACAGACCCCTGCTGCTGCATGGTCATGGAAGCAGACATAACAGTACAGGCCATGACTTCACCGTGGCCTCAGGTGACAGCACAGGTTATTCCTGTCAGACTGTTCCTTTCTCTCCACTCTTCGTCTCCAGTTCTGCCTCTCTTCAAAGTGTTCAAACCATTCCATGTCTTTCTCTCCCATCTCTAAACTGCACACTTGCATATCATAGTGGCTCCCACTGTGGGTGCGCCTCATGGTGGCAGGTCGGTTCCTCTCCTCACAGCTTAGCTGTGTCCTCTGATTCCTAATCCCAAGGGTTTGTTGTTGTTGTTGATAACGATGTTTTCTCTTCTCTTTCCTTTTCTTCTTTTCTTTTTTCTTTTTTTTTCTTTCTTTTCAAGACAAGGTTTCTCTGTGTAGCCCTGGCTGTCCTGGAACTCATTCTGTAGACCAGGCTGTCCTTGAACTCAGAGATCCACCTGCCTCTGCCTCTTGAGTGCTGGGATTAAAGGCATGCTCTTCCACCATCCAGCTGTATTTTTAAAACTGAGGAATTGCTCAGCTGGCTAGATGACTCAATGGTTAGAGCACTTGCTGCTCTTGCAGAGGACAAAGGTTCAGTTCCCCACCCATGTGGTGGTTAACTACTGCTAGTAACTCTAGTTCCAGGGGATCTGACGCCCTCTTCTGGCCTCCACTGGCACTGCACACATGTGTTGTACAGATATACTTGCAGACAAAATGACTACACATGAAATGAATAAGTAAATACATTGTTTTTCTGAAAATTAGGATATTGGGCTGTTGAGGTGGCTCAGTGTGTGCACTTCGCCAAGCCTAGTTATCTGAGTTCTACCCCAGAACTCACGTGGTGAAGAGAGAGCCGACTCCTGAAAGTTGTTCTCTGACCTCCACATGTGTTCTATTGCACTTGTGTGTGCCCATGAACACACAGAATACACGGAATGTGATTTTTAAAGTGTCTAAACTGAGATATTGACATAGCTTATGTCCCACATATGTCACCCTTTATAGTGGCTTTTGTGTGTTGCACGTGTGTTGTACAGCATCCCCACCCATCCCAGAACACCTTTTCCATAAGTCCCTGATACGCATGAGCAGCCTCTGCACCTCTGCACAGTGCAGTCACTTGCTGGTCGCCTCCTGGGGGTCCTGAGCTCTTTGCGTACCCCAGCCACTAGAGCTCCATCAGATACGTTCACGTGTATGAATTACCTGCTTGCCTGTATGTTTGCCACGTCTGTGCAGTGCCCGTGTAGGACAGAGAAAGGCATCAGGTCCCCTGGAACTGGAGTTACAGGAGCTGTGAGTCATTATGTGGGTGCTGGGAACCAAGCCCCTGTCTTCTGAAAGAGCAGCCAGCATCTTAACCTCAGGATCAGCTTTTTGCCACTTCTTTTGACAGTATTCTTTCGAAGCACAAATTTAATTTTTTTTACAAATCAAATCCAATTTACCTGTTTGTTTGTTTTTTTTTGCAAGTCAAATTCAGAAAATGGTTGACTGATCCAAGGTCACAAAGATTTATACCAAAGCTAGGCGTGGTGCCACACGCCTTTAATCCTGATACGTGGGATACTTGGGGCAGACAGATCTCTGAGTTCAAGGCCAACCTGGTCTACAAAGAGAGGACAGCCAAGGCTCAAAAAATAAACATTATTTAAAAAGTTTAAAAATTTAAAAATTTGAGAAAAAAGAAAAAGGTTTATGCCTGTTTTCAGGTTCTGACACTGTGGACTGAGCCCAGCCTCTTACGTGAGATGTATATAAGTTTACCTCTGAATTAATTTTTTTTCTTTTCTTTTTTTAAAGGTCTTTATTTTACAAATGGTTCTTCCTTCCAGTACTGTCAGTAAAATACAAGCTTCCCACATTGAGATGGAAAATATTTTGTATTGGGTTCTTATTCTTTAACAGCTATTGCAGATGGCCAGCAGGACACCACCATTCTTTAAGGTTTTTATGAAAACCTGTTTTGCTGAGATAACCCTTAATGTACATCCCGTCTCTTCACTATGATCACAGAGACTTTTTTTTGGGGGGGGGGGTTCGAGACAGGGTTTCTCTGTGTAGCCCTGGCTGTCCTGGAACTCACTCTGTAGACCAGGCTGGCCTCGAACTCAGAAATCCGCCTGCCTCTGCCTCCCAAGTGCTGGGATTAAAGGCGTGCGCCACCACCTCCCGGCTCACAGAGACATTTTTACTTAGAAATCCATTCATTTCCTCATTGTTGGGTTTTTTAAAATAAGGGAGATAAATGCTTAAAAACATGAAAGTATCCTATCAACTTTTTGTTTGTTTGTTTTTGTTTTTGTTTTTGTTTTTCGAGACAGGGTTTCTCTGTGTAGCCCTGGCTGTCCTGGAACTCGCTCTGTAGACCAGGCTGGCCTCGAACTCAGAAATCCGCCTGCCCCTGCCTCCCAAGTGCTGGGATTAAAGGCGTGCGCCACCACTGCCAGGCTATCCTATCAACTTTTGTTAATGGAAGTTTAAGGTGAATGGGCTTGTGTAGATGTCACTGCCCATTTCTAAAAGAAAATAAAGTTTTTATTTTGGGGACCAAGGCCCATCTGATGAAGTGTTCAGTGACACCTGGCTTATCAGCTCATTTCTGCATTACCTTGGACAAATGCTTCTGAAAATTCTCAACCAGCCCTTAGGTGCATTGCAGCCTCTGTGTCATTGTGTGTGACATCACTGGGTTGCTATGGATATAGGTGCAAGGTCACTTGCTCTCCTGTGGAAGTTCTTCATGGTCGTGGCCACATCGTTGTCGTAATGCTCCACCTGCTCGGCCAGCCTGGCTTTCTGCACCAGTTGCTCGCGGTCCACCATCTCCGTGGGGCTGAAGAGGGTCTGCTGGCAAGAAGGAAACACCGCCTTGAAGGGCTTTAGGAAAAGAGAGGAGCAGCTTGGAGCTCGTGTGTCAGAAGGAGCGACTCACGAGGCGAGGACAAGGAGGCAGCACAAGCTGTGATCGTGGGACCCGGCACAAGGATGCTGCGCCTGAATTAATTTCTTAACATGGAACCTTTTTGGTATCCGTGACCAATAACTCATAGGGAGGTATTTCATGCGTGACACAGAGAGTTTTGTTTAATAACGTGTCTTCTGGGAGCAGTGTTGGCCACCCATCCGCGCTCTCTCCTTTCGAATTCCTTTTCTTTAAAAGCCTATTTCCTAACTAGCTTACAAAGGAGTGGGTTCCTATAAGGGGTTCTGATCTCGGCTCACCCACCGTTAGCTCCCAGTATCACCCACCCCTTTCCTATTACATGTACTGTACCCTCTCCCGTCGGAGCCTCTTCGCTTCCTGATTCTCAGGGGCTTTTTCTGACACTCAAACTAACCACAAAAATCTAAAGATTAAAAGCTAGGCTCTCTATATAAGAGTGAATGTGCAGCATTTGTCTTTATGACCCTGGGTCAGCTCACTTAGAATATTTTCCAGTTTCATCTGTTTTCCTGAAAAGTGCTTACTTTCATTTTTCTTTACAGCTGAATAAAATTCCATTGTGCATTTATACATCACATTTTCATTATCAGGTCTTCAGTTGATGGACACATGGGCTGACTCCATGTTCTGGTTTTTTGTTTGTTTGTTTGTTTGTGAATATGGATGTGGCCATCTCTCAGAAGGAGGAGGTGCTGCTGGGAGTACATCAGGGCGTGTGCTGGTGTGTCAGGCATGCCCAGGCATGGCGTGGTACGTCTGGGTCACATGATAGTTCTATTTGTGGCTTTGTGAGAACCCTCCGTACTGACGTCCATAGAAGATCCACCCACTTACATCCCACACAGTGACTGAGTGTTCTCTTAATGACCAATGCATTTGTTGTCTTGATTGTAGCCATTCTGACTAATCTCTAAACAGCTTTAATTTGCACGCTTCTGATGGCTAATCATGTTGAACACTAAAAAAGTTTATCAACCATTTATATTTCTTTTTTGAAAGCTGTCTGATCGGGTACATAGCCTATTTTTTAATTGGGTTGTTTGTTTCATTATGTACAATTGTTTTGAATTCTTTATATAATCAGTCTAGCATCTAGACTTTCAACACTAAACCTCTGAGAGAAGTATCACTGGGAAGGATTTTCTCCAATCCATAAACTGCCTCCACACTTGTATCTGTTTTCTTGGGTTATAGTCATGTCTTCTATGAGTCCTTTGGACATAGTTAGAATCGTTCTTCTGAGCTATTTGCCTGGAAGCTCTTCCAGGTCATCCTAACTGGGGCCTTTACTATGGGGTTAGGAAGTTTTGGAGAAGACGCGCCATCATGGTTTTTCCTGATAGTCGTCTTTCTGTGCTGGGACTTACACATCCCGGAGTAGTTTGTTGGTTATTTCCTGTGGCAGTTTGAATAGGTTTGGCCCCCAGAGACTCATGAGTTTGAATGCTTGGGCCATGGGGAGTGGCACTATTAGGAGGGGTGGCCTTGTTAAAGGAAGTGTGTCACTGTGGGGGTGGGCTCTGAGTTCTTATGCTCAGGCTCTGCCCAGTGCAGATGACACTCTCCTCCTGACTGTCTTCAGATCAAAATGTAGAACTCTCAGTTCCTCCAGCATTAAGTCTGTCTGTACCATTCCAAGCTTCCTGCCATGATGAAAATGGACTGAACCTCTGAAACTGTAAGCCAGCCCCAATTAAATGTGTTCTTTTATAAGAGTTACTTTGGTCATGGTGTCTCTTCACAGCAATAGAAACCCTAAGACATTTCCTTTTTCCTTCCTTCCTTCCTTCCTTCCTTCCTTCCTTCCTTCTTTCCTTCCTTCCTTCCTTCCTTCCTTCCTTCCTTCCTTCCTTCCTTCCTTCCTTCCTTCCTTCCTTCCATTCTTTTTCTTTAAGTTGCCTTTCTTCTTTCAGTGGAGGGCTTTACAATGTTTAGGAAGAGCCTAAGTCTTAGTAGGGTGAGATGTTCTTTTCATCTCAGGTCTGGTATGTTTGAGGTGCTCAGGGTCCATCCCTAATCTTCCTCTTAGAGTCAGCTACTGTCTAGAACTTACAGCAGAGCGTCCTACTTGAGGAGGCCATACAAGCTGAGCAACTGACGTTCCCAGGCACCATTGCTCTGCCTGAGTAGGGGAAGCCCAGCCTCCCTTAAGTGGCGCTGGACTCTTGGAGCAAACTTCCTAGGTGACACAAGGTAGGCCTGGTGCAAGAAGCAGCACCAGCAGGGCACCTGCGGTAGTGTTTCCAGGTGGCATACATTTCCCAAAGTAGGTGAAATCTGGGATCTCTCGTCTGCTACAGAAGGTCTCTTGAATCTCCCCGTGAATTTTGAGATTAGTTTGTTGAATCCTGCTAAGAATCTCTCTGGGATCTTAATCATGTTTAATGTTGAATTTGTAGATCACTTTAGGACATGGTACTGTGTCAGTGCTTACAGTGTTAGTTCAGTCTTCCTGATTCCAAACATGGACTGTCTTCACATTTATCTAAGGCTTCTTCATTTCTCCCACAGTGTTTTGTGGTTTCTATAGTGTAGGCCCTACGCTCCCTTTGTTAAACTTTTTTCCAAAACATACTTTTTGATGTGAGACTTTTTTTTTGGACAAGGTCTCACTGTGTAGCTCTGCATTCTCTGTGCAGCCCATGCTGGCCTCAGACATGTGGCCATCATCCTGCCCCAGCTTCCTCAGTGATAGGGATGCAGGCATAAACCACCATGTCCACATGATTTGATGCTCCCTTGCATAAAATGGTTTTCTAAACGTTGTACTGCTTGCTTCTAGTATACATAAATACTATTGATTTATTTGTAATGATCCTTGGAATAGAAAAATTAAGGTTTTGTAAATGCTGGCTAAGTGCTCTCACACTGAGCTATATACCAGCTCCTTTATATTGGCTTCGTATCTTTGCTGTGCTTGGTTACAAGGTCCAATAGCTTTTATGTATGTTTTCCAGAAGATGTTTATAACTGTTTTGTTTTATAAATTTTAAATATTATTCCAGGATGGCAGACAGAGATTAAACATCTGTGATAACTACTTCCTGGCCTCAACACTTTCTCTCCCCTCTTCCTCATCTTCTCTCTTCTATGACTGGAAATATTATTTACTGATCAACACACTGTGATGTTTCCCTTTCTCATAAATAATTCGACAGTACTTGTCTTAGTTAGAGTTTTATTGCTGTGAACAGACACCATGACCAAGGCAACTCTTATAAGGACAACATTTAATTGGGGCTGGCTTACAGGTTCAGAGGGTCAGTCCAGTATCATCATGGCAGGAACATGGCAGCTTCCAGGCAGGCATGGCACAGGAGGAGCTAAGGGTTCTATATCTTCATCTGAAGGCTGCTAGTGGAAGACTGACTTCCAGGCAGCTAGGATGAGGGTCTTAAGCCCACGCCCACAGTGACACACCCACTCCACCAGGGCCACACCTCCTAATCGTGCCACTCCCTGGGTCGTGCATATGCAAACCATCACAGTACTATTTCCCCATTTGCCTTTTTTACTTATTATATACTTAGTGCCCAAGAAAACTTTCAGTATTTGCTAAATAAGGGTAATTGATTAATTTACACATATAATGATACTCCCACAATTGTCATTTTCGATGATGTAAACAATATCAGGCAATGTGTCAGAACATACTGGTTCATGCTCTGGTAACAAACGACCTCTGAATTCTAGATACTTATGAGAGGAAAGGCTTTTTTCTTTTCTTTTCTCTCTTTTTACACATGAGGTATATGGGTGATCAGCTACATTTGGGTCTCCACTTCAAGATTTAGGTTAATGACCTTTAGAGTGCTGCTCATGCAGTGGTGCACGGGAAGCAGGCATGTGTCACACTACAGACCGGCTTGTAAAGCCATCTGCTCCAAAGTGACTGCCTCATTGCTTTTGCTGAGGATACGCTGGGCACACAGGTCTTATAGGAAGGTGTGCTGGTTGGTTCTTTGACCACTTGACATATCTACAATCCTTGGAGAAGACAGAGACTTGACTAACAAAATACTTCCATCAGATTGGCTTACAGGCAGGCCTGTAGGGACATTATACTATTTGATGGAGAGCTCGACCCACTGTGGTCTGTGTCACCCTGGATAGATGGTCCTAGGCTCTATAAGAAAGCAGGCTGAGCAAGCCAGGGGAAGCAAGCCAGTAAGTAACACCCTTCCATGGCCTCTGCATCAGCTCCTGCTTCCTGACCTGCTTGAGTTCCAGTCCTGACTTCCTTTCATGATGAATAGCAGCATGGAAGTGTAAGCTGAATAAACCCTTTCCTCCCCAACTTGCTTCTTGGCCATGATATTTGTGTAGGAATAGAAACCCTGACTGAGACATAAGCCATAGAAATGCTCTCTTCCCTTGGCTGCTTTTGCTCTCGGTGTTTTATCAAAGCAACAGAGAACAGAATAGGATACACTAACTTGACATCACTCAGGCACAGAGGGGTGCTAAACAGAATAGGACACACTAACAACATCACTCAGGCACAGAGGGGTGCTAAATAGAATAGGACACACTAACGACATCACTCAGGCACGGGGGGGGGGGGGTGCTAATAGGCGGAGCTTCAAGATTGGCAGACAAATAATTCAGTCCATCACAAATAACTTGTCAGATCCCTTCCTCTGGGAGCCTTCCCACCTCACCCCTCATACTCTTGGGGTTGGCCTCACAGCCCTTGTGCCAGAAATTTCCTTTGTCTTCATTCATGCAAGGATCCTGTAAATCACAGGGCATGGATCTGTTTTCGGATCTTTCTCTCTTTTTACTATTTCCTTTGTCTCCATTCTCCTAGCACAATAAGAGAGCAGGCATGAGAGGCACATTTTATATGTCATTATTATTATTATTATTATTAGTAGTAGTAGTAGTAGTAGCAGTAACAGTAGTAGTGGTAGTAGTAATAGTAGTGGTGGTAGTATATATCCTAGATTGGTCTCAAATTCATGCTCTTCCCTTGTCAGGCCTGTTTAATGATTTTTTTTTTTTAAAAAAATAAACTTCTATAGTTTGCATTGTACTTCTTTATTCTTAGCCTTTGTCAGGTCTGCATGTTACTGTTGCCTCCAAATCCCTATGCTGAAAACTTATTCCCAAAGCACTAATATGAAGAGGAAGGGTTTTGTGAAGCAATTAGACTATGAGGACTCTGCTTCATTAATGGGATTAGTGGGGTTTTGTTTTTGTTTTTTGTTTGTTTTTTTTTTTATCAAAGAAGCTGAAGGATTCTTGTGTCATGCCTCCTGCCATATGAGCATAGAGCACAAAGCACCATCCATGACACAGAACCCTCTTTAGACACTGAATATACCACTGTGTTGTTCTTGGACTTAGTATTTTCCAGAACTGTGAGCAGTATGTTGATTAGAAATTATCTATCCTGGGGCTGGAGGGATGGCTCACCAGTTAAGAGCACTGGCTGCTTTTCCAGAAATCCTGGGTTCAAGTACCTCGAAACACATGGTGGCTCACAGCCATCTATAACTCTAGTCCCATGGGATCCAATGCCTTCTTCTAGTGTGCAGACAAAACACCAAATACACAAATTACATAAATAAATACATCTTTTAAAAAATAAAGAGAAATCACCTAGCTTATGGTATTTTCATTATAGCAGGTTGAATAGACTAAGCCTACCCCCTTTTATTCTTTTAAAAAAGATTAACAATTTTTTTATTTTACTTTATGAACATTGGTGTTTTGCTTGCATATATATCTGTATGAGGGAGTCAGATGTCTTGGAACTAGAATTACAGACACTTGTGAGCCGCCACGTGGGAGCTAGGAAGCAAAGCCATAGCATCTGGAGGAGCACCAATGCTCTGCACTGCTGAGCCATCCTTCCAGCCCCTTCCTTTTTATTCTTTTGTTTTGTTTTTTTGAGACAATGTCTCCCTGTGTAGCCCTGGCCATCCTGGAACTCGTTCTATAGACCAGGCTGGCCTTGAACTCACAGAGATCCTCTGCCTCCCAAGGGCTGGGATTAAAGGTGTGTGCCACCACCACCTGGCTTCTTTTTATTCTTTATTATCCATGTTAGCTGTAGATTATTATTATTATTTGTTATTGTTGGTTTTTATTTTCTCTGTGTCTGGTCATTGCTAAGGCTGACACAAAGGCACCCTGGCATGGGCCCTGATTATCAGTGAAGCTTTATTGTGGCAGCAGGAGACAATAGACTAATTGTCACAGGAGAATGTCAGTATCTACACATTGTTTCTCTGTAGTCAGCTAGATTCTCTAAATGAGGTTCCAGTCTTTGCCCGATGTTCAACTGCCGGCCATACTTCAAGATGCCAGACATGACTATTAATTAGGATAGAAAACTATGCTGCTTCAGAGATTCAAAGTGAAGCTGGCTTGAAAAACAAAGAAGTTCTCTTGCATAGGTATGTCAAGATGGATAAATGGATTGGTTATCTTCTAGCAGACATTCAGGGCATATTTTTCTTTAGTCAATGTATACTTAAAAATCATGGTTCAAAAAGTAATGATTTCCACAACAACATCTAGAGCAGTGGTTCTCAACCTGTGGGTTGAGATCCCTTTAGGGTTACACATCAGATATCCTGCATATGAGATATTTATTTTACAATTCATAACAGCAAAATTATAGTTATGAAGTAGCAATGACATAATTTTATATTTGCATGTCACCACAACCTGAGGAACTGTATTAAAGGGTCACAGCATTAGGAAGATTGAGAAGCACTGTCTTAGACTTGTTATAATGCATACATTCAGCTCTATTTCTGTCTGATTTACTGAGTTCTAACCTCTGGGTAGGACCTAGCATTTCCGTAGGCTTTTCATGACTTTGATCCATGTGCTTCCACCTGTACACACACCTGTGCATTCGGTATGAGGGAGGGTGAGGGAGAGACTTGTGCTAACATGGGAGTTTCAGACTGTGCTACATAGAGAGACTATGTCTCAAAAACCAGCCAAACAGCCTGAACAATCCCCAAACAAAACTCCAGGCCAGCGAAGTATGCTGGCCCAGGCCTTTAATCCCATCACTGGGCAGGCAGAGGCAGGCAAATTTCTGTGAGTTTGGGGACACTCTGGTCTACATAGTGAGACCCCATTTAAAAGCAAAAACAGTATGCACTGTTTTAGGGCATTTTATGCCCTATGATAAAATCAGGGTTTCAAGTTAGCCCGTGCTCTATCTCAAGGAAGAACGGGGTGGGGGTGGGGGGGCAGGTTTGGCGGCACACATTTAGTCTCAGCACACAGGAGGTAGAAGCAGGTGGATCGCTGACTCTGAGGTCAGTGTGGCATAGAGGTAAGTTCTAGGCCATCCCCAAGGAGGAGAACTGCTTAAGGAAAAGGGTTTCTAAACTATCAGCTCTGGGATTGGGGGAGTGAGTTTAATGGGCCTTTATACAGATTTTAAGTCATTCTTTTTTATAGAAATGATTTATTGATTTTTATTTTATATGCATGAGTGTTTTACCTGCATGTCTGTATGTGCACTAAGTATATGCAGTGCCTATGGAGGCCAGAGGAGGGAATCTTATCCACTGGGACTGGAGTTTAAAGATGGTTGTGTGCTGTCATGTGGCAACTGAACACCACCCCCACCCCCACCCCCGCTCCCGGCCTCTTAACTGTTGAGTTATCTTTCTAGTCCCTTAATTCAGTTCTTGTGTTTAGGCTAATGGCTTGCCAGCTCTCAGCTGTGTAACCTTCCCCCCCCCCCCAAGTTTTTCCTGATTGGTCAATAAAGACATCTACAACCCATACTTGTGTAGAAGAGAGGTAAGTGGGCTTCAGTTCCTAGGCTTAGGGTAGGAGGCAGGACCATGAGGGAGAGGAGAAGGAAGAGGATTAGACCTCATGGGTCAGGTGAAACATGAAAACATGGCCATGAGGGTTGGCCAGTTGTAGTAGTGGAAGATCATGGCAAGTTATAACTCAGGGTTATTGATAGGGAAGTAGACAAAATAGCATAGAGGGTTGATACCTGCCCAGCTCTAGTGCGGTAAGGCTTATTATAAATATAATGGTTTTGTGTCTTTTATTTGGGAACTGAATGATCAAAGGCAGGGTAGAAAACCCCAATTCATATTAAATATTTACCACAACAGAAAGGAGACTTTATCTGGCAAGATGCAGTTTTTTGCATTGTCACCCATGCAATGGTGGGTCTGGGGTAACACAGCTGCATCTGAGTCATTTGAGCTGTCTTTATCCAACCTCTCACCCGTGTTGTATAAGCAAAACAAACAAGCCCATTGGTTTTCCAGTTGGACTTCGATGGAATTATTACTTTGACCCTGTCTGAGGGAGAATGTTTATCCATGTGTTTCAAGAAAAGCCCATAGAACACTTTGTCATCATCTGAGGCAACCAATCCAGTTCTCAGGAGGAGACTACATCTGTCTTCATGAGGTGGGAGGAGCAAAATTCTGTGAGCTTCACCCAGAATTGAAGGTAATCGTAGATTTAGGACAACGACTTATCTTTGAACTTTCAGCCTTGGAGGGGGCTGAACTAGGCTAGAGAGACCCTCTGAGTGGTTAGAATGCCTATATGTGTACATTAGAAGTAAAGTGGAATAGAAACAAGGCGGAGATGCCAGCTTTTTCATCCTGTTTACTTACCTTGTAGGCCCAAGGGAGGAGCCAAGGTTTTTAGCCAAATCAGTTTTAAATGCCCACTTCAGTACGGCATTAGAACAGCATGACCAAGGTCCTGGGTTTCATCTCTGCCATGAGGGTGGAAGGTGAGAGGGAGGAAAGAGAGACTGTGGATGGGGTTTTCTTCTCTCTGTCGCTCTATGAATGAATGAATGAATGAATGAATGAATGAATGAATGAATGAATGAATAGAATGACTGCTTCAAGGTATGATTGATGAGAAGGTTTATTGTAGATATTAGGGAGATTTAGTGTGATTTAGTGGCAGAAGGTACCTTGGTGAGTTGGAGACTGTTAGAATTCTGTCTAAACTCCACCCCGCAGTTACCTGGCAACAGCCAGGTATGCTCCTCCCCACAGTTGCCTGGCAACAGCCAGGTGGGCCTGGCCCACTATGAAAGGGGCTGCTTGCCCCTCCTCTTTCTCTTACTCTTGACTCCCTTGCTCTCTTGCTCTCTTGCCCCCCCCATTCCCTTCCCCCCTCTCTCCATGTGCTCATGACTGCCTCTACTTCTCTACTCTCTCCCTCCCTCTGCCTTTCTCTGTCTCTGCTACCTTCTTAACTCCCTTCCCCATGCCCTGAATAAACGCTATTCTATGCTGGTCCCTCAGGGGGAAGGGATGCCTCGGGCATGGGCCTGCTGAGGCACCCCTTCCCCCACACCTCACTACACACCCATAGAACATATATATCTCTTTATCTTTTTATAAACACATCAGAGACAAGGGGCCCCACAAAGTCACATCATGCAACAGATCTCACATGAGAGATTTATTGAGGTGTGGGAGCGGGGCACAGCAGAGGCTGCCTCTGAGCGAGGGTGGAAGGGAACAGGAGCAGGGAGAGGAGACACTGTCTTTTTATAAGGGGTCTAGCCCATACCCATAGGAAAAGTACAAGATTTGTGGAGACGGTGGCAATGTGTCGCATCCTGATGGCAGTGATGACATGTTCTACTGTCACCATGTTTCCGAGGACAGGCCGGTGATTACTAATAGGCATAGACAGAGGAAGGGTCTAGACTGAACTTGACCATGAGAGGAGAGACGGTTGAATGAGAGAGGAAGAGAGAGGGTCCAGGAGCTAAGAGGCTGGAAGTGAGCCAGAAGAGCAAGAGACCTTGTAGCCCAAATGATTGGGCTGTATAAGGAAGAGAGCTGGGAGACGGAGAGGTTGAAGGTAGGGGTGGATGTGTCAGCCGGGATGACTCTGTAATGGAGGATGCTGAGAGAGACCTCCTGCCAGTGTCTGCTTTGATATGTTACAGAGGCACTTGAGCCATCTCATCTGTCTAGGACTGTCCTAATTCCTATCTAAGAATTGGAAGCTGTCAGCCTCACCTGCCGGCAGAGTCTTTCACTTGGTCTCCAGTTACACTCCGCTGATTCCTAGCAGGACTCACTACTGTGCTCCCTGACTTCACTACTGTGCTGCTCCCTGCCACAGAGTTCTGCGGTCCTCTGAGTTTGAGAAGCAGCAAAGCCTGTACATTTCTTGGAGCCTTGTTTACATTGGCAGAGGAAGACTCAGAGAAGGTCTACAGAAAAAGGAGGGCCTTTTGTTTAAATTTTGTTTAATTCGTAGCTCGGACATGTTCAAAGGATCTTTCACCACGATAATATCTGCTAAATACTCATTGTAATCCAGGGAAATATGCTCCATCACGTCCTGGATCAATTCTGTTTCCGGTCTGGTCTTTGGGGATCCTTAGTGCTGGAGTAGTATAGAAGGCCCACTAAGCAAAAACTCTTCCCTTCCAAAGAATGAAATCCACCCTTGGGTGAAGGCACTCCATTGTCTCCTTCCTTAAGAGTTAGTTGATGGCAGTTGATCGCAGTTGGGCAGGTCAGTCACTTGGCCAAGGGGCCACTCTGTAGCAAGATGAGTCTACCTTAAGCTGTGTGAAAAAGGCAGGAGGAATGGTACTTCTTTAAATAACATTATAATACACTTTTCCTTACCGTAATCCCAGCTCCATGACATGGGCCTTAGAAGCTACCACAAGGCTCTGGTGGGTTTGCTCACCTTTCTAAGTCCTGACTCAAAAAGCTGCAACTTGCTGGTTGTGCTGGTAAATGCTTTTAATCTCAGCAGTTGGGAGGCAGAGGTAGGTGGACCTCAAAGAATTTGGGGCCAGCCTGGTCCATTTGGCGAGTTCTAAGTCATCTAGAGCAACAAAGACCCTGTCTCAAAGAAACTTTTCCATTTTCTTCTTTTCTGTCTTCCTTTTGGAAGCTGGTCAGAGCCTAACCAAGGTTTTGCTTGTATCATGGGCTTCCTTGGTCTTTCTCTAACACCCACCCCAATGTCTTGTGGCTGCTTGTCCACTACACAACTGAACTCTCCTTGCTTAACTCAAATAACATGGCTTCCTCTGCCCCTTCTTCATTCTCCTTTGGACAGCTGCCAAGGTTTATAGCATGTTTGCTCTGGGGTTTTTCTTTTAAATGCTAATAAAATTGTTCTTGAGTTTCAATTTGAGTCTGTTCTTAAATTATTTTATTTAACAAAAATAAGAGTCTTCTAGAGGGGATGCTGATTTTCGTGGTATTACTAGGTACAAAGTGGGTACCCTCAAAATAGCAGTGCTGGTGACAGTGTCCTAAGCAGGACTCTGGGTAAACAGAAACCCAAACTCAGCACCCCACAGGGATCCCTTAAGGTGGTTTTCTGCTTACCTGGAAAACCACTACTTCCCTTCTCCCCCCCACCCCCATCAGCTACCTCTCAAAAGGGCCTAGTTCCAGAACAGTCCCATTGCTGTTTTGTCTGCACCCCAGGCTGTCTGACCTGCACCTGTCCTCTCCACACCTGTCTTAAAGCTGATATCTGCCCACTGTTTTCTTGTCCCTGAGAGATAGCCCACCAGTTTGATTCACCAAATAAATTTCTTTCTACTCAGAGTGGTCCAGTTTGATTGTTCCACTGCCCCTTGTTCACAGGTATCATATAGCAATTATGAAGCCACTCTCCCCAGTTTGTAACAACAGACCCAACATTTCCATGCTTCCAGGGTTTCTGTGCTTATCTGATAATATTCATCACGGACTGCCTCTGTTAGAAGTGCTGAAAAACTTGACAGCAAGTGTTAAGACTTTTTTTAAAAAATGAATTATTTATTTAATGTATATGAGTGCTTCGACTGCATTCCCGTCCGAACAGCAGAAGAGGGCATTGGATCCTGTTATATTGTGGGCTACCATGTGGGTGTTGGGAATTGAGCTCAGGACCCCCAGAAGGATACCCAGTGCTTTTAACCGCTGAGCCATCTCTCCAGCCCCCTAAGACTTTTAATTCCTTTTCTTTTAAAAGGAGGAGACAAACCTCTTTAGAACCAGTGGACAGTGGCATTAACTTGTGAGTGGAACAGGAAGCATTCATGTTCTGAGCTAACAGCATTGAGGAAACCATCCAAGGCTCTGGGAAACTGAGCCTTGAAGATCAGATAACATGCTCACTGTTTTTTCTGTCTACGAGGCTCCAGGCTGAATTTTACTTTGAACTGCTGTAACTACCTTAGACTGGACTGCTCCACAGGTGCGCACGCACACACACACACACACACACACACACACACACACACACACCCCTTTTCTCCTTTCTTTCTTTTTTTTTTTTAGACAAGGTCTCGTACTGAGGCTGGCTTCAAACTCGCCATGTAGCAGAAGATGTCCTTTTGTAACAGGCCTGGCAGAAATGTGTATATTCTAAAGAGACACCTGTATCTTTCAGTTTGACTATCAGGCGACTGAAATTGTGAACTCCAAAGAAATGGAAATTTCCTCAGTGATCTCTTGCTAAGAGAAGGAAAAGGCCCTAGACAGAGTGAAACCTTGTCTCCCTGAAAGAGATTTCACACAATTTTAACAACATGTCAGGTCCCTTTACAGGATCACCCTGAAGCCTAGACGGTGGCACCACACCTTGATTTGGATCTCTTAGATATTGCACATCCTAGGCCCTCTAAGATTTAATCTCAGTTCTGGATCCCAAAGATGGACTTGCTGGGTCACTGCACCACTTTGTCCCACTTCCTAGTGAGGTCACATTGAATAGATCTCCTTTTCTGCTTTTTACTTTTAACCTGTCCCCCCCCCCCCCATAGGCTTACTGAGGGTGATGGCCAGACCTGATTTAGGGCATAGGTGTGACCCCTGAATTTCATTATACTCTGATCCTCCTGCAGCCACCTCCTGAATGCTGGCCTTAGAGGTGAGTGGCACCCAGCCGAGTTTCTGCACTTCTGAGGATAGAATTCAAGCTTTCATGCATACTAAGCAAGTCTTGTACCAGCTGAGCCACATCCCTGTTTCCACACTTGGTCATTTATAAAGAACAGAAATTTATTTCTTGAAGTTCTTTATTTTTACAATTCTGTAAGCAGAAGGATTACTACAAAGAAAAAAAGGGCTAAGCCAAAATTAGACTACCTCCCTGCTGGTCTCTTATGGTGGGAATGTGCGTCTTTCCAAAACACATTTTGTTGGAGCCTGACTTCCAATGTGGTAGATGGTCTGGGAGGAGACAGGAACGTGAAATACAAACTTAACCTGCCGGTTCTGGCCTTCCGGGGCAAGCCTATGTAACCCTACTATCACACACAGGGTGCTCTGCCACTCTCTGTAGGGAGGCACCTGAGCTCTGCGGAGGACGCTGAGACCCAGAAGTTCAGCTAGAGGACTCATTAGCATTTCATTATAGCTGTGTCTTAATTACAGCCCCGTCAGTTCAAAGGAAACACCGCGACTGAGTGCATGGGGTTGGCATACATCACCTTGCTGTGCCTTAAGAAACTCAACCCCTTAGACTGGAGAGATGGCTCAGAGGTTAAGAGCACTGACTGCTCTTCCAGAGTGTATTAGTCAGGGTTCTCTAGAGTCACAGAACTTATATGTAGTCTCTATATAGTAAGGGAATTTGTTAATGACTTACAGTCTGTAGTCAAACTCCCCAACAATGGTCAGCAGTAGCTATGAATGAAAACCTGAGGATCTAGCAGTCACTTAGTCCCACAAGGCTCGAAGGCAAAGAAGATTGAATCTTCCTCCTTCCAATGTCCTTATGTGGATCTCCAGCAGCAGTTGTGGCCCAGATTAGAGGTGTGCGCACCACCACACCTGAAACTTGTGTCTTCCAGTCTCAAGATCCAGATCACAGGTGAGCCTTCTAATTCTGGATTATAATCCACTCCAGATATTATCAAGTTGACAATCAGAAATAACCACTACAATCCACTCCTTGTCAACTTGACACAAATAATACCTCATATCCACATGAAACAATAACAAGATCATAAATACACTTAATGTGATGTAACTATTCCTCATACAATCGCAAACACATTTATAAACTTACAATGAGGCAGTGTCCCTTGGGAACATTCCTTTAGTATCTCAACTTAAATACCAACTGATATTGGAAGACAAATATGTTCTTAACAAAAATATAACAGAAGCATTCATATTACTTATAGTCCTTGTTTCTGCAGCTGGTTACGTGATCTTAGCTGGTATTTATAACTACCTTCCTCTACTACCCATTCTGTGTTTCCGCCACCCTCTGCAAGCACCTCAGCAGGTCTTGACTCTTTTCCGGGATGAGTGACCCATACCTTCATTCCTGATGGGTCTGAATCCTTTGTCATCCTGCTTGGATTAGGCTGTTGTAATTTCCCATTGACTTTAATCACAGGACATGGTAGTACTAAGAGACACCCTAAGGAATCTCCTGCACTCCAGACATAATCCTTCTTACCTCCATTGTGGAGAGGCAATCCAATTTCCCCATGGTAATCTGGATCTATCACCCCTCCTAACACTGTTATTCCTTTCTTAGCCTGTTGGTTTAAGGGCATTAGAAGCCCAAAATGACCAGGGGGAAGTCTGACCTATTAGTTCAATGAAATGTTTATTGTAGCTCCTGGTAGGAGCACTCCCCCCTCTGGAACCAAAACTTCTAGACCAGCAGAACCTAGAGTTGTGGGGACAGGAAGCAAAAATTTTCCTAGAGGGTCACAAAGAGTGATAGTAAGTGGAACTATTCCCTTTTCTACCCCTTGATTCCTGGACCCATGGATCCCAGCTATGGGAGAAACTGTACCATATATTGGACGCTGACTCAAAGCATATACTGCCTCCTGAAGAACTCTGCCCCAACCCTCCATGCTGCTGCCACCTAATTTGTGCTGTAACTGCATCTTCAAAAGGCCATTTCATCTTTCTATCAGACCAGCTGCTTCAGGATGATGGGGAACATGGTAAGACCAGTGAATTCCATGATCATGGGCCCACTGTCGCACTTCTCTGGCTGTGAAATGAGTTCCTTGGTCAGAAGCAATATTGTGTGGAATACCATGACGATGAATAATAAGTCCACGGATGGTGGTTTTGGCAGAAGCATTACATGCAGGAAAGGCAAATCCATAACCAGAATATGTATCTACCCCAGTAAGAACAAAACATTGTCCTTTCCACGGAGGAAGTGGTCCAATGTAGTCAACCTGCCACCAGGTTGCTGGCTGGTCACCTCGAGGAATGGTGCCATATCTGGGACT
>CM052702.1:35136088-35177544 GCA_028551405.1 Uromys caudimaculatus | reverse complement strand
TCATTTTTGCTTCTGATTGGTTTTAAAAGTATAAAAATATTCTACATGTCTTGGTTATAGAGTATTGGCTTATAAATTATTGGGTATGATTAAAAATATGTAACTTTGGTAACAAAAAGTGGGCTTAAAACTGGTAACTTAGGGTTTTAGTCATTCTAGACAACAAAAAACGCGACATGAGCCAACCCAGGGAAACAGGTCTTTAAAGATACGTTTAAATCAGGTAATATTTTATGTAATTCTTATCCTAGAAATCAGACTAAGATTTAGAACAATATCTCTTTGAGGTATTGAAAGTTATACTGTCATGCATTCAAATATAAAAACTGACCACCAAACTTTGTAATGTGAGCCGGGCAGTGGTGGCACACGCCTTTAATCCCAGCACTCGGGAGGCAGAGGCAGGCAGATTTCTGAGTTCGAGGTCAGAATGGTCTACAGAGTGAGTTCCAGGACACCCAGGGCTATACAGAGAAACCCTGTCTTGAAAAACCAAAATAAACAAACAAACAAACAAACAAGCAAACAAACTTTGTAACGTGAAAGTAATACTCTTGATTTTATTGTTTAAAACTGAGTTTTGTTTTCCAAAGTTATGGTTGTGTTCTAATGTTACAAGAGAAACTTGAAAATTATAGTTAAACTGGCAATGTTCCATTAGCTGCGGCTTACAGTTTAATCACAGCCTCAGGAAAAGCAGCTAGTAGAATTTTTTGGAGCTCCTTTAACAGGAGTTCCTTTTGTTACACAATTGGTTTATGAGAATGCTAATGCAGCCTGCCATGCAGCTATTAGGCCATACAGAGCAAAGACAGACTTAGCTGGATATATTCATCTTTGTGCAGAAATCAGACCCTCATACGATCAGGGTCTGGCTATGGCTTGCTGCCTTACAAGAGACCACTGTGCAAACAATGCTTCCACAAAAATGAGGGAATAAAGAAGTTTTAAATGTGGAGGTTTGGGTCATTTTAAAATATGATTGTTCCAGAAACAGAGGCAGAGCAACCTCTGCAGAAGCTTGTGTGGAATTCCTTTTATTTTAACCAGCCCCTACAGAAGTGCTTGCTCTTTCCTCGGGGAGGAGGGGTCAGCCTTAGATCCCAAGGCACTCACAGCAGGCTGCTTATCCAGGTGTTATAAATAATTTGGCTGCTTTCCCTATGGCATTAACAAAAGACTTGCTTAACTTGTTTGGTTCCCCTGATGTACACTGAGTTCAATCACTAATAAGAAACCTAACCTTAAATTAATAATTGAAGAAAGTTTTGAAGGAATAATAGACATTGGAGCTGATGTACTCACTCACCTCCAAGGGATTGGTTATTCTGTTAATCCAAAACAAAGTTCAAAATTAAGCTTTATGAAAGGTTAATGAAGCTATGGAACTCATGAAGGTATTAGAACCTGGCTTGCCAACTCTAGCTGCTATTCCAGGAAATGCATATAGAATTATTATGGATTTGGAAGATTGTTTTTATACTGTCCCTTTGCATCCTGATGATTGTAAAGAGTTTGCTTTTAGTGAGTTTGTAATTTTGAAGAGCCCATGAAGTGATATCATTGGAAAGTTTTGCCTCAAGGAATGGCTAAAAGCCTTACATTATGTAAAAAATTTCTGTTGCTGCTTCAATACAAGACACTAGGACTTTGAATGTTTCATTGTATATTATTCATTATGGAGGGTATTTTATTGGCTGATTCCCTCTGAAGAAGTTTTACTACAAGCCTGTGCTCTTGTACAACGAGCTTTAAAATTTTAGAGTAGTTGTTGTTCCAGAAAAGATTCAAAGACAATATCTTATTCAATATTTGGGGCCTCAGTTATATCCTAAACAAACTGTGGCACAGAAAATTTAAGTATTTTCAAAGTTGTTAGGAGATGTTGATTGACTAAGACCTTACCTCAGGCTCCTCACAGGAGGACTTAAGCCTCTGTTTGATAACAAGGGGTATGCAAATCCTAATTCCCCTCAACAACTAACTGATGTCAGACTAATAGCTTTGCAGAAAATAGAAGAAGCTATTGTTCAATAACAGATACAAAATATAAAATATAGATCAATTGTTGGCTGTTTGCATTATTGCTACAACTCATGTGCCCTCAGCAGTTCTTTGGCTAAGGGGACCGTTAATATGGATTCATCATTCTTCATATCCAGGTAAAGTTTTAACACCCTATTACGAAACTGTTGCTGTTGTAATACATAATTATAGAATAGAATCATAAAAATATTTTGGGAAAGAACCTGATGAAATATTTATTCCTTATTCCAAACAGCAATTAAATTGGTTATTGCAAAATGCTGATATTTGACCTATTGTATGCTCAAACTTTTCAGGGAAAATTGATAACCATTATCCAAGAGATAAGTTGTTGCAATTTGCCTCTATGCATGCTTTTGTGTTTCCTGTAAATTTACGCATGCAGCCCATAGGAAATGTATTTACTGTATTTACAGATAGCTCATCTAATGGGAAGGCGGCATATGTGATTGGATCACATGTTCATTCTCTTGAGTTTCCCCTGCTTCAGCACAAGTAATTGAACTACACGCTGTAGCTGTTGTTTTTGAAATGCTATAAAAGCAAGCTTTTAATTTGTATACTGATAGCCAATACATAGCTCATGGTTTACAATTACTTGAAATTGTTCCTCTTTTAGATACTGCTAATTCTCAAAATTTACAATTATTTATGCAAATACAACTCAGTTTAAGGGAATGTACAGTTCCGTATTTTATAGGACATTTAAGAGCTCATACTGGATTGCCCAGAACCCTTAGTGAGGGCAATGCCTCAGCAGATTTGTATACCAAAAAGGTTATAGGCCTTACACAGGAACAATTGGCCAAATAATCTCATTCTTTACATCATCAAAATAGTAATATCTTGAGACAACAATTTGGTATTTCTAGAAAATGTACATGTCAAATTGTAAAGACTTGTTCTGAATGTCCTCAGTTCCTGCCAGTACCACATAATGGTGTTAATCCTCGAAGACTCATACCTCATCAATTATGGCAAATGGATATTACTCATATTTCTGATTCTGGAAAAATAAAACATGTACATGTGACTATTGACACCTTTTCAGGCTTTCTAGTTTCAACTGCTTTAACAGGAAAAGCAACTAAAAATATAATTAGTCATTGCCTACATTGTCTTTCTATGCTTGGTGTTCCCAATCAGATTAAAACAGATAGTGGAACTGGCTATTTAATATTTCCATATTATTTGGATTCCTTGTAATTCTCAAGGACAAGGTGTTGTGGAACTTTAAAATAATATCTTCATAAAACAAAAAAGGGGGAATCATATCCCCTACACCACAAAAAATTAAAATTTTAAAATTTGGATGCCAAGAAACTCTCTTCTAAGTGTCTATGGGCACTCTACAAATAGGCATATTTATGCCTAGGTGAAATGGAAAGATCCACTTACAGGCATATGGCGTGACCCAGATCAGGTATTTAATATGGGGAAGAGGGCATATTTGTGTTTTTTCTATAGGATGCTAAAGGAGCATGCTGGCTGCCGGAGTGATTGATAAGACATGCTGATGCTGGGACAAAGAATGATGCTGACCTGTGAGCTTGCTGAGAGCCCTGATAATGGTGACAGGAAAGCTGTATTGTTCCTGACCTACCTTTGCTTGCCTACATCCCAGATTGGATAAGCTGCCTTGCCTCAAAATTTTCGACCTTGTGCGACAGAGAAAATATAGACTGTAGAAACTGCTTCTGGACATTCTCAAAGAAATATTTGGAAGTTAGCTGCAGTTCTCTATGATGTTATGTTAGCAAGAGATAAAGTTGGAATGGGATCTGTATTTTGAACAAGTGTTAGTACATGTGTTAAGGCTCCTAATTTTTTATCAATTGGTCATGTTAAAATTTTGTTTCTTCTACAGAATTTAATATAAGTTGTATTGATTGTACACTTTTTTAACTGTGTTAGAGTGTTGAAATCTGGCATGTCTGTTACGGTGGTCTAACAACTAGCCTTTGTTTCCTGTGAGTTTTACAGGACCTTGGTATTCTAAAAAAGGCTTACATGTACTGGTAGAAGTGAGTCAGATTCTAAAACAGAAACAAGAGGGTAGTGGGTTTGATTAACACTGAAATAGCAGCTTTAATTACATTAAAGGCTAGCACCACTACCTCTATAATTGTTTCGACACAAGAAGTTAAGCCAGCTACCTTTGTTAATCATTTAGCAACATATGTTACTAATGTTCTGAGTATTCAGAGGATTTAGATTGGCATTTAGAACAGCAGATTGACTCCGTGGCATCCTGACCTTTGCAAATTCATTATCACTGCCTCGATCTACTTGATCATGGAATTACGGTGTTTGAAGCCGATGATTCTCCTTTAGGAGCTGCATAAAACTCAGATTTATGCACGCCTGCTCATGAGTGGTGTGGGCATCAGCAGGGTTGCGAGGCTAAGCACCGCAAGGGGAGGACCTGTATTCTGTCTCTGAGTCCCCTGAGGAGCAAACCTGATTGCATAGAGGTTGATGTGTAGAAGGTGTCCTCTAACCCTTTCCTCTCCTCTGCAAAAAACACCACTTGACATAATAGTCATAAAGAGGATCAGGTCCCCACTCCCCCCTCTGATTAAGGGCCCCCTGTTTCTAAATAGGTTCCTTGCTATTCGGCTTATTTCTTAAAACAAAAAGGGAGGAGATATCGGAGACCAACAGGCCTTGGCTTGATTAGTAGGCCTGAGTGCTCAGGGCTTCACAGCAATCATTCTTTTGATCCTTCCCCACTCCCACTGCTCCCTGCAGTGTTAAGACATCCTGTTTGAAGTAGCCAGCTGCTTTGAAGAGATCTTGTGATGTCTTGCTGTCCTGCTTTGCAGCAATGTGTGACATTTGGCTATGATAAAGCAACCCTGGGAATCCCCCTACCTCTGTCACTTCCTGCCTTAAGTGCTTTATATACTGGCTTAGAAATAAAGTTCTTTGGAGTTTGATGGGATTGCCATCTTGCTCCCAAGGTATCTCTTGTCTCTTGTCTCTTTCCTTCATCCGACAGTTCCCTCCTCGGACCCTTGTTGAAGGTCCCGAGGGCCGGGACAGTGAAGACATCTTACTGGACCTGAGGACTCACAGGTCATGAAAGCCACAGGCCACTCAGGCCAGAAGACCAGAGAGAAAACAGAAACTAGGGGAAAAATCTATCCAACAAAGATACACTGAGACCTAAACATATAATTACCCCAAACTCAGATGCCTAGAGACCAGCATGAAAACATAATCAACAGCAGCTAGGGTAATATGGCACTATCAGAGCCCAGATATCCAACTACAGCAAGCCCTGAATACTCCAACACAGCTGAAGCACAAGAAAACAACATTAAAAGCAACTTTATGATTATGATAAAGCTCAGTAAAGAGGGATGAATAAATCCTTTAAAGAAATCCAGGAAAACACAAACATAAACAATGGGAAAAATTAATTAATCCCTTAAAGAAAGCCAAGATAAAACAAACAGGTGAAAAAAAATGAATAAAACTGTTCAAGACCTGAAAATGCAAATAGAATCTTTAAAGAAAACACAAACTGAGGAAATCTTGGAGATGGAAAATCTAGGTAAGTGAACATGAAGTACAGATGCAAGCATCAACAACAGAATACAAGAGATGGGACAGAGATTCTCAGGCATAGAAGACACAATAGTAGACATTGCTACATCGCTCAAAGAAAATGTTAAATCTAAAACATCCAGGAAATCTGGGACCCCATGAAAAAACCAAACCTAACAATAATAGAAATAGAAGAAAGGGAAGAATCACTGCTCAACGACTCAGAAAATATTTTTAAACAATGTTTTAAAAGAAAAAAATTTCCTAATCTTAAGAAGGACATGCCTATAAAGATACAAGAAGCTTACAGAACACCAAATAGATTGGATGAGAAAAGAAAGCCCCCCCCCCACCTAATAATCAAAACACTAAACATATAGAACAAAGAAAGAAATTAAAAGCTGCAAGGGAAAAAAAGCAAGTAACATAAATGCAGGCCTACCAAAACTATACCCAATGTTTCAACAGAGATTCTAAAACCCAGAGAGGTCTGGACAGGCATCTTGCAGACCCTAAGAGACCACAGATGCCAACCCAGACTATTATAACTAGCAGAATTTTCAATCATCATAGATGGAGAAAATGATATTCTATGACAAAGTCAAATTCAAACAATATTTATTTACAAATACAGCCCTATAGAAGGGACTAGAAGGAAAACTTCATCCCAAGGGGGCTAACTATACCCATGAAAACACAGGAAATAAATAATTTCACACCAGAAAAACCAAAGAAGTGAAGCACATATATGTGTGTGCCTACGCACACGCACACACACACACACACACACACACACACACACACACACACACACTACAACCACCACCACTACCAACAAAATAACTAGAATAACTAGAATTAACAACCACTGGTCATTATTATCTCCCAATATTAATGGAATAAGCTTCCCAATTAAAAGATACGGGCTAATAGGATAGATGAGAAAACAGGATCCATCCTTCTGCTGCATATGAGAAACACACCACAACATCAAAGAGACATTACCTCAGAGTAAAGGGCTGAAAAAAAGATTTTCCAAGCAAATAGGCCCAAGAAGCAAGCTAGTGTAGCTATTCTAATATCAAACAAGATAGAATTTTAACCAAAACTAATCAAAAGAGATGGGGAAGGACAGTTCATAATGTCCTTTCATCAAAGGAAAAATCCACCAAGATGACATCTCAGCTCTGACCATCTATGCCCCAAGCACAAGGACACCCACATTTGTAAAAGAAACATTACTAAAACATAAGTCACACATTAAGTCATACATTAACAGTGGAAACTTCAATACATCATTCTCACCAATGGACAGGTCATCCAGACAAAAACTAAACAGAGATAATGGAGCTAACAGACATTATGACTCAAAAGGACCTAACAGATATCTACAGAATGTTTTACTCAAACACAAAAGAATATACATTCTTCTCACCACTTCACAGAATCTTCTCCAAAACTGACCACATACTAAGTCACAAAACATGTCTCAACAGGTACAAGAAAATTGAAACAACCTCCTGTATCCTATCAGATAACCACAGATTAAAGCTGGATTTCAACAACAACAAGAGAAACAAACAACAGAAAGCCTCCAAACTCGTGGAACCTGAACAAGTCTCCTGAATAGCTAGCTCCTGGGTCAAGGCAGAAAGAAGGAAAAAAATGAAAGACTTCCTAGAATTAAGCGAAAATGAAGGCACAACACACTTATGAGACAAAGTGAAAGTGGAAAGTTAATAGCACTAAGAATCATCATGAGAAACTAGAGAGATCTCATACCAGGAACTTAACAGCACACCTGAAAGCTCTAGAAAAAAAGAAGCAAACACACCAAGAGGAGTACACAGCAAGAAATAATCAAACTCAGGACTGAAATCAATAAAACTGAAACAAAAAGAACAATACAAAGAATCAATGAAACACAGAGTTGTTTCTTTGAAAAAAGATAGACAAATGCTTATCCAAACCAACTAAAAGGCAGAGAGAGAATATCCAAATTAACAGAATCAAAAACAAAAAGAGAGACATAACAACAGACACTGAGGAAATCCAAAGAATCATTAGGTTATACTTTAAAAATTTGCATTCCACAAAGTTGGAAAATCTAAAAGAAATGGACAATTTTTTGATGGATACCACTTACCAAAGTTAAATTGTGATCAGATAAATGATTTAAATATACCTATAATCCCTAAGGAAATAGAAGCAGTCATTGAGTCTCCCAATCAAAAAAAGTCTAAGGCCAGATTATTTTAGTGTATAATTCTACTAGAGTTTCAAAGAAGAGCTAATACCAATACTCTTCAAATTATTTTACAAAATAGAATGAGAAGAAACATTGTCAAAATTCATTTTATGAGGTCACAGTCACCCTGATACCCAAACCACACAGAGCCTCAACAAAGAAAGAATTACAGAACAATTTCCCTCAGAAATATTGATGCAAAAATAATCAATAAAATACTCGTAAACCAAATCCAAGTATATATCAAAAAGATAATACACCATTGTAACCAAGTAAGCTTCATCCCAGAGATGCAGAGATGGCTCAACATATGAAAATATAAACAAACTGAAAGGAAATAAAACACACATGATCACCTCAATAGATGCTGAAAAAGCCTTTGGCAAAAATCCAACACCCCTTCATGATAAAAGTCTTGGAGAGATCGGGAGTACAAACACATACCTAAACATAATAAAGGCAATTTGAGCAAGCCAATAGCCAACATCAAATTAAATGGAGAAAAACTCTAGGCAATTCCACTAAAATCAGGAACAAGACAAGGCTGTCCACTCTTTCCATTTCTATTCAATATAGCCAGAGCAATAAGATAACTAAAGTAGGCAATGGGATACAAATTGGAAAGGAAGTATCATTATTTGCAGATGACATGATCGTATACATAATCAATCCCAAAAATTCTACCAGAGAACTCCTACAGCCGATAAACACCTTCAGCAAAGTAGATGGATTCAAGATTAACTAAAAAATAAAATAAAATAAAATAAAAAAATAAAATAAAATAAAATAAAATAAAATAAAATTAGCCCTTCTATATACAAGTAACAAATGGGCTGAGAAAGAAATCAGGGAAACCACATCTTCACGATAGCCTCAAATAACATTTGAGTAACTCTAACCAAGCATGCGAAAGACCTATATGATAAGAACTTTGCTGGGGAACCTCATTATTAAGGTCACAGTCTCCCATGACCAGATGGCTTTCTGAGCTTGGTGTAAAATGGGGGACTCTTTGTTAGTGGGGCTTCCCTGTCTCTGCCTGTCTTTTTCTGGAGAGTGACCCTGAACACATGTGGCTGGCCTTGTCTGAAAACTGACCTTGTACGGACCTCTCTGCAAGGCTGCATAACTCACATGTCCTGCTCGGGCTGCCTGCACACATGATGATTAGGTGTTGTATTATATACAATCAGCTCTTCCTAATCTCTTGATGTTACGACCAATTATCCCTTTCCACCCATACTTCCCAAAAGCCCTTGTATACTCTATCCCTGAAACAATAAAGTAGACTTGTCTCACTGCAGCAGTCTCTGGAGATTATTCCATCATACTCACAGGTATCCGAACCCTCTTCTTCACCTCTGCTCCTTTTGTCCTCTCAGGCTGGTGACCAACAACCTCCTAGGAGAAAGGGAGGATCCACAGAACTTTAAATATTGGCAGAAGATATCCGAGGATGGAAAGATCTCCCACACTCATGGATCAGTAGGATTATCATAGTAAAAATGGCCATTCTAAAGCAATCTACAGATTCAACACAATTCTCATCAAATTTTCAACATGATTCTTTACAGACCTTGAAAAACAGTACTTAACTTCATATGGGGAACCAAAAATCCAGGATAGCTAAAACAATCTTATACAATAAAAGTGCTTCTGTAGGTATCACCATCCCAGATCTCAAGCTATACTACAGAGCTGTAGTAATAAAAACTGCATGGTATTGGCATAAAAACAGACACATTGATCAATGGAATTGAGTCAAAGACCAAGAGATAAATCCACACACCTTTAGACAGTTGATTTTTGATAAAAAAGCCAGAATTATACAATGGAAAAAAGAAAGCATCTTCAACAAGCGGTGCTGGTCTAACTGGATGTCTGCATGTAGAAGAGTGCAAATGGATCCACATCTACCACCCTGCACAAAACCCAAGTGTAAGTGGAACAAAGATCTTAACATAAAACTGGATACACTAAATCTGATAGAAGAGAAAGTGGGAAATAGCCTTGTATTCATTGACACAGGAGACAGCTTCTTAACAGAACACCAACAGCTCAGGCCCTAAGCTCAACAATTAATAAATGTGACTTTGTGAAATTGAAAAGCTTCTGTAAGTCAAAGGGTACTTTCAATAGGACAAAATGGCAACCTACAGAGTGGGGAAAGGATCTTTACCAACTCTACATCTGACAGAGGGCTAATATCCAAAATTTAGAAAGAACTCAAGAAATTAGACATCAACAAACCAAATAATCCAATTAAGAAGTGGGATACAAGGGCTGGAGAGATGGCTCAGTGGTTAAGAGCACTGACTGCTCTTACAGAGGACCTGAGTTCAATTCCCAGTAACTACATGGTAGCTCACAACCATCTGTAATGGGATCTGATGCCCTCTTCTGGTGTGTCTGAAGACAGCTACAGTGTACTCATATACATGAAAGAAATAAATATATCTTTAAAAAAAGAAGTGGGGTACAGATCTAAAACAGAATTCTTAACAGAGGAATCTCAAATGACCAAGAAGCACTTAAAGACTGGAATTTGGAGGGGAGTCATTTCAGGGGCAAGATAGAAGAAACCTAGTGCAATGGAAATTCCCGGGAATCTAAGTGACCTTAGCTAAGACTTTTAGTAATGGGGGATATGGAGCCTGAAAAGACTATCTCCTGTAACCAGCCAGGCAAGACTTCCAATGGAGGAATTGGGACAACAATCCAGCCATAAAACCTTTGACCTACCATTTGTCTTATCTGCAATAAGACATGTCTTATGTGCTGGGATAATGTTAGTGAAGAAATTGGAGGAGTGGTCAGCCAGTGACTGGTCCAGCTTGAGACCCATGCCATGAGGAGGAGACCACTCCTAACACTTCCTGGAGGACCAGGAACCAGAGGTGGGATAGCCCAGAAACCCAGGATAGGAACAAACATGTTCAGGAAAAAAAACTCAATGAAATGATTCCTAATGATATTCTTCTATACTCCTAGACCAGGGCCTAGCATAATTGTCACAAGAGAGTCTTCATTCAGCATCTGATGGAAACAGATGCAGAGACCCACAGCCAAATGTTAGGTGGAACTTGGGGAATTCTTCAGACGAGGGGAAGAAAGGATTGTTAGAGCCAGAGAGGTCCAGGACACTATGAGAAAACCCACATAATTAACTAGCCTAAACTCATAAGGGCTTACAGAGACTGAACCCACAATGAGAGAGCCTGTGTGGGTCTGCATACATGTGTAGGTCCTCTGCATACATGTTATTGTTGTGTAGCTTGGTCTTCTTGTGAAACTCCTAACAGTAGGATTAGGGGCTGCCTCTGCCTCTTTTACTTTATTTTGGGATTGTTTTCCTTCGACTGGATTGCTTCATCCAGCCTTAACAAGAGGGGAAGTGCCTAGTCTTATTGCAACTGGTTAATATCCCTGGATGCCTGCCCTTTTCTGAAGGGAAATGGTGGAAGAGTGGGTGGGGGAGGGGAGATGCGAGAAGGGCTTGGAGGAGAGGAATGAGGGGAAACTGTTTTCAGGATATAATATACAAGAGAAGAATAAGAAACTTCAAAAATAGTCAAAACCATAGAAAGGAATGCTTGCTTAGCATGTGTGAGGCTCTGGGCTTGATCCTGAGCATTGCAAATAAGTAAATAAACAAACAAGTAACTAAATGAAACAGAGAGGGTATAGCTAAAATTCAGATCACTGCCCTGGTATCTCTAAGAAAAACATGAGAGGTTCAGTGACAGATGCAGAGGAAGAAAAACATATAGGAATAACTGAGTTCTCATTATTTTATTAAAAATACTTATGCAATACTGTTCCTTAAAAGAACCTGTGTGTAGTTCATTAAATAATTTTTAAAATTTTTCATGTGTGTGTGTGTGGGAGAACAGGCTCTCAGTAAATAGCTCTGGCTGGCCTGGAACTTACACTGTGGTCTAACCACAGAAATTTATCTGCTTCTGCCTCCTGAGTGCTGATGTAAAGGCATGTGCCACCATAAGAGACTTGTTTTCCTACTCTTTTTTGTTGTTTTTAGAAACAGGGTCTTATTTTGCCTCTGTTGGCCTGGAACTCACAATGTTGACCAGGGTGGCCTTGAACACATAGAGATTCATTTGCTTCAATGTCCAGAGTCCTGGGATTAAAGGTGTTTGCCACCACACAAGACTTGTTTTCTTATTATTAATGATTGCACTTGTAGCATATTGTACTTCTACTATTTCTGATGTGTGTGTGTGCGTGTGTGTGTGTGTGTGTGTGTGCATGTGTGTAAATATTTTGGTTTATTAGTAAATATACAAATAGATTGGGAGTTTCTGGACTATTTCTCTAATAGAGGTGAAAGTATAGGAAGTATTAATTTCATAATTTCCTTCATTCCTTTGTGGATTCTGTGAAGACAAACTAGGTAGACCTTTCTCTTTGCTATATAGCTCAAGGCTTGGTATAGTGCTAGGCACATAGTAGGCATTTGGTAATTGTTTGTAACATTTACTACTACTCATTCAATAAGTATTTGTTGACCCTTGTCCTAAGTACTGGAAAAACAAAGATAAGAATTTTAAAATATAGCGGAGAAGACACCTAGTATATGACAAAAACCTCACACAATCATATAGAGGAGGGTAACATAAAATGTGGTAGAGGCTAGAAGAATAGAAGTCAAGAAGAGGACAAGCCTTGGGAGGCAGAGGCGGAGGAGGCAGAGGCAGAGGCAGAGGCAGAGGCAGAGGCAGAGGCAGAGGCAGAGGCAGAGGCAGAGGCAGAGGCAGAGGCAGAGACAGAGGCAGATGAAGCAGAGGAGACGGGGCAGGGACAGGGGCAGGGGCAGGGGCAGGCAAATGTCTGGATCTCTGTAAGTCCAAGGCAAGTCTAGTTTTACATAGTGTGTTCCAGGACAGCTAAAGCTACATAGTGAGACCCTGTCTTGAAAAAAATCCAGCTACCCAACCCCCACCCCTCCCACCAAAAGAAGAGGACTGCATATGAAAAGAGAAGACGGGGAGAGACACTACTTGTGATCATGAAACACCTGCTCCAACCGCGCAAACCTGGGTGTGGTGAATTTGAAGGCATCATTCTTTTGCTCAGGTTGAATCCGTGAGTACTGTGTGTGTGCACACAGACTAGAGAAGGACAACCGGTGTCTTCCTCTATTGCATCCTCTTAGACCTTGAGACAGGTCTAGGACCTGGAGCTTGCTGTTTGGCCTAGGCTGTCAACAAATGAGACTCAGCCCATCTGTGTCTGACCACTAAGTGCTGTAGTTACGGAGATATGTGGGCGTGCCTGGCTTTTAAAAAGTGTATGTGCTGGGCTTCAGAACTTAGGCCACTACACTTGAGCAGGAAGTGCTCTTACCACTTACCCCAGCTCCAAGTTTGCTTTTAACCAGTTACCAATAGGCTCATTACTCTTTGTCCATTATTTTCAATTCCCACAAAATATTCTTAACTTAAAAATAAATACTAGGGCTAGAGAAATGGCCCAGAATAAGAGTACTGGCTGGTCTTTCAGAGGACCTAGGTTCAATTCCCAGCTCCTACACGACAGCTCACAAAACTGTAACTCCAGTTTTAGGGCATCTAGCACCCTCACACAGATACACATGTAGGCAAAATGCCAATGCACATATAAAAGTTAACCCCTGAGTGGCCCGAGGTTTGTGTGCTTTCCTGTCACTCCTTGCACAGTTCCTTGATAGACCTAACTGCGGGGGCAGGGAATCAGACAAGACAGACATACACAGAGGCATGAGCAAAAACCCGGGGTCATATAGATTGTGCTCTCTGATGGGAAAACAGCAGCTCTCTGGAGCTAAGCATGTTGACTATATCAGAGTTGAACAGAGGGGAGAGGCAAGGACATGCAGAGAAGAGAGGAGGCAGGGTTTATGGAATGCAGCTGGATCAAGGCGACGGTGTGGCTATTCCCGATAGAAGCGGTCTCTGCATGAGGGTTGGGTAGTATTCAGAACATAAATATTGGAGCAGGGGTTGGGGGAACTATGATGGACATTTTTTCGAATACACTGTCAATATCCACCCCTGGATCAGAGGAAGGCTTCGACATTTCTCTGAGCTTCATCCTTGGGGGAGGGGTTACCATTTCCCACGGTCTGAGCCTGGGGTTCTTGGTGTGGCTGTGTCCATTCAGCCTCAGACAGTTATTTGGTCTTCCTCCACTCCCTGCACAAAGGTAATTTCATGTACTGACTTAGTTATGTTGATCAGCCGAACATACAGAAGCTTTAAAAAAAAAAACTTAGTTATGTTGATCAGCCGAACATACAGAAGCTTAAAAAAAAAAAAATCCTTTCTAATGACTTGAAAAAAATCTACTCTGATTGGGGTTTAAAGTCCGTTAGGAGAGAAAGTTAAGCAGAGATAAAATTTTCAGTTAACTTCAACGATCGGAATCAAAGAGAATACACTTTCTGACCACTTCAGAGTCACTTCCAAATATATAAAGACATCAATTTATTTCAAAACCACTTAGTGTCCACCCACTTGCTGTTGAATGCTGCGACTACAGAGATGAATGAGATGGAGCCAGCCCCACAACAATGCACTGTTTGGCAGAAGAAGACAGGGAAGAAAACAATGTAATAGACTCGCAATGTCAGAGAAGAGGGCATCAAGAGAAGAGCGTGCTCTGCTGGAAGGAATTAGCCTCTCCGGGAGACATTTTCTGAATGACTTTTTTTCCCCCATAATATCTTCAGTGGGTGAAGGGAGAATAGATTGCAGGCAGAGGGAATGCCTTGTGGAAAGAACAGGGATTGGAGGCTTGTTGCCCTGGTGTGAGGGGCATGTCGTCATTTGTATCACTGAAAATCTGAATGAGGCCTAAGTAGTTAGAAGTCATTAATCAAGGAGTGGTGCCCATTTAAGGAGAAATCCACACATTTGAGAAAGCTAGTGGCAGTGAAAAGTGAGAAAGGAGCATGGGAAACCTGGGAGGCGAAGGAAGAACTACACTGAATCACCGGAAACCACCACATGTCAGTCTCCAGCTAGAGAGCGTCACAGGTATCGTGCCTATACCTATAGTATCACGTTTTTGTCTGTTTAAAAAATTGTAAACCAATGTATAAGGTACCCACAAATACTGCCTCATTTGTAGAGTTGGTTTTAAAATATGACAGAAATCACAGGGCTCACAGACATATCCTAGGCAGACAAGTGATACCAAGAAGGAACCCCCAGGAAGAATAATGCCAGTCAGAACACACTAATAGTTCTATTTCTAGACTTTTATTTCATATTATTTTTGGTGCCATTTAAAATCCATTGGTCTTAACTAGGCTGACGCTATCTGGCCATACCTAACCCATATCAAAACCAGGACGAATGAAACAAGTAATTTGAGTTTTCTAGCACTCTTCAAAAATCAAGGATCTAGGACACTGTTTTAAGACGATCCTCATTTTTGGTTCCAAGGATTTCTTTTTCGTATGGGCACACAATTTTTATATATTTATTATTTATTTTTTCCTGATAGAGAATGATGCTTGGGCACTCGGCCAGGGTCGAGGAACAGGTGATGGGGGCTCGCTTGTGTTTTCAGGTTGAGACAGATCGCTAGCCTCCTCCCCCTTCTCCCTCCTCCTAGAAAGGTGCAGGATCCGCCGAGGCGTACGTCGCACCGCAGCGGAACGGACACGGGATGGTCGCGCGTCCCCAGCTCGGCAGAGGCGGCCAGTCAGCAAGCCGAGGAAGGTAGGAGCAGAGCACTGGGGACAGGCTGCCCCGCAGCGCAGAGCGCCCAGGGGCAGCGGGTGCGGGAGAGGCTGCCCAGCCGGGGCTGGAGCACCTTCGCAGCCGCGGGGCGTGCGCCGTGCGGGCCCGGGTGCTCTCAGCGCACTCCCGCAGCGGCTCCCGGGAGGGGCCCCGGCGCGGCCCGAGACCCCAGGCCCCAGCCCCGCAGCGCCCTGGGCTGCGGGGGTCCCAGCGGCCGCCAGGGGGCGGGAACGGCGCGACGAACAATGGCCGCTCGACCGCGGCGGGAGGCAGGGAGGGGTGGAGAGAGCGCTGGCGCGGGGGCGCGCGGCGTGGCGGGGGCGCAGCGGCGCAGGCGGGGGCGCGCGGCGCGGGCCCGGGAGGGCGCGGCGGGAGCGCAGGGCGGCAGGCGCAGGCGGAGGCGGGGGGCGGGAGCCGAGGAGGGACCCGGCGGCGTCGGCGGCGCGGGGTCAGTTCTCGGGAGCGCTCGCCAATGTGGAGCGGTCTGCCGGGCGTCCGTGGCCCGCAGGTAAATCCTGGTGTGAGCGGCGCCGCCAGGCCTGACTTCCGCCGGCGGGCTCCGAGGCAGAGCGCCCGGAGCCGGCAGGACCGCCCCTAGCGGCCTCGCTCCCCCGCCGCCCTCGGCCGCCCTGGGGGAGGGGAGGGGGGGCGTGTGCGGCCGGGAGCCGTACAGGTGTCCGCAGGGGCGGGGCGGGGCGGGGGCGCCGGGCGCGACGGTGGGGGAGCGGGGCGGGGGCCCCGGGCGCGACGGTGGGGGGCGCAGGGCGGCGAGAGGGCGCGGAGGCCGCCGGGGCCTTGCAGGGGCGTCGGGGCCGGGGCGACGGCGGTGGCTATTTCTGTATAATGGGCAAGTGGTGAAGACGTAACTCGCCGAAATGGGGAAGGGAGGTGGGGCCGAGGGGGGGCAAAATATAGCCTATGACAGGCAAGTTCCGCCGAGCCTCCTGCGAACTAGGACCGTGACGGCTCGGCTTAAAGGGGTAGTTGGCGGTAGTGACCTTGCCGGGGCGTGGGGAGTTGGGTGAGACACAAAGCTTGGCTGCAGAATCTACCGTGAGGACAAGGACTCGGGGCACCGTGGGGTCTCTGTGAGGTGGGGGAGCGGGGCAGGGTGAAGGGCCAGTTTCGCAGAGGCAATCAAGGCGATTGAACTAGGAGACCTGGGTAGGGGGTGGGAATGAGAGCCTGGTTGGGCGCGTGCATTGAGGGGTGGGAGTTAGGGGGGCAAGTCTGGAAGTCCCTGCAATTATTTAGGTATAACATTTTTGCGATGTGAGCAGTTTGCATTATGGATCTCCTATGCCATCCCTCCAAAGCTTAGAAGTACTTGAGTGGAGACGGACCATCCAATAGGCATGAATGCAATAAGCAATTTAAACGGGGCTAGATCACACAGAAATGGTAGAGATGATTCTTTAAATGTATTCCAGGAACCGAAAAATCTTCGTTATCCAGTACTTGATCTCACAGTGTTAGGGAACTTTCTTAATCCAAATAGGACTTGGGTTCTGATGTGTTCTTATGTTTTCTCAGGGGTAACACTTGAAATAAAAAAGGTGCTGGGCAGGCAAAAGGATAGTAACACTGTCAAATTGTTCAGTAGAATGTTTCTTCCCCATCCTTTCTAAGTCGATTCAACTATACTGTCATGGATAGAACTATAGAGGAAAAGTATAATTCAATAAGAAAGAAAAAAACTAAGACCTGGCTAGATTTTTTTTTTTTTTAACATAGCAAGTCTTTGTCTCTTATTTTACTGAAAACCCTACATATCACTTGATTGTGGATTTGCTGCAGGCCAGTCTTAAGTGTGAAAATTTGTAAAGCCCAACTTCATGCATGGTTTATGTGGCCACTGTCAGTCTTGGGCACCTGTCTCAAGGCATGGAATGGCAGTAGTTTATGAAATTTACCCCAAAGTGATGTCTGGTTGTGATTAGTTGGTCATGTATAGTGTATTCTTCACAAATTACTGTTTTTCCTTAAGAAACAGTGTTTTGTATTTGTGAAAATGTTGCTATATTCAAGGAGGTAAATTTCTAGTAGCATATAATTTTTTACTTCCTGTTTGGATACAATTTCAGCTTTCAGTAAAGTTGTCAGAATAAGAACAATACAAAGAACGTTCTTCTAACTTTACCCAAAGTCACCTGTTATCATTATGCCCATTTATCATTTACTCTGCCACACATACAGATTCCCCCTTGCACTGTTTGTGGGCAAGGCAGATACGCTATAGCCCTTTGCTTCTGGATACTTCAGCAGGGAAAAGGTTGAATTTTGTATTTTACCTTACTTGACTCGCCTGGAATGAAGTTCTAGGGAAGATTGAATTTCTATAAAATAACAAAAATAGGTAGGACTGTCTCGATGCCTCAGTGGGTAAAGTAATTCGTCGCCAAGCCTGTACACGATTGTGGAGGTCATAGGACAACTTGTATGAGTCTACTATTGACTTCTACCATGTGGGTCCTGGAGTTCAAACTCAGGTCCTCAGGACTGGGAGTTCAAGGACAGCAGAGACTGCACCCTAAGAGCCAGCTCTCTATTTGCACCATGCGGGGCTCTGGGAGGGAGCATCTGCAGGTTGTCCTCTGACCTCCACATTTCCACTGTGGCATTTTCATGTCCAACTCATGTGTACACACACACACACACACACACACACACACACGCGCATGCACACACGTGTGTGTGCACACATGAATTGCACACAAATGCACACACACATTAAAAACTAAAAAGGATAGTGACAAAAGTCTAAAATACAAAAGAATGCATAAAGTGTCCCAGAATGAGTAGTTGGTGAAATATTGGAACTGTTTTGTACCTAACTGCTTTAGCATTTTTTCTCAATTAAGTTATTTTATGTATATGTATATGTATATATTTTCCTACATGTATATCTGCACCTGTGTTCTCTTCTGCCTTTCATGTCTGCCCATGGAAACCAGAGCAGAACATTGGATTCCCTGGAACTGGAGTTATAGACAGTTGTGAGCTGCCATGTGAGTTCTAGGAATCAAACCCAGGGCCTTTGGAAGAGCAGCCAGTGCTTAATTACTGACCCATCTCTCCATTCCCGTCTTTGGAATTCGATTGGACTCAGATCGTCCCATATGATAGGAGAGCACTAACACTGGCTAGATCCTAGCCCAACTCCATCTCTTCTTAATTATTAGTGTGTGTGTGTATGTGTGTGTGTGTGTGTGTGTGTGTGTGTTATCCTTGAGCTCCCAATCCTTCTACCTCAGTTTCCCCTACACCACTGTACCTACCTTTGCTTCTGTTGTGCCAAGTGCTTTATGTCTGATCATTTATATTCATGGAAAGAAAACAGTCTATTGATAATGCGAAGTTGAACTATGTGAATACCAGACTACTGCGTGATCAGTCACATTGAAATATTGTGTCTTGTAGGTGTTATATAATGAGCCCTGTCCATGATAATTATATTTCTATCAGTGGTATTTTTTTTGAGTATTTCCTCACAGTTCTATATAGCTGCCGTAGACATTAAACACTTGACATTTGTTCCTGTTCTTAAGACTCACAACCCAAGCTGGCCTTGAGTTGGCTATGGAGCCAAGGATATAACTGTGAACTGATCCTCCTGCCTCCACTTCCCAGGTGCTAGGTTACAGGCTTGTGTCACTACAGACCTTGACTTTGGCCCAGAAAAAAAATTGTAAGAAGGCAAATCTTTCATAGTTTAGTGTGTAGTGAGAAGAGGACTTTGAACCTGTCCAACTGGTGTTAACCATAGCAGTGTGCATATGGCTATTTGTAGATAACCCAACCTCCATCTCAAGCTGATGGGGATTAAATGAGTATAAATGGCAAAATGTGGCACCTGGCATGGACTTGCATCTGGTAATTGTTCCTTGGCTGGGCGCGTGTCTCTAATGGGCATAATTGAGTAAACTATGTGCTTAGAAACTCTCGCTGGCTTTTAGGAAATATTGACACTTATAATTGGATATTCCTTAATAGTTTTTTGGAAGGTACCTATTTTAAAAAATGAAAATGAAAAAGTGTTTTTAAAAACTTAAAAGTTTAAAAGACTTACATATTTAATATGTTTTGTCTGCATGTATGTGCACCGTGTTCATGAGTGGTGCCTGAGATGATCTGAAAGTGTTGGCTCCCTGACACTAGGTCTGAGATGTCATGTGGGTGCTGGGACCAGGTGTTCTGCAAGAGCAGTAAGTAGTCTTGACCAGAGAGCCATCATTTTAGAGGTGATGCTTAGTTTTATGTAGTTTGTAGCCTGTCAGTGGGGATAGCACATGCAACTAGAGTGGGTCCTGATGTAAATTGTTTGTAAAGATCTATGCCATTTCTTAAAACTCTACTCATTGAGATTATATACATTTAATTCTAGCTTTTAATTTACCATGGGCAAAATATAATTCATGATAAGGTGAACTGTTAAATCACAGACACAGTTGGACCATTCATTCCTTGTGAGCTGTAGGTCTAACCTTGTCTGTAGCTGGTGGTCAGCTCCTGTTTTCCTCTGGTAGGCTGGAATCTAGAACTTCGTGTCCTCCTGTGCCTGGCTGGACATCACTATAGGGTGTTTTGAAACATGTGACTAGGTTTCTCTCATAGAGGTTAGTTGTAATGGGTTTGAACTGTAGCTGGAAACTTTTTTCACATAGGATGGATAGGTAGATTTTTTTTGAGACCACAGACAACATATAAAAACTTTGGATCTTTTTGATGTCTTGATTTTTTTTTTATCATATTGTTTAAAATGTAGGACAATAAACTGTGTATATCTTTAAAAAAGAAACAAAGTTTTAAAGATATATGCTGCTTTGGAATTCTTAATTATCCATGGTATAAGTAATTTTCCATGGTATAAGTAATTTTTAAATTGATGTAAGTCAAATATATATATATATATATATATCTTGTTTGATGGAAAAATGAATAATTTTAGAACACTATCCAATTCACTGTTATTATAGACACAGTAGTTATGTTTCAATTTATGTAGCTTATTATAATTTGAAAGGCTTATACAATATATAATATTCAATGAATGGATATTTTCATGTTTTTTAAAAAGATCTAATTATGTATTTTATGTATGTGAGTGTTTTGTCTGCATGTTCATTTACACGCCAGAAGAGGGCATCAAATCCAGTTTATATTTGGTTGTGAACCACTATGTGAGTGCTGGGAATTGAACTCAGGATCTCTGGAAGAACAGCCAGTGCTTGTAACCACTGAGTAATGTATCCATTCCCAGTGTTTTTATTTTTGTGATGTCAAAACCTCTTTTGTATATCAAGATTAGAACTCAGTGAATGCACCACAGTATCTTCAGTCTGCTTCCTGAAGTCACCCCTATTGCTGCATTCTAGTATTGAAGGAATGCTAGGTCTGTATAGAAGTATTTTTGGGCCACAGAGTTGACGGGTGTTTGACAAATGTTAAACTTCGGAAGACAAAGGGTGCTCAGTCACTCAGATGTTTTTTAGTAGTTTTTAAATGCTTTCATCTTCCAAAAGAATTGGTTTTTTTCTTTTTCTAAAAATAGATTTAAAAAGTTATATATGAGTGTGCAGTGCATTCAACAGAAGAACATCTCCTAAGACTAGAGTTTCAGATGGCTGGGAGTTCTCACGCGGGTGCTGGGGACTACACCTAGATCCTCTACAGGAGCCATCTCCACAGCTCACCACCCCCCAAATGAATTATTTCAATTAAAAAGAATTGATTGGGTTTATATTTTTAGTTATAGCTTGTGTATTTTAATACCATTGGAGGTACGATGCACTTTTAAAATATTTTAAATGTTATTCTTTGGTGATTTAATATATATGTATATTTATATATTTTAGACACACACACCAGTTTGATCAGATGACCTCCATATTCCTTCTCCTGTTCCCTGGACCCTCTCAATGTTTATCCTTCCCACCTTCATGTGTTTTCCTTTTCCTCCTCCTTTAGTAGCTCATAAAGTCCCTTAGTGCTTCCTGCAGGAGCACATAGGACAGCCGCACTGCAGAGAAGAGTGGCTCTTCCGCCCCCAGCATCCCCAGGGGGGCGGAGCCCCTTGCCCCGTCCATGCTGGGATTATCGTCTGGCTTGGTTTGTTACAGGTGGCCTAGCTGCTCTTAGATCCCGGTACCACGGGCGGTGTCATGTCTGGAGGGCAGCACTTCACAGTGCTCCTCCCCAGCCCCTGGGTCTTAGTTCTTTCTGTCCTCTGTTCTGTAGATGTCTCATTTAGTATTGGACACTCAGCTACTTATTCTCAGGACCCTGGCCAGTTATGAGTCTCTGTATTGGTACATGTTGTAATTAAATTTTGAATTAAAAATGTAGATGTTTTAAGTTTTAGAATTTATCACTTTTGAATCCTAATTTTTTTTTAATTTGCTTATAATGAACAGGGACTTTATTTTAGACTGATATCCAAAGCCCCAAGGCAGTGTTGAATTGCTGGATGTCTTATTTACTGTTGCATAATAAGTTATCCCAGATCATAAGGGCTTAAAGCAATACACATCTTGCAGTTTCAATGGCTAAGTACCTCTGGTCTCTCTCTTTTCTCTTTCTCTCTCTCTCTTTTAAGATTTTTTATTTATTTTATGTATATGAGTACACTGTAGCTTTCTTCAGACACACCAGAAGAGGGCATCGGATCCCACTACAGATGGTTGTGAGTCACCATGTGGTTGCTGGGAATTGAACTCAGAATCTCTGGAAGAGCAGTCAGTGTTCTCAACCCATGAGCAATCTCTCCAGCCCACTCTCCCTCCCCTCCCTCTCCCCTCCCCCCTCTGCTCCCTCCCTTTTCCCCTCCCTCTCCCTCTCCCCTCTCTCTCTCCAGCTCCCTTTTTCTGACACACAGTTTCTCTGTGTAGCCTCAGCTGTCCTGGAACTAGCCCAGTACCTCAGACTCACCTTTAACTCAGGTTCCTCTGCATCCCCATGCTGGGATTCAAGGTGTGCACCAGCACTTTCTGCTCTCTGTGTGTGAGTTTGCCAGTGGCTTCTCCTTGGGGCTACCGCACATCTGAAAGCTCCAGTAGACGTGTGTTCTCATGCTGCTCTTGGCTGAGTTCTGTTTTGGCATTTGTGGATCGAGGGGCTTGGTCTCCACCGCTCTTTGTGCCCCCTTCGATCACTTGGTTGCTGTATGCTCCTTACGGAAAGGTAGCTCACAATAAGCTGTTTGGCTTCCTTCAGTGCAAATGAGCAAGACATAGGTGCTTCTGGGACTTGAACGACATCATTTGAGAAGTAACAGCTCATCATTTCATATTTGTTAGATGCTGCCTACCAGTTTACTTTTTAAAGGTTAAAGGAGGGGAGGGGCCTCAAAGGTACAATAATTTGGCAAAGGCTCAAATGGTTATCTGACTGAAGCTAAAAGTCACCGATAGCCAGGTCCTCAGTGATGTACCATTCCCTTAGAGAGTTTGAGAAACATTTAGAAAAGAAATAACTTACAGGTGCTGAGAACACTAGTGAGAAGTGTTTAAAATGTCTAAGTAAGTGTGTACATGCGCAGTGCATGTGCATGTGTGTGGGTGTGCACATACATGTAAGTGTGCATGCCCACGCTTGTGTGCAGTGGTAAAACAATGATGTTGGGTAGCCTGCTGTACTGCCTCCGCCTTACCCCCTTTGAGGCAGGCTCTTCCACTGCGTTTGCAGGCTGCTGGCTTTGGTTGGGCTGGCTGTGAGAACACCAGTCGTCTTCCTGGCTCTGCATCCGTCCCTCTAGCACTGGGGTTACAGGTTCATAGGGCTGTAGCCACCTTTTGACCTGGGTGTTGGGGGTCCGAGCTCAGGGCACTGTGCTTATGCAGTAGGCACCTCTACCCACTGAACTGTGTCTCCAGCTCAGTGGGAACTTTGGACTGAGTCCAGTTGCATCTTGAGAAAGTGATAGACAAGTATGTGTGTATGTGTGAGTATATATATGCACCTTGCTTCTGAGGGGGAGGTCAACTTTACAGTTTTACAACAAAAATTTCTGCCTAAGTGATGGTGTTTACCGCGTTGCTGTTTTGTTTGGTAAGTTTTGTAATGGCAGGCACTGGCACATTATATTTTATGCGAATTTTCTCATTATGACAGCCCATGCTTTATTTATATATAAATTTGTGTTTCCTTCCTTCCTTTGGCATCTACTTAAAAATTAATTATAGAAGAGATTTACCTGGTGCATGCCTTTAATCCCAGCACTTGGGAGGCAGAGGCAGGTAGATTTCTGAGTTCGAGGCCAGCCTGGTCTACAGAGTGAGTTCCAGGACAGCCAGGGCTACACAGAGAAACCCTGTCTCGAAAAACCAAAAAAAAAAAAAAAAAAAAAAAAAAAGAGTTTTATCACATGAAACTAATCAGAACCAAAGTGTTAGGCCCTAAAGGAAAGTAAATCCAAATTTAGCAAGGGGTGGGTTTATCATAATAGAGGTCTAAAATGCTATTTTTAAATTATCTGCGTGGATATGTACACAAAGTGTAGGTGCCATTGGAGGTCGAAGGAACTGAGTTCCCCTGGAGCTGGTGTTGCAAGTGTCTGTGAGCTGCACCTTTGCGGGTGCTGGTGATGGGAGCCCAGTCTTCCATAAGAGCAGAATGTGCTGGAACTGCCGAGCTACCTCTCTCCCTGCCGGTGACTTTTTTCCTAAAAGCAAACATTATGTACATACTCTTTTTATATGGATAATAATAAAAACAAATACCCATCTAGGTAATTGTACATATTATTATGTCAAAGAGAATACTTGTATGAGTTGCATCTTCTTTGAGGGAGTGGGTTCAGTGTTCAGAACTGGAGGAGGGGGTTGTGTATTTGAAATGTCGATCTGAAGTGCCCAGCCTTGCAGCCAGCTTCCCTTTTGCTTGGGTTGTCTGAGAACTCCATAGCTAGATGGTGCACAGGGTTTTACAGTTGCAACCAGCACTGCTTGTTATGGCGACCACTAGTCACGGCTGTTTACTGAAGTTAAGATTAACATTCGGGAAAATTAAACATTAGCTTTCTTGGTTGCTTTAGCCACGTTTTATGTACCCACTCGCATACGTGGCTACTGGATTGGATTGCAGAAATATAGGACATTTATCATGGTACAAGTTCTGTAATAATCTGAATGACTCCATTTTATTACTGATTTTGATAAAGAGTACATGTTTAAGAATACCCAGTAGTCACTGAAATTGGTAAGTTGAACCTTATTTCTTTGTTTTATTTTCCAGTTTTTTGGAGCCGTGAGGGATACAGAAGTTTGATCACTATTGTCTTAACATGCTTCAGATAAATCAGGTGAGTCTGATGAAGGTGTGCCTCATTTACATCTCAGCGTTCTGTAACCATAACCTGACTGCTGCCTTATGGAAAATATATACTATAGAAAGCCTGGAGCCTGGAAAGAGAGTCTGTTTGAGGAAAATGGCAGTCATCCCAACAGCTGAGAACTCCTGGGTGTGCAGGACAAAGGTCGATCTGTCCCTGATGTTACATCCTTCCAGGTTGTGGTATGTCCAGAACAACTATGATCAGGAAGCAGCACCACTAAAGCCTTTTTAGCGGTATGTCTTGTGACGAGGTTGTAGAGGTGTATTTTAAAGAAAGGATTCTTTTTCTAGGGTATTTACACAGGCAAGAAGGACATTTACTTCTAAACAAACTATCACCTAAGCAAACAGTTTTCCTTAGGGCGTGGCGTTCCTACAAGAACTATATACATTAAAATTTACCTTTCTTTAACAAACAACATAATATTGCCACTCCAATATTACAAAATATTTTCTAGTTTCTTTTGTTTGTAAGTCCACGTAGAAGTGATTACTATTTTCTGTGATTTAAAGGACGTAATCTCAATGTTTCCTCTATACTGGAGCTCATTCACCTGAGTACTACATCCAGTGACTACAAGCTTATTTGTTTAGGTCTCTCTGAGGTAGTCACACTATAGTTGTCAGATTTATCTCTCTTGGGTATCATTACAAACTTTATATGCACTTGAGAAAGAATTTGAATACCTCAAATCCAGATTGGGCAGGGTCACCCAGCTTGTGGACTTTATTTGCACGGGCTGTCATGGACTCCCCTCCCTTGCTTGGGCTCGCCTGACCCCGGATCTAGTGTACCTCATAGTACTCTGCCATTTGCAGCATTGTCTTATTGAAAATACTTCGTACTTCTGCGTCTGTGGGTAAATCTTTGGTATACATCTGTAATTTCAATCAGCCACAGGTTAAAAATATTAAAAACCAAATTCCTTCTGTTAGACCTATTTCCTAAACAATAGCTGTACATAGCATCAGCATCATCCTAGATACCATAAGTAACTTGCAGATGATTTAAAGTATACAGGGTGATTCTATAGACCTGGGCATGTGCTCAGCATATGCAGTAGGGGCCTTGAGCGTCTGCAGGCTTTGGTATGTAAGGGACACTGAGGGATGACCGATTTGTGTGACATTTGTCTCCTGCATGAAGATAGGGGTTTTGCCTGTTTAATTCTTCTAATTCTAGGTTTGAATAGTTTCTTCTCTAAAGCATACTCATTACATGACAGAATGAACAGTAGTGTTGTTACTGAAGCCGATAGCTACGTAACTGTGTTGTTCATTCCGGTGTTTTATAATCTCCCACTATACAGGTGCCATTCATGTAAAAGCGCTTGTGTTATTCTTTGATCTCCCTCTTCCTCCACCATACACACACACACACACACACACACACACACGGAAATCTTCCATAAAACAAACATTGCTTTTATCAGAGACATTTATGTGGAGGCTTGAAGCGCTCTTAGCGTGCACTGTGCTTGGTCACATTGGTAGCAGCAGCGTGACTTGTGAGAATTGTCTCAGGACTGTTGTAGGTGCAAAGCTGTCATTCAGCGACTTCCAGCAGCTCTTTGTTGCCACACTGGGTGTAATTAGAACAAGATGTTCAGTATTTTTGTATACATAGGTGAAAATGACTACTCATCTTTATGTTCAACCACATGCATTGAAAGTCAGTAAAGGATCAAGACTAACGAGGGTCTCTCACTTGCTACTTTGCACATCACTGAATTAGGAATTGTATACACTTCCTTAGGATTTGCCTCGAAAATTTAATTAGTGATCAGAGATAGATGAAATCAGCTATTAAAGACATGTATTTCTAGGATCAATTAGGGATTCCTTATTATTATTGACTAAGTTTCATCCCTCAAAGTGTTCAACTCAGAGGGGAATAGTTGCCATAATTGAGAAGAGTAGAAGGTGTAAAGAAAGACTTTCTCATTAGCCAAGCTTAAATTGAATTACTAAACTTAGTAGTGACTTTTATTTTTTATTATTTTCATGGCCATTGCTTTCTCATGAGAGGGAGGGTTTGCAAGATATAAGTAAAAACAATAAAAAAAGGACTTAAGCTGACCCTCATGACGCAACAAACATTTTACTATATTGATTTTAATACTCTTTCTAGGGTTAGTTCTAAGTGTTTCTCTGGGAGAATTTTCCCCCTGAATTATTCTCAAATAACTGCAACTTTTTCTTGTCCTAACAGATTCTTTTGAATCCACCACTGACATTGATTAAAACTGAGCATTTATGAATAACTAACTGCATTATGCCATGTCATTATAATTATTTGATATTAAACCTAACACTATTATTATGAAATAAGGGATGCTTTGTGTAAACCCTGTCTTGAATAAAAAAGTGTGTTCTACTAAAAAAAGGCAGGCCTTACGGGAAGATGCTTTTAAACTGCTTTCATAGAATCAGAACAACGGTGGTGGAATACAGAGACAGAGCTGCCTCTCCTCATTGCTGTGTCCCTGCTTTGGGGGTTGGGGTGAAAGCTAGGAGTGAGCTGTTAATAAGGGGAGGGAGGTGTGCAGCCGCCTGGACTATTATGGTGCTTCGGAAACCTTGAACCAGATCAGTGACTTTTTGCAGTAAATATGCACGTAAAGCTATTTGGGCAAAATAATATCCCCTGTGACACACATCAGATGCAGACGCCTCTTTAATAAATGGATGGGCATTAGATGGCAAAGACACTGGAACTGAGTGGTAGGACTGGAGACAGCAGTGGCTGTGGAAACAGGTCCCGGGGCTGCTGGGAGGGTCAGGTCTCCACCAGCCACCTTGTCCCTGTCCCCCATTGCCTGCAGGCCTGCTGTGCTGCATGGAGCCACAGCTGCAGCTACTGCTCCCATTGCTCTCCCTGCTGTGGGGAGAAGTGCACCAGGCATTGACTGAAGGCTGCAAACACAGTGGAGCTCTCGAAGGCTCTGCCCCTGGACAGGCTGCCCAGCTGCAAGCCTGACTCTGAGCAGGATGCCAGAGATGAAGAGTGCTCATTGTTTTGGATTGAGTCTCCTTGAGGTACTACTGTGGCCCGTGCTGCCACCGAAAGCCATGATGCTGTCTGTGATCCTTGCTGCCTGTGGAAACCATGTTGGAACCATGTTGATGTCAGTAATCTGTGCTGTCATCCCAAGTCATGTTTTGAGTCTGGTCCATGCTGCCTCTGGAAGCCATATTGATGTATATGATCGGTGCTTCAGACAGAACACATGTTGATGTTGGTGGTCTGTGCTGCTGTTGAAAACCATGTTGTTGTCCGTGCTGTGGGCTGCTGACGGGAGACCATGGTCTGTGCTGCTGCTGGAATCCATGTGGAGATCCACGTTTCATGCCGCCGCCCGCTGCTGCGGGCGGGGAAGCGTCTTCTGTAGTGGTGTTTATGATTGCAGATTCATACCTGAGAATGAGAGACATTGAAGGCTTCTGCCCCCCCCCCCCCGTCCCCTCACACTCAAAAAGAAGTAGTCCAGACAGGAAGTTATTAAGGAGAGTTCTTTAAAAATGTACTATAAAGATGCTCTTCACACTTGAGGGCTTCCATGGGAGGGTGGTTGGGGCGTGGCACAGGACTTAGTTTTCTTTAAGGGACTGGCCACTCAGAGTTTGCCTACACTTCACTGAGTGTATGGGCAACACTAATTGAGCTTGGTGGGTCTTTTTAGGGGGCAGGGCCCAAGAGTGGGAGGAATGGGAAGCAAGTGTGATGAGGGTGCATTGTATGTAATTCCCAAATAATTAATAAAAATATTATGCTGGGGGAGAAGTATGTTGTACATGTGTAACTTATGCTATAGAAAAATGGATGGTGTGGGTAAGGGAAGAGCCACAGGCAGTTCCACATTCCGCTACAGAGGGAATCACTGCTAGCAGTTTTGGGGGTGTACACTTGAGCATTTTTTCTATGAAGGTATATTTCTTTGTGAATATGTTGTTTTTACAAACTGGCATTATACTACATATAAAGTTCTGGGGTGATTTCACCATCTTCAGTTTAGAAGTCCTAAGACATAATCGAGCCCAAATGTTGGGCAGATTTTATGTTCTAGTTAGTGCCACAGTAAGTTTTTACATGTCTGTTGGTCTAGTTATTATAACTTATTAGAAGTTAAATGCTAGTCAGAGGTTATCAGAGAGATTTGTGTATGAGTGTGAAAATCCCCAGTTACATTAATAATCGAATAGGGGGTGCCCGTTTCCTCCCCGTGTGACATCTCCTGCCAGCCTGTCTCGCAGAAGTGGTATTTGTATTTCCCGGGTTTCTCCCATTCACTTTTTCTCGTATTGTTGCCTGTTTGTGAATTGCTTCTTTGTGTCCACTGCTGTCCTCTCCTCTTTATTTGTGAGTCCTTGAATTATAACCATCATTTTAAAGTGAGTTGTTCAAGTGACTAAAGGGGCTCCCTAGCTTCCAGGTACAGCAGAGAAGCAGGGGTTGCATATTCATGACCTTTCTTTCTGTATAATTTCATAGGGAAAGAAATGTAGTTTAACATTAAGCTGTAGCAGTCCAAGTGAGTAAGATGCCTGTGCTGGATAGGGTTAGCGAGTGGCAGAATCAGGGTGCGCGCGTGTGTGTGTGCGTGTGTGTGTGTGTGTGTGTGTGTGTGTGTGTGTGTGTGTGTGCGCGTGCATGTGTGTGTGCGCGTGTGTGTGCGCGTGCGTGCGCATGCGTGTGCGTGTGCGTGTGCGTGTGTGTGTGTGTGTGTGTGTGTGTGTGTTCAGATGCTTGAGGGAAACCAGGCTGTCTTGGGGGTTAGAGAAGTCTATGGCAGACAGCGGCGCACTGCACCAGAGAGTTTACAAGGATCCAAGCTTGGGAGCGCGTGTTGGATAAGGAGGTGAGGAGGAGTGCAGATGAGCACTGGAACCCTTTAGGGCAAGAGGGAGACAAGTGTGGCTGTAATGGTAGGTATTACTATCATGTCAGGCCTGGGGTTTACAGGACGCCCTGCCTGTCTCACAGGTTGGCGGTGAGGAACGGCTATGTTAGTGGACCATATTGCTTGGCACTGGCCCTGTTACTATTATCACCATTAATTTTACTGATAATGTTGCTGTTGCTGCCAGACTCTGGGAAGAGGTAGAAGGAGAGTGAGGACAGGAATCTGGGTGGATTATTATGGTGAAGAAAGGAGCCACTTGGGGCCAGATTGTCTTTGGGACCCTCATTTTCCAGTCCGAAGCTCCAGGGACTCCTTTTGCACCTTAAATATTATTGCCTCTTACACTAATCACTGTGGGAAGAAGACTCGGCCTAATGGTGGGTGGCTCTAGACCGGATGACTTGAACAGCAGCATGTGAGTATCCATTTCCTTCTGCTTCGGGTGGATGTGATGTGACCAGCTGCTGGTCCTCCAGTCTTGACTTCCCTGTGTATTGCATTGAGTGCTGGAAGTGGGAGCCAAAGCAAATCCTTCCTCTCCAAGTTGTTTATTTTAGTTAAAATATTTTATAACAGCACCAGAAGTGAAACTAGGACTGTGACTTATTAATAGTGAGAGTGGTGATCAGAGGGTAGTTATATCAGTGAACACCCATATTAAAAAGGAAGATTACAAAGAAATGATGTATTTCCTCAACATTCAGCATTTTTGAAAACCCAAAGCTGACATCCACCTCTGTCTTGCTCACTGTTGTGTTGCTGTGAAGAGACCCCATGACCACAGCAATTCTTATAAAGGAAAGCATTTCATTTGGGCTAACTTACAGTTTCACAGGTTTAGTGAGTGCTCATCCTAGCAGGCAGCATGGCAGCATGACAGCATGGCAGCCTGCAGGCAGACATGGTATTAGAGAAGTAGCTGAGAGGTTTATATCTGGATCCTCACACAGGGAAAGAACCACTGAGCCTGGCTTGGGCTTTTGAAACCTCAAAGCTCTCCCCCCTTCCTCCCATCTTCAGTGATACTTTCCACCAACAAGACCACACCTTCTAATCCTTCTCAAGCAGTGCCACTTCCTGATGAGGATGCATTTGAATATATGAGCCTATGAGGGCCATTCTTAGTCAAACCACTACAAACTCCATAGTAAAAGACTAAAACTCTTCATCTTATCAGGAACAAGAAGACAAGGGGGCACCCATTTTAAAACTCTCAGCCAACCGTAGTAGAAATTATAGCAGGAACAGTTATACAAGAAAAAGAAATGTAGGTGCACTTGGAAGAAATAAAACCATTTGCAGATGATTCTCTGTTTAGAAAATATCCATGAATCCATGCACATAGAACTCAAAGTCAGTAACCAAATTGGACATGCACATAAAGCATATAAAAACAGTTGTTTCTGTACACTAGTAATGAGCAATCTCAATTAAAAATTTGTTTATGAGCCGATGAGATGGCTTAGCTGATAAAGGTACAGGTTGCTAAGCCTGAGTACAAGAGTTCAATCCCCAGAACCCACATGGTGGAAAGAAACAAGACTCCTTTACACATTTGCTGTGGTATGTGCCTTCCCCCAACACTAAATAAATGTTTTAAAATCATTTTTAATAATACTTATAAAGGAGTAGACTTGCTTATGAAGTCTTATATACTGAAAACCACAAAACATTCTTGAAAGAAATTAAGATCTAGATGGGTAGAAGAACACTGCATCTGTGACTAGGATGCTAACATGGTTAAGGTGACACCATCTCGTGCAGCTTCCTGACTTAGTGCAATCTTTATCAGCACGATAATGAAATGTAAAAGGTGTTCTTCAGACACACACAGTAAGAACAGGCCCAAACCCGAGCAGCATCGAAAGGGAACAAAGTGGAGAACTCTTAGTTCCCGTCTGAAATTTTAGCAGTAATCCAGACAGGATGATATTGGCAGTAAAGATGGTTTATGGACCAATAGAATGAAATTGGCAATATAGAAATAAACCAGTATACAGTTTTTGGGTTCTGTTCTTTTCTTTTGACAAGAATAACAAGACTTCAGCGGGGAAAGACTAATCTCTTCAGGTTATTCTGGGACATTTGAATTTGAACATATAAAACAGTGGAGTTAGTTCCTTTCTTCCTTACACATTCACAAAACTTGGTTGCATGTTCTAGAGTTAAGAACTGGGTTGTGACAGTGCTTGCCTGTCCTCCTTGCTACTCAGCATGATGATGTTAGTCTTTCAGTAGAGCATAGTTGAAGGCCGCTCTGAGCCCCATAGCAAATACATGTGTTTAAAGTCCTCTTCCCAACCCCCTCCCAACTAAAATTTATAGCTCAACAAGTGAAAAGTGTGTGTGTGTGTGGGGGGGGGCAGTAAATAGCTCTGTAAAGGGTATACAAGGCACCAAGATGCCCGTGAGAAAAAAAAAACTTGACTGTAAAAACATCTGTAAAAATACATGACCAAACAAGTGAAAAGGGCCACGTCCTAGGATGATAGAGTCAAAAGATCAACACATCTTTGCCAGGGCTGGGAAAATTTGAGCTTCCATGTACTTGTAATGAGAGTTTTAAAAAAATGAATCTTCTGTGGAAAAGGTGGAGCACTCCTCAGACAAAAGGATGGAGCTGACAGGATCTGGTGATTTTTATTTAAAACATATCCCAGGGGGTTAAAAACAGCCTGTCATATGTGTATCTTCATAGTAGTTTTCAGTAGAGAGATGAGAAATGGACCAAGTATCCATGGGTGGATGGATAAGCAAATTGTGATATTTATATATACATCAGGAAGCAGAACCTTGACATAAAAATGTATCAATACATGTCATACTGTAGGTGAGTCTTAAAAGCGTGTTAAAGAATCAAGCACATGCCAGGCAGTGGTGGCGCACGCCTTTAATCCCAGCACTTGGGAGGCAGAGGCCGGCGGATTTCTGAGTTTGAGGCCAGCCTGGTCTACAGAGTGAGTTCCAGGACAGCCAGGGCTACACAGAGAAACTCTGTCTTAAAAAAACAAAACCAAAAAAACCAAACCAACCAACCAACCAACCAAACAAACAAACAAAAAAGAATCAAGCACAGAGAGTCACATATGCTATGATTCCATTTATATGAAATATCCAGGATAGGTAATCTAGAGAGGCGGAATAAAGATCCGTGGTTGCCAGGGTCCGCCGGTGGTTCTCACTTTCCTCATGCTGTGACCCGCTAACACAGTTCCTCATGTTGTGGAGCCCCAACCATAAAATTACTTTGTTATTACTTCATAACTGTAGTTTTACCACTGTTCTGAATCATAATGTAACTATCTGATATGTGATCCCCCTAGGTGTTGTGACCCACAGGTTCAGAACCGCTGGTCTAGAGGAATTGCTAACGGGCATGGAGTTCCCTGTAGAAGAGAAAACAGTGTTCTGCAGTTAGATCCGGTAGTGGTTGTAAAGTGCTGTGAATTGTAAAGTCGGTGGATTGCTTGCTCCTAGTAAATTAATTTGATCTTATGTTACTTTCACTTAAAAAAATATAATTCATAGTCAAGACTGAACAAACAGACTGGAAAGACGGATTGATTTTGTAGACAAAGGTATAAAAGAGCTGCTATCAGTATCTCTAATCTTAGAAAGGAGAGGGAAATGTGTGGAACTAGGAGCAAAGTGTAAATTGTACACGGATGGAGCTCTTAGAAACAAAGAGTGCCGTGCGTGAGGTTAAAATACTAACTAGGATTGACAGCAGGAAGGACCCGAGAAGGCAGGAGTGACCTTGAATCTGTACAAGTTCTGTGTGCTCAGAAGGAAGCGCAGGATGGAAAGTCCTAAAGATACTGGGGCCCACGAGAGGGAAACAGCATTACCCTGTGGGCCTAGAGTTTTCAGTAACATGTAGCCCGGTCCAAGAATGAAGCCAGTGGACTAAAAGTGGAAGAACCTCAGAGGAGCCACTGTAATTAATGGCTGGAAACGAGAGATCCCAACTGAAAATCTCCAAAACAGCTCAAGTCAATGGATGCACCCTGTGGTACTGGTCAAACCCTGTACTGTTACGCTCTGTCTTCACCCCGAACAAATTAAAGATGTGAGCAGATGGGAGGCATGTGGACATTTCCAGCCAGAAGGGAGCAGCATCTTTAAAGAAGAGGACACTGCTGCTGCAGCATTCTGTTCTATCTGAAAATACGTTTCAAAAGGAAGGGACTTTTAGTCGTGGGGTTTTTTTTTTCTTCTTAAAAATTCTTGAATTGAAATTTACCTGATGAAATAGATTATGGTGACATGTACAGTCCTGTGGCACTAGTTACATGCATATCTTCCATGCCTATTGCTGTCATTCATCTTGTAGTTTTGTAGTTTTTCAAGCTGGAAATGTAGTTAAATGCTAGCTTCTCCCGTTGCTCTTCCCCTGGGCCTAGGGTGTCATCATTGTGCCCTCTGACTCTGCATTTGACTACTCTCACCTTCAGAGAAATAGAATTGTGTATATTTGTTCTTTTGTTAGCGGCTTAATTTAGTACAATGTCTTTAAAGTTTTTTATAGTGTATTGAAAATTGAATAGGAAAAACTCCTTTGTGTGTGTGTGTTTATTGTTTGTCCATCCACTGATAGATATTTCATCTGTTTTCACCTTTTGACTAGTTTTCTGACTAGCTGTGTATAATCAATAAACATGAATAAAGTGTTGCATTCTGTTTGAGGGCAAAAATATGATTTCATGATAATAACCATTAGCCAAATTTAATGTTTCATCCTTTGTCTATCCAAACACCAATTACAATGATGCACACATACACTGTTTAACTCAGTATCTTTTTTTTTTTTTTTTTTTTTTAATTTTTATTTGAGACAGGATCTCTCTGTGTAGCTCAGGCTCCTGTTGTGGAGCTCACTGTGGGTCCAGGCTAGTCTCAAACTCAGATTCACTTGCTTTTTTGTTTGCCTCTTCCTCCAATTGCTTGGATTAAAGGTGTGTGCCACTATGGACAACTTAACTCAGAATCTTAAACATGAGTTTGGGATGCAGTTTTACATTGTAAATTTTAAATGGAATGTGGTTAATTTAATTGTTTTATAAGATCAGCAAGAGAAACTAAATGTGATGTACTTTCCTATACACGGACTGGACCTAGGCCTCCCTGCTCATAGATAGCAGATACGTAGCTTGAACTTCCTGTGGGTACTGATCAAATGGAGTGGGGGCTATCCCAAAAGCTGTTGGCTATATGTGGAATATGTTCTACTAGCTGAGCTGCCTTGACTTGCCTCAGTGGGAGAGGAAGCCCTTAGCCTTGCAAAGGCTTTAAGTGCCAGGGTAGGGGGGAGTACCCAGGGCGACCCCCACCCACCTAGAGGAGAAGGGGAAGGGGGGAAGGATTGTAGGAGGGGGTGATTGGGAGGGGGGCAGTGAGTGGGATGTAAAGTGAGTAAGTAAAAAAAAGTTAAATTAAAAAATTAAATAAAAAAATTTTTAAACCTTTTATGTGTATGACTGTTTTGCCTGTGCAGCCCATGTATGCAATGCCGGTAGAGGCCAGAAGAGGACGTTGGATCCCCTGTGACTGAGTTTATATCCAGTTGTGAGCCATCATATGAGTGCTGGGAATTGAACCCTGGTCCTCTGGAACAGTAGCCAGTGCTGTTAACCAAGTCATTCTCCAGGCCCCATCCATCCTTCATTCTGCTTGTGATTGACTTGATTTGTTCCGTGGACTGGCGTCTGCACAGAACTATGTGCAGGTGGACTATACCTTCAGCCTCTTTCTTTCTCTTTCCGTTTTGGAGGCCAGGTCCTTCACAGGAGGCTCGTAGTCCTCCAGCCTCATCTTCCCAAGGGCTGGAATCACAGATGTATGGTTGTGTATGCTTCCATGTTGCTGAAAAGCTTCAGCTGTCTCCTCTTCTGACCTTGATAAGTCTCGTTTTCTTTAACTAACGCTAGTGCAACCTTTAAACCTATCCTTCCACACTCCTGTGTGCCAGGGCTCTCTATCAGCCTTGGCACAGTGCCCACCACACTGTAATTTGTAGTACTTGTTGATTGTATACTTGTGTCTCCTACTAGACATCTCTTTTGGAGACAGATTTTTACCTATATGTTGAAAACATATTTTTAGTTTGAATAGTCAAGACTCAGAAAGCTTAGGATATTTGTGAAAATATATCTAAAAATACAGAGTATATTTATATTTTTGTTTGAGATAGTTACTTTTGTAAATTTTATACATACATTTTATAAATATTTTAATTCAAGTTTTATTCTAGTTGTATCCAAGTTATATGCAAGCAAATTTTGTATCAATTAAGCTAGAACATTTTCTTATGTAGATGGGAGAAACACAGTAAGTATAAATTTATATGATAGTTGGGGATTTTTCAGTGGAGAGAAATGTAAGGTGTTCCAATGACCAAGGGGGAAAATAGTATCAGAGATATAACGAGTATCAAAGGATACTAAAGTATATACTTGTATGAGTAAAATCTGTCTCCTGATAGAACATTTTGATTTAGAATGTGTGCATTCAGAAAGACATAAAAATTTCATAAAATTATTAGTTTTAATAAATGATTACAAATAATTTATATTTATTAGTAATAGATCATTAATCATTGTTAATAGTGTCTTATAGCTTATGTATAACCATCTACTGAGAAAAACCTTTTAGTGTACTTTACTGTATGGAAAGTAAGATTCTATTACTTTCTCAAAGTCACATTTATATGAATGACTACAATGGCTCTCTCCAATGGCAGTCTTATATTGTGAAATCTATTACTGTTAATTTTATTTAATTTAAAAGAGAGTATTACTATTTTAGCTACTCAAATCTCATAAAGCACATTTCATAATTTATTAGTAATATCTTTTAAAATATATACAATATATACAACAGTTGGGAACAACATAGTGGTTCACAACTTCAATTGTAGCCCTTGGGAGACAGAGGTAGGTGGATCTCTGTGAGTTCAAAGCCAGCCTGGGGTATATAAGTTCTAGATCAGCTGTTTTCAGCCATAGGGTCTGACCTTTTTCTGGGAGGCAACAGAGGGTTACAGAGATAGCCCATATTGTTCTGAGGGTCTCTTGAATCCTTTGACCAACAACTCGAAAGGAGGTTTCCATGCCTAGCATTAAATTAAGGTCTTTGTTAGGTGATCTTTGGCTTTGGTGGGAGCTTTATCACCCCAAGTTGTGTAACCTTAATTAAATTGTATGTGTATATGTTATACATATTATATATAATTTTAAGAAACATAAAATATTATGAATCCCTGTATCCCTTTCACTAACATCCTTATGTTACATATATAACACTGGCATCTTTATGTTATATATTTAATACACTAACACTAGTATCCTTGTGTTATATATATAACACTAGCATCCTTATGTTATATATATAACACTAGCATCCTTATATATATAACACTAGCATCCTTATGTTATATATATAACACTAGCATCCTTATGTTATATATATAACACTAGCATCCTTATGTTACATATATAACACTGGCATCTTTATGTTATATATATAACACTAGCATCCTTATGTTACATATATAACACTGGCATCTTTATGTTATATATTTAATACACTAACACTAGTATCCTTGTGTTATATATATAACACTAATACTGGCATCCTTATGTTACATATATAACACTGGCATCTTTATGTTATATATATAACACTAGCATCCTTATGTTATATATTTAATACACTAACACTAGTATCCTTGTGTTTTATATATATAACACTAATACTGGCATCCTTATGTTACATATATAACACTGGCATCTTTATGTTATATATATATAATACACTAACACTAGCATCCTTGTGTTATATATATAACACTAATACTGGCATCCTTATGTTACATATATAACACTGGCATCTTTATGTTATATATATAACACTAGCATCCTTGTGTTACATATATAACACTGGCATCTTTATGTTACATATTTAATACACTAACACTAGCATCCTTGTGTTATATATATAACACTAATACTGGCATCCTTATGTTACATATATAACACTGGCATCTTTATGTTATATATATAACACTAACATCCTTATGTTATATATATAACACTAACATCCTTATGTTATATATATGACACTAACATCTTTATGTTATATATGTAATACACCAACAGTAGCATCCTTATGTTACATATATAACACTGGCATCTTTATGTTATATATAATTATATGTTGGTATAATTTCAAAATTATTTTAACTCTGAACTCTGAGGTTCCTAATTAACTAATAAGGTTTCTGATTAACAAGGACAGGAGCAGGGTGGTGGTTCATGTCTGTGATCTCAGCATCTTGGAGGCTGAAGTTAGAAATTTAGGAGCAACTTGGGGTTAGCAGTAAGTTCCAGGCCAGCCTGCTCTACATACCAAGACCCTGTCCTAAACAAACAAACAAACAAACAAACAAACAGACAAACAAACTGTTTAAACTTGTGAAAGAAACCAATCCTGTAATTATTTTCAAAGCTGTCATCTTTAAGCATTTTGATTTTTGTTATGAAGCTCTATCAAACAGGATCTTGCACCAAACTTCTTGTAAAGTGTTTTATTAGATTTATATTAATTTTATGAAGGAAAAGTTCAAATAAATGAAATTAAAAGTTTATACAATACTTTACCACTTGGTACTTTCTGAAAGGGATTTAGATCAAGTTTTATCTTCAAACAAGGATTGCATAAATATAAATTATATTTAAAGATTACACAGCTAAACATTTTCATTTATAAAATGTTCACATTATAGTAGGTATGCTTTTAATACTTTTTGCATTATTAATGTGAGTTCATAGTATTATAGAATGAAAATTGCACATTTAGTGTAAATGTTATTTTGGATTAGGCAACATTTTACCATATCAATGATTTCTTATTTTTAACATTTGATTTCATTTATTATCTATCATCTATCTATCTATCATGTTTTATTTATTTATGTATTTTGACACAGGGTCTAGCTATATAGTGCAGGTTGGTCTTCAACTCATGGTCCTGTTGCAGCCTCCTGAGTGTTGGGATTTCAGACATACATTACTGTATCTGCCTGTTTCTGCTTTTTAAATATATCCAGGAATCTGTCTGTTTCTTGTTCTTGGGATAGTTCATGTCATGACAATGAGAACTAAAATTGATGGTAGCATCAGATCATCAAGGATTCTATAGTGGGATGAATTAAGGTGTATTTTATAAAGTGCTTCCTTGCATGACCCATAGTGAATTACATAGAAGGCAGATTTTCCTAAACCTATCAAGACTTATCTATTTTTATTCTCTTTCAGAATAATAATGACTAGTTTTGTTTTAGTTTGCAGGACACTTAGGATATCGAACTCATCAGACCAGTTGTGTCAGCCATTAGCTGTATTGGCTCTCCGTCTGTTTGCCTTGATTCATCTTGTCCCTTGTGCTTTAATGAGTATTTGTAGCTTTCTTAAGAAACCATTTCTTAAGCATAGTGTTCGTGATCAAAGCATTATACCATATTGTTTTCCTGTTAAGAACTTCACAAACTTAAAACAAAGTCTTGCTTTGCATAGGAAACCGCACTCTAAGCTTGTACACAGAGCTCCTAAGTTTTTTTTTTTTTTTTTAATGCATTCCCCACATATCATTACTGCTTTAGCAGAAACCAGTGAACTTACATGAGTTATGCTTAGATCCTGAAAGCTTTTTGGCCTTGATTAATGGGAGATTAAATAAAAACTAAAAAAGTTAAATGTGTCTATAAATGAGATAAAGGAAACCATAGGATAAGATAATTTACTTGAGTATTTAGAAGGCACTCTAAAACTGAAGTAATATCTCATATATCTGCCAGAGCTTGCATTTAAACCTTAACCTTCCAGTGCTTATGAGTTAAGTAGATTCCTTCCTCTTTCATTTTTCTATTTCTATTTATTATTTTTAATTGCGACAGGGTCTCGCACGATAGAACTCAGACTTTCATTTTATAGAGCAACATTGATAGCAATAGCATACGAAATGACCTACAAACCCAGCAGAGGCCCTCACAGTGAGCCATAACATAAAATGGCTAACTTTACTAGTAACTTAAACAAACCCAAACACTAGTGGAGCATCGTAGGGAGGTGCCAGGTTGTAAATGGAATTATGTATACAGCTGTATTTCACGCATTTCCAAGTTTGAAGCACTGGAAGGTTGTGTGGCACAGTCATTCTGAGAACCACTGGGCTCGTTAGAGAGTGAAGAATCCAGCTCCTAAACGTCTCAGTGTAGGGGCGGGTGAAAACCTGCTGCCACGGACATTCTGGATTAGTTAAAAGGTGACACAGAAGTCAGTGTCAGTTAAAATCCCAGCATCTGAGAAAACTAGAGTTACAGTGCTGTAAATGTGAATTAAAAGCCAGATATATCAAGACTCCTTCTTTATGACTACATATATGTCTACAAATGTATTCTACATGCTTCCACGAGGGTACATTCTAAGTTCATCTTATAATCTCCCCAAAGGAGGAAAGGAAATTTATGAAAATGGAGCACAGTTTGCCTTTTTTTTTTTTTTTTTTTGAGACAGGGTTTCTCTGTGTATCCCTGGCTGTCCTGGAACTTACTCTGTAGACCAGGCTGGCCTCGAACTCCAATTTGCTTCTTTTTACAGAAAGTATTCATAACTACTAAACAATGTTCAAAGCAAATGTAGAAAATGCCAACAGCTTTAATGGTGGGTACTGATGTGTTTAATTTTTCCTCTTTCTACCTCTTTTTGTTGTTTTGAGACAGGATCTTGTCACGTAGCCTACAACTTGAAATCCTACTTTTCTACAAAAATTTTTCTACTTGTTGCTTTTTAAATTTATCCTAAAAAAATTAGAAGAAAATGTTTAATTTGCTTAGGGTTACCCGAAATATTTTGCAGACCTAATATTTACCCTTAGGGCTTTATCCCTGAGTTTGGAACCTTTTCTATGCCAAAGCAAAAGGAAAAGTATTGACTGTTTGAAAACTTGTACAGAAATTGGGCTAGGGATAGTGTTGAGTTGGTAGAGGGTTTGCCTGTCACATAGGAATCCCTGGGTTCGATCCCTACGTAAGACTGGATATGGTGCTTACCTATAGTCCCAGCACTGGTTTTCCTTGTCTACAGAGCAACTTTGAGATTGAGGCTATCCAGGGATACATGAGACCCTACCTTAAGTACTAAGACTTAAGAAACTTATCTGATAACAGTAAATGTTTGTTGAGAGAAAAGGAAAAGTTATAATATAAATGAAAAGCCATTTTATAATTAAGTATGGTGGTGGTGTTATATATATAGAGAGAATAACTTAGGTAAGAAAAAGGTATCTTTGTTTATTGTTCAAGATTTGCTTCATTCTTCTGTTGCACGTGATGGAAGACATTACATGATATAAGAATTTTAATACAGATTATGAAAATAATTTAGCTGTATAATCTAACTTTAGCCTAAAAAGTCAAAGTTAGTTTTTCTTCCACTTTTAAAAGTCATTCTTGACAAAAACTTTACAGCCTTTTTATTTGCAGCTTCTCTCCACGATAAAATGGCAAATCCCAAAGAGAAAACTCCAATGTGTCTGGTAAATGAGTTAGCCCGTTTCCATAGCATCCAACCCCAG
>CM052702.1:35118919-35135588 GCA_028551405.1 Uromys caudimaculatus | reverse complement strand
AACCAGGGGCTGAGGTGAAATCCGAGATTCCAGATTAACTGGGAACTGCTTAAACCAGGGGCTGAGGTGAAGTCCGAGAAACACCATGTAGGGATACTTTTGAGAACTTCCCTCATTTACTACTTAAGATAATATAAATAATAATTAGCTATTGATTTCTTTTTTCTTTGCTGTTGGATTTTCTCTGCTTGAGCTTATCTAGAGGTCTAAGCAGAATGTTCTTTTCCTCTGTTCTGTTTTATAAATGGAGAGGTTTACTCCTGTACAACTTTGTGATACCGGCTGGATTCTGAAATACTTGTCTCCTGTTAACACCCAAGATGCTTGGTAGTGGCTGCATCTTCTGTTGTTTTCTTCCTTGCCTGAGGCCTTAATTGATATTCCACAAATAGCATGCCATGTGTGCCTGTGTCCTGGGATAGTTAGGAATATTTGTAGGTAAAAAATGTCATAGTGTGTTATCAAAAGACTGGACAGTTAAGGGAAGGTTGGAGAAGGCCTTCTGCATGTGTTAATTATCTGTCACTGTGACACAATGGTCAGCTGGGCATGGGGCTTGTGCCTGGAGCCCTAGCATTGCCCACTTGCCAGGCTGAGACAGAAGACATAAATTTGAGGCTAACTTGGGCAACAAAGTAAGAAGGCCTTTTTTAGACAGAGTCTTTTATAGGAGCTCGTAGTGTAGCTGAGGTTGGCTTTGAACTCCTAATCCTCTTGCATTACCTCTTAAGTCTTCAGGGTACAGGTATGTTCTGACACATGTGGCTTCAGGCTTCCGAGTTTGGATGTGTACAACTCTGGTGATCAGACCTTATTGCCCCTGTACCTGTGTGAGGCAGAACATCCTCCTGGGAGTCCATGACAGAAGAAGCCACTCACCTTCAGATGATAGGCGCAAAGGGTGAAAGACGGAAGTCTGATTTCAGCCTCTCTTTTTTTTTATTATCAAAGATGGCTTTTTAGAGTCACTTTATTATTTTCTGTGTATGAGTGTTTTGTATGTAAGTATGTCTGTACAACATGTGTATGCCTGGTGTCCAAGGAGGTCCTCTGGGATCAGAGTTACAGATGGCTATGAGCTGCTGCTATGTGAGCACTGGGAATTGAACTTAGCTCCCCTACAAAGCAACAAATGCTTGTAAACACCGAGACCTCTCTCCACCCCTCAGCACCCCTTTCAATGGCACCCCTTCATATGACTGGACCACTTCCATAGAGGCCCCACTTCCACAAGGCACAGCAGGCCAGGTACCATCCGTACCTTTAATTCACTGGCTTTATCCACGGTGCATGCATTTCTGCATGTCGTCTGTAAAAGGTTTTCTTTTCAAATCTCTCTCTCTCTCTCTCTCTCTCTCTCTCTCTCTCTCTCTCTCTCTCTCTCAGTTATATCATCGTGTGTGCATGGAGGTCAGAGCACAGCACACAGGAGCCACTGCTTTCCTCTTCTGTGGGTTTAGGAATCACACTCAGGCCATCGAGTTTGATAGGCAGCAGGCACCTTCGCTTGCTGCTCAATCTAGCTGGCCCCATTCTGCCATCTCTTTCTAAATAAATTATGTAGAAAAGAATAGAATGACCTAACTTAGGCACCCTATTAGTAGTTGATCAGTATTGTCTATCTACACATGGAAAAGTATCACTGCTTGGCAGGAGGTCGCTCAGCCCCTTGTTCTTATGACACAGATTTTGAAAAGTCAGACCATGCTCTCTGAGAATGGGGTTTTGCCCCACATAACTGGGGCATCTGTTAGGCGCCCCACATAACTGGGGCATCTGTCAGGCATTTCCTCAGGCAAGCTGGATAGAGGGCATGCCTTTCCTTGTTTTTTATCTCTCTGTTTCTTGCCTTTATGTTTTTTCTTTGCCAGATTTTCTTTTCTTTTTTTTTCCTTTTTTTAAAATTGTTTTTAAAATACCTTATTATATAGCCCTGTATTGCTTTAACAATAGGAACTGATTCTGAGAACTGCATGATTAGCATCATTATCAAACACCATGGAGGGCAAGCACACATTTAAGTTTAAAATGTCACTAAGCCAAATATTCTCAGGAGTATAGCATTTTATGGATTTTCCACTTATCAAATGATTGATCTGTGATGTACAACTGTACATTATCTCAAGTAAAAATTAGCTTGTGGCACCCACCTATGGTGATGACAGACTGATGTCTGGCCAACCATAGCAATAAACAGTAAATGCTGATGCATTCCTTTAAACACACCTTTCCATTTGGAATTTCTCCTCTCTTTCCATTTACTCATTTATACTGCATTCCTCTTTGTGCTGAAAACTTATTTCATGTGTTATTTTACATCCATAACCCATTTAGAAAACTGCAAATATTTTTTTTTACTTTTCATGCCAGACTATTTATATGTGTACATATATAAAATTGATATCATACAGTCACAATTTACATAGTTCCTGTTAACTTAATGTTTATACGTGGCAGATTTTCTTTTCAAAGAAGCTTTCTCGCTGTGCCTCCCAAGTGACACAGTAGACTTGTAAAAGGGGCCCGTTTGGCTTCGGCCACTAGGTGGTGCTTGTGTACTGCTAAAGTGTAGAGACTAGCATTTGCTTTGGTCTATTCCAAGGTCAGGGACTAACAAATGAAAGGTTGAACTATCTGAAATGACCAGCATTCAGCCAGCTTTTTGACTTATTGATATGCTGATTTCATATGATTTAATATAGAAAAAAGTCAAGTAAACAGCTTTAAAGTCTTTTTGGATAAATGGAATAAGCATGAAGATGGTGAAAACCAGAAATGTTTTCTAACAGTTAAAGTATACATTTGGTCCACTGTATCCCTTGGTTTGGGGAATATATTCCTTTTATTTAGCATGTCTTACATTTTCTTTGTAAGCATAACACCTGATAGAATAGATATAGGAGTGTAAGAAAACGGAGAAGTACATTTAAAAATGTCTTTCTCATGTCTTTACATGGGAGAGAAATAAGTCTAAATAACTGAGACACACTTAAAATACACTACCTTCTAAAAATACTGGTAAGCCAGAGAAGAGAATCTGAATACATGGCCAAAGCAAGAATGAAGAAGAATGACCTCAGTAACCTGTATGGCCACAGATCTAAACAAATATCTTAAAGAAAATATTAGCAAGGTAAATTTAGCTTATGTAATATACCACAGTTAAATGAAACTTGTTTTGGAAACCAAGATTAATTTAGTATAGTAATAAAAATAATCAACTGTATTAGTTAAATGGAGGAAAACTATATGAGCATCTCATTAGAGGAGGAAAAAGCATTTGATAAGCTAGCAGTTGTTCATGGTATAGATTTAGCAAACTGGGGATAGAAGATAGGGGCTTCTTGAAGTCATGTCTAGCTGACACTGGGCTTTACACTAACAGACTAGATTAGTGCGTCTCAATCTCCCCAGTGCTGTGACCCTTTAATACAGTTCCTTATGTTGTGACCCCAACCATAAAATTGTTACTCATTGCCACTTCATGACTGTAATTTTGCTACTGTTATGAATCGTAAGTATCTGTTTTCTAATAGTCTTAGGTGACTCCTGTGCAAGGGTCCTTGTGCAGTCAGGACCAAGACACTGGTATGTGCTGCTGTCACTTCACTTTCTGTTGTTATTGAACTCTTGTATACACAGTAAGAAATAAACGGGGAGAAATATCAGAAAAGAAGTAAAGCTATTTCTATCTGTAAACACTGATTTTGTGTGTAGAAAGTTCTAAGACATGAAAACCAAGAGCTACCAGAATAAGGGAGTTTAGTAAGGTCACAGGTTACGAGGTCAGTGTACTAGAAAGCTCAATGGTAGTTCCACTTAGTAATCACCAACAACTGGGCAGTTACAATCACAGAAAACGTGGTATTTATAAGTCAAATTAACAAAATAAGTGCACAGTGTGTGTTGAAAGCTGGAGCGTAATTGCCCCTACCAAGGAATGCCCTCATGATTATGATGATCGCTTCTACAGAAGTTAACATGAAGGTGACGTACGGTTTCCATGACATCCTAGCTGTTCATTTAATAACATGGTGTTTTATAGATGTGCATTGGGCCCATGGTCCCAGATGTGGTTGGCTTGTTTTTATATGGCTTGAAAATTAGGAATAGTTTTTTCATTTTTAAATAACTGGAAAAATATTAAAAGAAGGAAGATAAAGTTCACGAAGCTAGGCAACATTGACATTTTAGTGTATATATGTTTGATTGGGGCACAGCCATAGCTCCTTGTTTGAGTGTTATCTATGGCTTTTGTGCTACTCTGGTACAGTTAGCTAGTTATAGCAGGGGTTGTACATCCTGCAAAACTCCAAATACTTACAGTCTGGCCCTTTGAAAAGCTTGCTAATCCCAGAAATGTGGAGGTAAGAAATAGATCCCTCATACATGGTCATTTAGTTTATTTAAAACTAATTCCAGTAAAAGCGCCAGTAGGGAAGGCTCCTGTGGTGGTGTAGATGAGAATCGGCGTGCATCCCGTTGAAAGGCTGAGCTGGAAAAACTGGTCCAGATCACACATGAGTGCGCTGTGGTTTGTGTGTTTATTTAAGTGTTCCTAAACAAATGTGGCCGGAAGTCTGCCGTGGTGATGAATACTCTATATTCTGATAAGGAGAAAGCAGTCAGAGCTCACCTTTGAGCTTGGGCACACACAGAATTCAAATCCCTTTTCTTTGGCATTTAATGTAATATTTCTGTTTACAGAATCCTAAAGTTGTGCTTGTTACCATGTTCCTGGCCTAACACAAGCGAGGCTATTTACCCTGAACCGTTAGAGGGCAGCATGGCTCTGTGCTTTCACCCAACTCTACAGTCTCTGCATGCTTTGAGTTATGGGTTTAATATCTTATTGGTTAGGCAAATTGAATGTTTTTAGTTAAAATTAGACCTTTCATTTGAACTTTTTCATTAGAACCTGGGACAGGATTATTAAGGTTCTTTTGTTTTCTTTACTTTCTCAGCCCTAGACACAGTAGGGCTTCTTGGTAAAGCTTACAAAGTTTTGATTCCAGATCAGTACTGTATACTGTTTCCTGGAATAAAGAATTGGAAGACAAATTTACAAAGTTTTTTCCTTTCTAGAGATATCTGTAAGACCACACATTAGGTTAGCTTCATCAGAAAGCTCATCTTGTGGGTTAGGAAAAGAGAGACAAAAAAGTGTTACTTCATTGTATATTTCATGTCATAAATCTCAGAATTAAATCACTCTGTGTAACACTGCCTATTGAACTTATTATTTATGCCAAAGTTTGAACTCTGTCAATGTTCAGTGTGCTTTAGGATTAAAATTTGGCCATAGGACTCCTTGCATTTTCATAGTTAATCATATTCCATATGGTGATACCAAAACATTAAGTCGACCAAAGGACAGAATCAAGGGAACTGTGTTTAATTGTAACTTACCTTTCAGCAATTATAGCTTTTTTCTGATATTTTAACAAAACTCTTACAAATTATGAAAAACTCTTACAAATAAAAAATACTGCAGACCAGACTGAAGTCTATACATCTCCATTCTGACCTCACCTGTAAGTAGGTGTTAAGCAACTCATAGATGCTTTTATTTCCTCAAATCTGCTCCATTCATCACCAATAACGTATCAAGATCCATGCCATATTGGTTTGCAGTAATACTGTCCCAAATTACACAATTACGTTCTTTGATGCAATGCTTATTAACATTAATAAAGGCTCAGAACCTTTAAAACACACTCTGAGACGTCTTTTAATCTCCGGTACAGGTTACATAAACAGCTCTTCAGGAATAGAAGGAAATTCGAATAAACTTGCAGATAAACACTTCTTCAGGGAGACAGAGTCAGATTTTATTCCTTCTTTAGTGCTTACTGCAGCACCCGAACCAGTAAATTGTTTTTCTGTTTTGCTTCTATTCTCTCACAACAGTCTCATAATCGATCTAGCCACAGTCACTGGCACACTTCTATTGCTTCTCTGTGCAAATGAGACAAAGTCTCCTCCTACGTAAAAACATTAATTTCTCCTACTCACTCCCAGTGCTCTGAAGAGAATGACTAGGTTCCGTAGGATAGCCCTGGAAGACCTAGGCATTTCCTTCACTCTCCAATAATCTCCTCAAATTCATGGTTCTCTTTGTTTATTTCCATTAGCAACAGAGGTGACACTAAGCAGTGTGGGGGTGGGGTCGGCAATGTCAGGGTAGGATGCAATAGAATGGGATTTTCTTAAAGATTTATTTACTTATTTTATGTGCATGAGTGCTCTATCTGCATGTACGTTTGCATGTCAGAAGAGGGCATCAGATCCCCTCATAGATGGTTGTGAGCCACTATATGGTTGCTGGGAACTAAACACAGGACCTCTGAAAGAGTACCCCGTGGTCTTAACCTCTGAGCCATCTCTCCAGCCAGGGAATGCAACTTGAAAGAAGTAATTATGAAAAGCAAGACTGAAATGGTTACATGTAGGTTTCACAAGAAAACAAAACCTCTGAGGTTTGAGGGTTGCTGATGTTCTTTGGAAAATGCCATCAAATGGCTAGAGTGAGCTAACATGGGAAGGCTGTGCAGGTTCCACCCAGAGCAGAGCTGCTACACCCTTGACCCACGACATGCAGTGAAGGAGGAAGGGTGTTCCAGCCTAGCCAGCCAGATAAGCCACATCAGTGCTGGCAGTCCGTGGGGTAACAAATCACCCTGACATCTGCTACAGTGAAAGCGAAGTCAGCAGCACGTGAGGTCTGGAGGAGCAGAGCCTTGCAGAGTGTTGTGCACGAAGACAGTTCCCATCCTTACCTCTCTGCTCAATATCTCCCTCAAGGTATAGTCTCCTGCATCAAACACATGCTCGGCAATTCCTCCTGGCTGTCTTAAAACGTGTCTGTGCTCAGAGCTTTAAGTGCATTCCAAACAGGATTATACTATATTTTCCCACCTCAGCAGATGTCAGTAGCCTCAACCCACTAGCAAAGCTGGAGACTTGAAAGCTTTATACTAGAAGATGTGAGATTCTACGTGAACACTCATGCTGAGGTCTCGAGGCTCACACCATCCTGTTAGCCTCTGCGTCTCTGCCTGTAGATCAGAGTTAAGCTCCCAGAGCCATGCCCTTCTGCCTGCTGCCACGTTCCCCGCCATGATGGTTATCCCATGGAACCAGGAGCCACCAGATTTATTTAATGCTTTCTTTTTATAAGTTGCCTCGGCCATTGGAAACAAAAAGTAACTAAAAGACAGCAGTTACAGGGAAAAAGTTCGATGCTGTCTCTGAAAATATGTATTGAAGTGTATTAAGTCTCTCTCTGGGCAGGACCAGTTCCCTAATAGTTTCTTTTTTAATGTACTGTGCACTAATTTTGTGTATGAAATCTTCTATTGGTTTGACATTTCTGCTACTGTTATTTCATGACTAACAATGAAATCCACAATAAAAATAACAAATTACAGTATAATAGCACAGTGGAATACCATATAAATTTATTAAAGGAATGTATATTAGTGACACAGGAGCTGTGGCACACATCTTTAGTCCTATTTGGCACACAGAGCTGAAGTGTCTGCTCTCTGGGTCCACTCAGGAAGTCACATGCCCTGCGTATCTTAATGAGTGGTCTAATTATTTTTGATGAGTTTATGAAAGATGTTTTATGTAGAACAAAGACTTCAAATCAGTGTCTTTAAATTTTTTTCATCTTGTATTTATCCATGATGAACCTGTATTTTGTTATTTTCTGGTTGTGTTTGTTTTAATTTTTCATTTTTCCTGTAGACTGTTAAACAGTATATGATGTTGCATATTATGTTAAGAAGCACTTGGGTTTGCAAAATAGTTCTTTGCAAAAGAAACAGAAAATTTGAATAATTTTGTGTGTTCCCCATATATTTTTTATTTATAGGGAAATTATATTTGATACTGATTTAAATATAACTAAAATATATTGTAGCATTTCTAATTGGTGTGCAACAAGCATTTTTCTTTTGTTTTTAGAAATAGTCAATCTTCTTTCAGTTGGTCAGCAGTGTCAGAAGTTTACTTTTTAAATTAGGTTGACTTATTTGTAAAATTTTGGGTGCAGGCACAGCCCAGTACGCACGTAGACGTCAGAGGACACCTCATGGGAGTTGGTCTCTCCTCCTCCTATGCAGTTCTTGGGGGCTGACTTCAGGGCACTGGGCTTGGTGTTAAGTGCCTCGGCCCTCTGAGCTATCTTTCAGGCCCCCTAGAGATTTTCTAAAAATAAGTAAACTGGGGTGAGATACAGGTACTCCATAGAACACCTTGGAAAACATGGAGTCTAGAACTTTATTGTAAAATTTGGTTTAAATTGTCAATGAAGTGAAGTGGACTATGTCTTTACAAGAGTATTTCAAATGGCACAAGTAGTATACTTAATGGGTTGAGTTGGTTCAATTAATTAGAAAATGTACTTTAAAATCCCATGGTTTTCTTTCTTTCTTTTTTTAAAAAAAGTACTCTGCTTGTTTGTTTGTGTATTTTGTGGGCATTTGTGTGAATGTGCATATGAAACGAGTGTCCCTGGAGGTCAGAGGGCAGACTGTGGGACAGCCGACTCTCTCTGTCCCTGCGTGGGTCCCGGGGTGGGATTCAGGTCTCAGGCTGTGTGTGGGTCCCTGGAGGTCAGAGGGCAGACTGTGGGACAGCCGACTCTCTCTGTCCCTGCGTGGGTCCCGGGTGGGATTCAGGTCTCAGGCTGTGTGTGGGTCCCTGGAGGTCAGAGGGCAGACTGTGGGACAGCCACTCTCTCTGTCCCTGCGTGGGTCCCGGGGTGGGATTCAGGTCTCAGGCTGTGTGTGGGGTGCCTTCATCTGTGGAGCCACCTCTCTAGCCTGCAGGGGCTTCTTGTCATGTTCCAAGCAGGCCAGCCATTCACTCTTAAGACACAAGTAGCTGGTGCAGGTGGAGTATCCACAACTCAAAAGCTGGAAATAGGAAGTGCTCCAAAATTTGAATCTTCTGAAATGCCTTTTAAAGAACATTTAGACAGACAGTTCATTTTTCTACAGCCTGTCAAGAAAACCTCTTCTTCTTCTCTTCTCTTTGGGCAACAGCTCACACGCTGGTGTCTCAGCTGAGTTGTTTGTGACCATCCCGTGCATGCATAGTTCCTGGGTCAGCTAAAGGTCGAGCAGAGCTTTATACATAGAAAATGAGTCTCTTCTAGGGTCCCCCTTCATGTTTTATCAGTTTTCTAAATGTTAACTCTGTCCCCAGACTATTTTTTTACTCTTCATGGATTTGAAACAAGTGTGGTTTTTGTATTCTATTCAGAGTTTATAGTGTCCCGTAGGAGAATTTTTCCAATGAGACCTTGATCAGACTAGAAAGAATTTTTACTTCATTTACTTGAGAACTGTTTAGTATTCCACTGTGTGATTACTCCATAATTTATAACCCAACTTGTATTTTTGGACATTTAGCATTTCATGTTTGCTCTGTGTGTGTGTGTGTGTGTGTGTGTGTGTGTGTGTGTGTGTGCGCGCGTGCGTGTGCGCGCGCGCGCACTTGGAAGCATGCACACACCCTTGGGAACCAGAGGACATCATTGTGGCTTTTCTTTTTTGAGACAGAGCCCCTCACTGGCCTAGAGCTTGCCAAGTAAGATAGGTTGGTTGGCCAGTGAGCCCCAGGGATGGCTCTGCTTTCCCAGCCCTGGGGCTATAAGCATGTGCTACTACACTTGGCTTGTTTGTTTTGTTTTGTTTTGTTTTGTTGAGATAGGGTTTTTCTGTGTGCCCTCAGCTGTCCTGTAGCTCACTGTGTAGATCAGGCTGGCCTCAACCTCACAGATCCACCTGTCCCTGCCTCTTGAGTTCTGGGAGTGCAGAGGTATGCTGCACCATTGCCTGATGGTTTTTTTTTTTTTTTTTTTTTTTTTTTTTTTTTTTTTAAAATGTGGGTTTTGGAAATCCAATTAAAGTCTTTTTGCCATCTGACCTATGGCCTAGCCCCAGTCTGTAAGTTGTCTGTCTGTCTATCTGTCTGCCTACCTACCTACCTGGCAGTTTCACATATGTATATAATGCATATTGTTGTCTCTCACCTTTTCCCATTTCCCTACTGCTCCTGCCTACCCCCACCCCCCATAAATCTTTCTCACACTCATGTCTAATTGTTTTGGTTTGTAACCTGCTGAGTTTATCCAGGGCAGTCTGTGTGACCTTGAGTTTGGAGCTGTCTCTTGGGGCCTGGTGAGCTCAACAGCGAGTCTCTACTTTAGACAGTGGTTCTCTGTCTTAAGAATCCCAGAATACGGGAGCTGGAGAGATGGCTCAGAGGTTAAGAGCACTGACTGCTCTTCTAGAGGTCCCGAGTTCAATTCCCAGCAACCACATGGTGGCTCACAACCATCTATAATGGGATCTGATGCCCTCTTCTGGTGTGTGTGAAGACAGCAACAGTGTATTCACTTTCATAAAAATAAATAAATCTTAAAAAAAAAAACCCAAAAACAACCTAAAAACTGCTTAAAAAAAAAAAATAAAGAATTCCAGAATCCATCAGTTGCAGTAGTTTACCTCTGAGAGCTATGGCCCCACACTCCCCCACCTTCCATACCAGCCATGCCAGCCTCCTGAGTACCAGCACTACTGAAAGCATGTTTCAGAGATCACGCTCAGACTTTAGAAGGTGCGCATTGACCTATTCTCCTACAAGGTCCCACACGACTCTCTCACTTCTCTCACTCATTTAGAGAATGGACCATTCTCTAAGCCTGATTTGCATTGCTCTAGCTGAGGGCATGACTGTTTGTGAGGCTGTTTTCTGTCCTGGCCATCCTCCACCCACTTCTCTCAAGACAACAGTGTGTAATGTGATCATTCAAGGCTGGGGAGCCGTGGGCCTGTATTTGAGAGCTATCTCCAAATGATGCCGAGATGCTCGGAGTCCACTTTAGTTTCTGTGACTGAAAATGGAAGCAGAATTAGCATTTACTGCTGAGGGCTGTTGGAAATGTTAAGCGAGTTACTGAATGTCCGTTGCTGGCAGCTAGTAAACCACTTTGCAAGGGTTAGCTAGTCCCGTGCCCATCACCTAACGTCTTTATTGGGCTTCCTCTAAGTGCTAGATATCATTCTAGATGCCAGACACTTACTCTGACCTTTTTCCTTAATTGAAGAGTTACGTGATGTCATGCAAGGGTTTCCAAGTCTTTGCAAGCACCCTGGCCTGTTTTGCCTTGAGAAGATGTGTTGATTTGATTTCACTTGCATTACATTGTGATAGAGCAAGAAGGCAGTGACCAATACAGTTAGAGGACAGCCCTTCACCCACTTGACCAATGCGGTCAGGAGTTCATCAGCTCCCAAGGGTCTGGTTTCTGCCTGGAATTCCTTGCACATAACTGGGGTGATTGTGCTTCCTGAGAGCTCGCTGCGGCCATGCTCCTGTCAGTCCTGATCACTGTCCTGGAGGCCTTCTCAGGACTCTCAGGTGGTGACTTTAGGTTCCTCCAAAGTTCTCCCAAGAAGTTCCATGGGTTATAAATAAGATTATTTTCCTTTTGCTCTCTTGAGTGATTTTTAAAAGAGAACGACAAAAACAATAAGTAAAATTTGTTTAAGACTCATTCTGCGGTCCTGCATATGTCTCAGGTTTCCAGAACTCTGTGGATTTCTCATGTAGTATTGATTTCTCATGTAGTTAAGGAACCTTATACTCCCTGGGTCAGAATGACTTACTAGCTTTGCTTGGCACTCTGTTTTTCTTTTTAAGAACACATGGAAGGCTTTCTCCAAATCAATACAGACTTTATGATAGTATTGGACATATTAGTTGTTGACACAGTCTACTTTAAAACAAAGTCCTCATCAGCCCACCGTGTTGGTTTCTCACTTGTAAGGATGTCTTCATGTGGTCTGCCAGCACACCTGCTCTGTCAGCTTGCTTTGTCCTCCGTGTCTTGGACGATTCTCCTCTTTTTTCTTCTTTTGCTGCAATGAAAATGAGCAGCTTCAGCATCTAGCTTTCCCCTGACTTCAGGTGAGATTTAGGTTCTCAGACAGTAATGCTAGGGCTGGATATTTAGTCATCTTAGGTATTATTCTCATCATGGCTTGCTTCTTTTTCATAGTTTGAGTTTCTTGGGAGCTTATTATACATTAATTTCCTAGGCTTTTTCTTGGCTTCAGTTACTAAAACCTTAACTTCCTTAACTCTTTATTTTCTTACAATTCACTGACGTTCTCATATTCTCTGTTCAGGATGCATCTCTTCAAAGACAAGTGAGTTGATGAGTGCTATACTGTGATTGACAGGTCACTGAACAGTCTATACAGAATATAGTTTAAAACATGTCAATTAATGCCCTTTATGACATAGAAAAGAGAATTTAAAACTTTTTAGTTGCATTCATTAAAAATGTCTGGAGATGTACTTGGTGGTATCTGCTTTGTGAAACAGCACTATCTGAGTTCATCTGCATATCTTCTGCCCACTGCCTGCTCTTTGAAAGTGTACTGACATTGTTGACTGAGCCTTGTTTCCTGCAGAGGTCTGAAGCTGTGTTTTCCTTGTCATGTGAGCACTATGGGAGGCAGTCAGAGGACGAGTGCAAGACTTACCTAGGTGGCTCAGCACATCTCCAAACTCATTAGTCGTGTTTAGCACTGCACTGACTCCACTCTAACCACAGTGCCCACTTCCTGCTCTTCACACTCATCAGACATGTCGTCCCATGTGTGGCGTGGAAGCCTGGAGTTTTAGCCTGTAGGATTGCACTCTTTCCTGGAGTTTTTCTAAGCAGATAGTGTGGCATTTAGTGCTATGGTCCCTTGGTTCTTTTTGGAGCTCGTAGCTAATACCAGGAAACACAGGAAGTACCACAGAAGCATATGGTGTCTCTAAGAAGGCTAATGAATTGCCCAGAAGGAACAGTGAGAACAGCTGTGACTTCTGAGCCGCTGGTGTTCTGGTAGCATGTGTCATCTGCTGGTAAAAGGCTGAGCAGTCTCCCAGCCTCCAAGTGCTTTTCTTCTGCAGTGTGCTCACTCATGTACATATCTATGTGGGAATGGTAAGATATCTTGAGGGACTTGTTCAGAATATCCTAAAAGGCTGTTGTATATATAGATAAGAATGTGACACTCAGTGTTGTTCCTACTGTAAGACTGATGGTAATGAAGGTGTAAGCCATTAGCCTTCCAAGGCTCGTGCTTTGTGGAAGCTGACCTGCCAGACTGGACAGTAGCATGCATCTTAACTACTGGGACTCTCACTTGTGCTGTGCTCTGCTTTGCGGCACGTGACAAAAATAAGGACAAGCTGGTGATTTTAGTTCAGTGTTTCTCTAGTATAAAAGCCCCACTTTACGCTGACTTGTAGAAAAGCATACCTGGATTATCTGTGTAATACAGAAAAGATAGTACAGGTGATTGTAGTCCTGTGGTACTCTGTAGAGGGCTCGGGGAGAAGACGCTTCAGTTCATGACGCCTGAACAGTATAACTTTAGAGCCTGCTAATTAAAAATGGGGCCGTATAAGAGCTTTGAGAGGTTCCAGTTCTTCATCTCTTACAGAAAAGCTTCTTTTTACATTTTTGTATATGAGATCCAGGCAGCTGTGCATATCTCCTTTGGATTTGTTTGAAAACAAATACTTGAATCAGAAAATGTGTTGACTCTGAAGGAGATGTACTATGATTCCAGTAAGCTAGTGTGGGTGGTGCTGAGAGCCCTAAAATGTGGAATTGGGAAGGCCTAAGGGTGATCACTGTCGTTGATCTGACAACCCTTGTGTTGCTGAAGTCTGATAGCCAAACTCTGATCCAGTTCCAACTAATAAATTGTAAATTGTACTTCTATATTTAGTTTTTGTTTGTCTGTTTTCTGAGATAGCATTTCACATGTAGACCAGGATGGCTTGAACACACAGATGTCCTCCTGCCTCTGCCTTTCCAGTGCTGGTATTAAAGGCATGCACTGCCAGGCCTGGCTCTGTTAAGCTACTTTAGAAACCCTACAGTTGCTCTTTAAAGCCTACATTTCCTTCTAATGCTTGTGAGAATATGAAACAAAAATAATTATCCATTAGAAGATAAAATGTTTTATAGAATAATTGATTAAATATACCTGTTCCTGGACATTTTCATTTTAATTATAATTTTTATGATGTGTTAGAGGTAACATTTTCTTACAGAAATATAACTCAAGATTTAATATTGGGCAACAGTGGGAAAATAGAATTTAGTTTGAAAATATTTGCTTCATGTTAACTTTTTTATGGATGCAGCCAATGCATAATGTGAACCCAAGCTGTAAAAACAATGAGCTGGGAAAATGCCAAGTGAATTTTTTATATTCCAGTGAGTATCTATTACCTTACAAGTTATTGTTATCATTAAACTATATGCAGACGTACAACCAGATCCACTTAGATTGCAGTAAGGAAAAACCTAGACCAGGCTTGCAGTAAACCTAGTTGCTGTTTACATCTCTCCTGAAGCACACTGATCTCGCTGTAGCAGTGCTGATGTAATGTCTCTGTGCCTCTTCGGGGGAGTAGTTGCTATGGGCAGGCATCCAAAGCTGATAGTTAATTCTGATAGAGGAGATGTCTGGGTTGGACATTGTAACAAAGCAGTTTCTGGAGCTCAGTATGCTTTAGAGGAGTCATTCCACTTTCTACTATGCATTTGAATCTTGTGTTCTAGTCATCGCTGAGGTAATTTATCCATGAAAATATTTTTTTAAAAACCTTTATAGTCTGATTAATATAATTAATATTTCTCTGCTATATAAATTTTTTAAAACTCAAAAACAGATATTTATGGGCTTAACATTGTAGGGAAATAGAAGTATTTCAACTATTTTCTAGAATTAGTTTCATTAATTGTTTTGTTAGTAGAAAGAACCTAAGAGACTTTCTACACAAGCAATGCACAAAGAACATTTTCACAGAAGCATTAACTAACCAGTGGTGAAGTTGAATTATGGAAGAATTCATGTCATGCACTAACCATATCTTAGTATATTTCTTACTCAGGAATCTGATAGATTTTTGAGCAGGTCATATGTAGTAAATATATGGTAAAAATTTAAGATTATATTTCTTTGAAGTATTTTACAAAAGATTTTAAAGTACACAGTATGTATATGTACATTTATTTATTTATTTGAAAAGTTGTCTCTAAATAAGTATATAGCTATTCATGAAAAATGAAATAATTTCTGCCTAGATTGCTACTTGCATAAAGCTGAAAAAGTTGATGCCAGCCAAATCATTTATATTCCTGGTTAGTCTTCACATGAGCTTCTTTCCCCACATTATCTATGTAATAGATGGATTCAGTTTATTCCACTGTAAATCTCAAAAGCTTTTCTCTACTAGTATTTACTTCCAAGTTTATGACAGGTATTTGAAAAACATTTTTAATTACATTTCTTAAAATGTGAAGTAAATTTTATTATATTCAAACTAAGAGCTTTAGCACATTAAAGAGGCGGCTCAGAAAGGACACTTAGGCTTACCTGGTGCTTACCTGCATGTTTCCTAGATACACTGACATCCTCTGAAACAGGTGGCATCGCAGACAGTTAGAGGATACTGTAGTGTATTTCCTCTTGAGCACATTATAGTTTGAACAACAGAAGGGATATGGTAAGACATTCATTAGTCTTATGCTTATGTTGGAAATGACACCATGAAAATTAATTGAGTACCTAATACAAGAACTTAGAAAAGGAATAATAAACGAGAAAGAAAAATAATGCAGAAATATAAAATGGCTACATTAAAAAATACAACATTTTGTTTTGAGTAAGACCTACTAGAATGTATATATGTAATATAGTAAGGTGAGAAAATATGGATTTGAAGACTAGCTAGGCAGAATATGCATTGCCATTGGGGTATGGACACTAAAGTTGTACAGAAGTAAAATAGTGTTCATTAGGACAACAGTAAGTCATGGTGACAGTAACCGTAGGACCTTGGTGAGCAGGGAGATTTTCAGGGAAACAGAAATTTACTAGACTGACTTTGGAAGATGATGTGATTTGGGTTTTTGTCAAATTTCCAGAATAACCAGTTAGACAAGTAGCCACTCTGTAAAACCCACAACCATGTAGGAAAGCCATTAATTTCCTGAATCTTTGTAACACAAGGAACAAATTGTTTTAAGACATTGAAAATAACCTTAGCAGCTGATTCTGAGAGTATGTGACTTTAGATGATTGTTACTTATGGAATATTATTGGAAAAATCGTAATTATAATATTGATTAACTGGCCATACATTGATTTCTTCTAGAAATATAAAGTTGTTTTGCTACTAGGAAGTAGGCAGGAAAGCTTACCTGATTGAAACTTAAAAGGTAAAGTCAATACTGTCTATGCGGGTGCTGCAGACAGTGGGATTTCTTTTCTTTCAGTTGTATTATTGACTTTGAAAGCACAACACTCTATAAATAATTGATACTTTCTTGATATTTTAAAATATATATACCCTATAGACGTGACAATTTGTAAGCTCAGATTTCAGAAAGATGGACCAAGAGAGATGAGTAAGAAACAGGGGCAGGGGGACTTCTCAGTCAACTTTCAACTTAGAATGCCCTTAGCATTCATTCCCTTGGGTGACTGGTGTCTTACGTGTGACACTGGCAGAGAGAGAGAGAGAGAGAGAGAGAGAGAGAGAGAGAGAGAGAGAGAGAGAGAGAGAGAGAGAG
>CM052702.1:35096578-35118419 GCA_028551405.1 Uromys caudimaculatus | reverse complement strand
TGACCTTTTTCCCTTACTGCTTTTAATATTCTTTTCTTGTTTTGTGTATTTGGTGTTTTCACTATAATGTGACGGGATGAATTTCTTTTTTGGTCCAGTCTGTTTGGAGTTCTGTAAGCTTCTTGTATATTTATGTTCATCTCTTTCTTTAGCTTAGGGAAGTTTTCTTCTATAATTTTGTTGAAGATATTTACTGGTCCTTTAAGTTGGGAATCTTAATTCTCTTCTATACCTATTATCCTTAGGTTCTGTCTTCTCATTGTGTCCTGGATTTCATGGATGTTTTGGGTTTGTAGCTTTTTGCATTTTGCATTTTCTTTGACTGTTGTGTCGATGTTATCTATGGTATCTTCTGCTCCTGAGATTCTCTCTTCTATCCCTTGTATTCTGTTGGTGATGCTTGCATCTGTGACTCCTGATCCCTTTCCTAGATTTTCTAACTCCAGGGTTGTCTCCCTTTGTGATTTCTTTATTGTTTCTATTTCAATTTTTATCTCCTGGATAGTTTTGTTCATTTCCTTTGTCTGTTTGATTGTGTTTTCCTGTAATTCTTTAATGGATTTTTGTGTTTCCTCTTTAAGGGCTTCTAGTTGTTTACCTCTGTTCTCTTGTATTTCTTGAAGGGCATTATTTATTTATTTCTTAAAGTCTTCTATCATCATTATGAGAAATGATTTTAAATCAAAGTCTTGCTTTTCTGGTGTGTTGGGGTGTCCTGGGCTCACTGTGGTGGGAGAGCTGGGTTCTGATGATACCAAGTAGCCTTGGTTTCTGTTCCTTATGTTCTTGCCCTTGCCTTTTGCCATCTTGTTAACTCTGATGTTAGCTGGTCTTACTCTGTCTGGCTGTGGCTTGTCCCTCCTACAGGCCTCTGTATCAATACTCCTTGAAGATCAGCTCTCTCTGAGAGCTGTTTGGGTTTGGAGAGCTGTGGCATAGGGTCAGCTCTGGGGTGCAGACAGAAACCAGAAGGATCGTGTCCCCAGCTGTCCCTGTTTCCTGATGGCTCTGCAAGGGTCCCTCTTGATCCAGTGAGTTTGAACAGAAGTGGTGGTTTTGCCTGTGCTCGAAGGTGTGTCAGCACTCCTGGGATACCAGCTCTCTCCTGTGGCCCAGGCTGAGGTCCCCAGGCCCTGGTGAGCAGTGGTGCTTGTCTTCTCCCCACTCAGGGCTTTTCCATGCTCCTGGGAGGGTAACTTTCTTCTGGAGCTACTTGGCTATGGAACCCTGGTGGCACAGGCACAGGCCCCCCGCCACAGATGGAAATCAGAAGGTTCCTGTCCCTGACCTTTCCTCCTCAGTCTCTGTGTCCTGAGGGCCTGGGAGGCTAGCTTTCTCCAGGCGCTAATTGGCTATGGAGCCCTGTGTCACAAGCTGAGGTCCCCTGCCACAGATGGAAACCCCTCATTTTATTTTATGTGGTGCACATACATGTATGTATGTGTGTTTGCATGTATGTGGGCAAGTGTATATCTGTGTCTGTCTATTCAGGCCTGAGGTTAACAGTAGGTGTCCTTGGTCATTCCCCATGTATTCTTTGAGGCAGGGACTCACAATTGAATCCAGAGCTTACAAATTCAGCTAGCCATCCTGCTCTGAGAATACCCAGTCTTTGCCCTTCGAATACTAGGATTATAGGCACGCCACTATGCCACTAGGTCCTTTTGTGACACCAGGTCCTCATACATGGGAAGCAAGCATTTTACCCTCTGTGCTTCTCTTCCAACCCTTATTCCTAGCTTTCTAAGTAAGGCTTTACAGACAATACTCAGATAATTTGCTTACTTGTATTTGGCCCTCGTGTGCAGGAGCATGAACTCCTCCCATCCACCGTTTTACAGTAGCAGCAGCTCTGCCAGCTGCCCTGTCAATTTTTAGGGTACCATGATCTGTAACAGGACACAGGATGATAACATGTAATAATATTATCAGGGATGACAGCAACGTCAAGTGGAAACCATAAAACATCCTGTCTGCCTCACTTTGCCCAATGCTGTGTGTGCTTTGTCATGCTTAATCCTTAGGAGAGACCTCTGAGGCCAACATATGTGTTTTGTTTACCATTCATTTCCCCCACCTTCCCTGCAAAGGAAGAATCCAGAACACATAGCCTTTTATTAGGTCATATTTTATTTACATTAAAAAGGTAAAAAAAGGCAAAGTTGGGAGTGGATGATTTGGTGTTTAGTACAGTGTCAGACACTCAGTGTGGATAACATAAGTGGAAGTGAGTTTTGTATAGCCAGAGTAAACCTCAAATTGCTGCATTTCAGTTCCTGGCTCAGCTCACTTGTCACTGACAAGTGACATATTGCACATATGACTCAAGGACTGCAATAAGAGTTAATAATCATCAGTGAGTTTCTCTGTTTGAATTGTGCAGTGGCACACTTTGTATATTTTTACAGATTTTCACCTTCCCCTCTGCTTTATATGAAAATACATACATGTGTGTAGAAATGAATAACTACTTGCTCTTTTTAATGAAAACCTTGTTTTACTTAGAAGAAAATGTAAATTGTGCATTCCCTGAAATAGCATTACATGTTGTGTGTAAGGTAGAGATAAGTGGTAGTAATAAATAGCACATGGATTCACTGATCATGAGCTGCAATAATTCTGAGGAAGAGTGGTGTGTTCTTACGTGTTCTAAGCACTCAGCCAGAGAGCAGGCAGAGGTGTTATTAGTGCAGCCTTTGCAGCAGTTTTGAGCATGACTTCCTGGCCTCAGCAAGTTGCATAGCATTGACATCCTTTAAGTGTGGATAATACTGGTACTTGCTTCATAAGATTAAGTCTTTACTGAAACATGCATGGAATGCATAAGTAATTACGAAATATTTTAAAATTACTTATGTATTAATCATTCCAGTATTAAGAAGGCGTATTACTTGTCTACTTTAGTCACTGTCTGGTCACATGAATGTCACATTATTTATCAAAAAAACCTATATAACATCTCTAGCTTTTCTATGAAGGACAACAGTACATTATATCAAAATGATCATGTAAGATTGATCATATCTATTAAATTCAGCACAGTCTTAATAAACTAAGAATATTAAATTGTTAAGCTAGACAAGAGATATACATTTCTAAAATGGTATATAATTCCAATTCCTGTGTTAACTGTAGCCATTGTTTAAATGTTATCTCCCAGCACCTAGGAACAGAGGAAACAATGCTTTTAGTATTTAAGTATGTTATTCTGGAATGTTCTATTCATCATTCATCTCTATTTAAAACTTGACTTCTTCAGAGAAGGCTTCTCCAAGCCTCTCCTGCTCCTCCACTGGATAACCACCCCTGCATTTTTTTGTGCATACATCACACTTGGAATTATTTGTGCTATGTCTGTCTTATGTAAAATAAAACTTGGAGATTTTCTGAAATGTAGGCTACTTTGAGAAAGGAACGTTCATGTAATGAGCTGCAATCTAGATGATTTTAAATGTAATTATATTGTAGGCCAATAAATAGTTTGTCTGGAATATTATCTTGAGTTTTTATTATTTCCTTATTTATTTATATATCTTACTCATCTGGAATATATGATTTCTTATGTTCCATAGAGAAGTAAAGAAGATGTCTGTGATGAGTTACCTTCATTTTACTTAAAATAATAAAAACCGTCACATTGTCTTATTATCCTTAGTGTTTTTGTGATGTGTCATGCTGTCATACAGGGTAGGCATTTATATTTGAGGAATACAAGTTTCCACCCAGAGTTTCAGATCCAGTTATTTCTACCTATAGTGTCCGCTGGAAACTGGTGAACTGTGAACTTCTTTTGGATATAAAGATGATTCATGGAGTTACCCTTTTAATATGTACAGCTTATCAGATGATGTCTTTGGGTTTTTATCTGTTCTTTAATATAATTGTCTTCTGTAAGTTAAGATTTCAAAGGAGGGTTTCCAACATTGGAGATAAAATTTTCTGGACACAACTATTTATAAGGATGTCCTTACTGGGTTTTAGGATAACCTGAAATTTGATATTTAAGGAATAACTGAACTGTCAAGGCCATAGTACTTAATTTCAAACAAGGGACAAAGTCAAGCCACTAACAATCTTCTCAGATTTCTAACTTTACCTAATTTTTATTTATGCATATGGTTGATTGTCACTAAAATCTATACCAGTTGTAGTTCTTTGGAACATAGAGATGTTCTTAGAAGAGCCTGAGATTTAACAACAGTAGGCATTACAGAAAGTCGCTCATTGGAAATGCAGATTTATTTGAGCATCGTCATGTGTATGGTGGCAACTTCTAAGTGCCAGGCTCACCCGTAGCTGTTTCTTAACCTTTTTATTAGACTCTCACTTTCATCACTTCTTTTTCAGTGACCCTTTTCAAAAATTTTTCCTTTATTTTTGAGATTATGATGTAATTATACATTTTCTCCTTCCCTTTTGTCTCTCCGTACCCTTCCTTATGCCCTCCTTGCTCTTTCAAACCCAGGCCCTGGTTTTTCATGAATTGCGGTGTTTCTCCCTCTCAGCATTACTTAGTAGCTGGCAGTTCTTGTGTAGGACTGAGGCCTCATGGGTGTTCCTCCACCCACTTTCGCATGTCTGTTGGTATTACCCTTGTTCAGCTCATAGTAGGCAGTCCTGATGGTGAGACTTTGTAGATGTTGCTTCTGACGTTGCTAGGAGACGGTCTCACAGCAAACTCCCCATCCTCTGGCTCTTCTGATCCTCTGGCTTTACAGTCTTTCAGCCCCTTCTCTGCAGTGCTTCCGGAGCCTTGAGTGCAGGAGTTGTTTTGTAGATCTGGGACTGGGCTTCACAACTCTGCATTTTCATTGGTTGTAGTTTTCTGCAAAGGTCTCCATCTGTTACAAAGAGAAGTTTCCTGGATGAGGGATAAGGACTACATTTACCTATGGGTATAAGGACAAATATTTAGCATGTAGTCAGGGATTATGCTGATTCATTAAAGTGTTGGTTATATTTTCTTGTCCAAGATCTGTGTCTTCCCTAACTCTGGGTAGCTGGCTGGGTTCCAGTGACAGGCATGATTTCTCTATTGTTGAACATGTTTTAAGTCCAACTAGAGAGCTGTTGGTTATCTCCAAGTATGTGAGCCACTACTGCACCCTTAGAGTTACTGTCATGCTGGTATTTGATATGGTTCATAAGCATATACCTGGGTAGAATCATTGCTCATCGCCCTCTGGAAGCTCGCACGATGCCTTCTGGTACCATGAAAGCTGGTCCTCAGGGAAGAGGCATTCAGGTCAGTTCCTGCTCAGAGGCCTCTGAACTCCATAGGAACTTGTCTTCCACCTCTGGTTGGCAACCAAGGGCAATATCAGTAGTCTCTAACATTTTGGGAGTCTCTTTGACAACCCTGAACAACAACAACTCAAGAAAGGGCTTGTTATGCCTAATACTGGGGGTTTTGTTAGGTGATCTTTGGCTCATGGAAGAAACACTGTCAGCCTACAGGTGAAAATATATATTTATTTATACATGAACTCACATGTGTCATTGTTTTTGTTTCAGTTAATAGTATGATTTCTTAAGACTTTTTAAGACATTCTTACTGTTAATTTACCCTTCCTTCCTTTTGTATTCTGCTCCCTCCCAGTCCCTAATTAAAGCCCTCTCCCCTTCCTGCAATCTGATCACTCATACTCTGCAAATGGCCCTTTATTATTTATTTGATCTGCAGTTTTTGCTTGTAGTAGTACCTTAGCAAGAGCTAACCATCCCCATTGCTCTCATGTCCAGCCTAATCATTGCAGTTGTGAGGTTTACAATCTCTTTTAAAATGTATTTTGTGCTTGTATGTGTACATTGTGGCATATATGTGGAGGTCCTAAGATAACCCAGAGGATTCCGTTCTTCTCCCCCCTTCATCTCCCCATGGGGATTGAGCTTAGGGCATCCCTCTAGTTAGGGCAGCAAGTGCCTTGCCACTGAGCCACTGTGCTGGCTCTGAGGTTTGCAGTCTTTTGTTCTTTTCCTAGTTTCTCCTTTACACCTAGTGTTGTTCAGTTCAGTCTTTAGAGAAACGATTCCCAAGTTGTTTCTGTGCTCTCCATCATGTGTTCCAGATCATTGCTTAATAGCTCACAGGCACCTCAAGTTCAGGACCCACAATTTGTCATGTTGTATTCTATCGTATATCTTTAATCTTTCACAGTGTTTTTCATCTAATGGCTGGCAACACCAACTATCTGGCAGTGAGATTTCTTTTCATCGGTACAGTCATCAAATCCTCTTGATACCTCCCTTAAACATCTCTAGAGAACTCTTTCTAGCTCTCTTCTGCTGTGCTTCTTGCTAGTGTGGTGAAATGTGCTTCATAGTTTGTTCTACTCAGGACTGCTTTAGTTCAGGATTTCAAAGTGAGCTCACCCTTTTATACCCCCCTCTTGTCTCAAACAAGCTTCTCTCATTCCCCTCTGGTCTTAGTTGGGGTTTCAAATGTTGTGATAAAACACCATGATCAAAAGCAACTTGAGGAGGAAAGGGTTTGCTTGGCTTATGCTTCCACATCATAGTTCATCCTCAAATGAAGTCAGGACAGGAACTCAAGCAGGGCAGGAACTTGGAGGCAGGAGCTGATGCAGAGGCCATAGCGGGGTGCTGCTTACTGGCTTGCTCATCATGGCTTGCTCAGTCTGTTTTCTTATAGAAGCCAGCAGCACTAGTCCAGGGCTGGCACCACCCACAGTGGACTGGGCCTCCCACTTCAATCACTAATTAAGAAGATGCCCCACAGGGTCGCCCGCAGCTGGATCTTATGGAGGCATTTTCTTTATTGAGGTTACCCCCTTTCCAATTACTTTGGCTTGTGTCAGTTGACATAAACCTATCCAGCACTCCTTCTTACCTGTTGAGGCTGTTAGACTTCTCAAATTCCCCAAGCTGGTGAGTATATAATCATGTTTCCCCATGGCTTTAATATGCATTTGCCAAGTTCTAAAAGAAGGTGACCAGTCATTTTCCCACTTGCATTATTGTGATACATCTATTCATCACTTTTTAACCTGTTTTCTTTTTCTTAATACATTTTAGGAGGTTCTAAAGGTATGTTTTGAAGACTGAATCCATCTTTTTTACAGTTATGTATTGTAGGTATCTGCTCACAGTTTGTGTCATACCTGGTCCTGTTCTGTTTTTCTGTCAACCTCCCACACTGAAGAGATCACCCAGCTTTTAAAGCATAAGCAATCTACCTTATCTCTATGATCTCTGCAGCGCAATCCCAAGCCTAAGTGTTGGGTCCATTTTAAAGATTTCTATTATTAATCTTTCTCATGGCTGGTTTATCTTTTTTCAGTCAGGTTTGCTAGGCTGGGGATGTGGTAGAGAACCACTGGTTTTTCCAGGGTCTAATAAGTTTTGCAACCAAGATTCTAAAATTTTTCCTTATGTTTTTAGGCCGGACCTGAGTATGGTCAAGGAATGAATCCCATTAGCCGCCTGGCTCAAATCCAACAGGCCAGAAAGGAAAAGGAGCCCGATTACGTTTTACTTTCAGAACGAGGAATGCCTCGCCGTCGGGAGTTTGTAATGCAGGTATTCTTAGCCTTCATAGTAATGTTTCTGAAATTAGCAAAGAGACTGAGGGATTCTCAGGGTGGCACAGTGACGTAGTGAAGATAGGCGGGTTCTTGGAAGGTTCGGAGAGTTTACACTGTGAAGCATTCATCACTCTTGGGCTCGCCTCTCTACTTGGTGGAAACATGCTGGTGTCAAGGACGTGCTAGATGAGCAGCGTAAGATTTGGAAGGGCCTGTGAGTTCACATGGGTTATTTACCGCAGTTTATCATTTAATGTCTGTCTCTTAACTGTTCATGTTGCACTTTACAGCCAGGGTGAGTAATTATTATGCTCAGAGACAAAGGGAATTAGAAACAAAATAAGAAGGATAGATCCAGGGTATGGACATGGGCCAAGGGCATAAGGTTATGGGACTCTGGAAGATTGGAGCTCCTGGCCTGGCCAGCTGAGCATGGTGGGAACTGAGGGAGAGACCTGTCTTCTTTGTGCAGGCAAGAAACTTGAAGACTGCTTGCTCAGTATAAGTAGGAGGGAGGTCTGACACCCAAACTGCCTTGTTCTTTTCAGGCCAGGTCAGACATGTCTGTGTTTGTCAGTTCAAGCCATAGACTTGGAGCGACCTGGGTTCTAATTTTTTATGAAGAAACATATCCAGGGCTGGTGAAATGGCTAAGTGATTAAGAGCCTGTACTCTTCTTATAGAGGCCCCAATTTCAGTTCTTAATACTTAATAACATCCTACAGGAAGTTCAGGGCTGCCTGTGTCTTCAGCTCCAGAGGGTGGGAGGTCTCAGACATCTCTGGTCTCTTTGGGTACCTATACTTGTAGTCACATACCAAGAGGCACAAAACACAGACATGAACACACTTAAATCTTTATTTTAATATTGGTATTGAAGGGTGGGAAGGAAACAGTATAACGGTTCCCCATACTGCAAATAAGACCTCTGCAATGGACTCAGCTGGGACTTCTCACTTTCCTCACTGGACTTCTTTCTTTCTGTTTGAAATTTTAAAGCTAACTTCTAACTTTTTTGTTTCAGACTTACCTAGTACATAGCTCTGAAAATTACAATTTTTTTCTTATAGTGATGTTCATGAGAAGACTCTAATAACCAGAGTATACTTTATTGTGTTCGAACTTTAAAATTTTTCTGTGGTGAAAGACACTTCTATAGCCCAGCCCAGGGATCTTAGCTTTCAAACACTACAGATAATATCAACAGCTGTTTACTAAGTGTTACACTGTGTACGAGATATCTCAACATCTGATCCTTTAATTAATGAATTAATATTTACATGTAAGCTAAGTTTTGAACTCCTGTGTGTATGTGATACCAGGCATTGGTAAATAGTGGGGCTGTCACAAACATTTACTATGCAGCTGTTGCTCTCCTTTCTGAGAAGCTTCTATTAGAATTGCTAACTTATGATACAGTAAACCACTACTGGAAAGCCAAAGCTCAAAGCTAGGAATTCTCCTGTGTGTGGATATGAGGCCACGAGCACTGGGCTAGCCTTTTCATTAAGTAGAATATAGTAATGTTTCTGGTCTTTTGTTAATTTTCAGGGTTGAAATTACAGAATGGTTTGTTCAAGACCTGACCATCTGACCATCTACAGCATAGTAGAGAGCTGCTTTGCTCAGACATGAATATTTTCATGTAAAGATCTTATTTGTAACCTTACAGCATCTGTGAGCTTTGTAGGAAGAAGAGCCCTGTACATTTTTGACTTTCATACTCAAATGATCCTTTGAATGACCATTGTGTTTGTTAGCAAGGAATGAGAATCACTAGATTACAACTCAGAGACTATTGAAATAACTGCTTACGAAAGAAAAGTAGTGTGAAGCAGAGGGTGGGTGAGGAGGGAAGGTGAGTCTGGGAGACCCCGTTAGGAAGGAAAGACATCTTTAGAAAGGATCAGAATAGGTCAGATGGAAATCTGGCAGGCACAGGTAAACAGTTGGTGCCAGGGTAGGAACAACATAGCAGCCAAGTCCAAGGGCCAGAGCCGGGTCGAAAGGGCATCAGGCCGTGTGGAGACAATATGTGGGGATAAAGCAGTGGGGCCTGGAGGGCGATCCGGTGAGGGGCATGTGGCAGTGAAAACAGGCGGACGGTCTTCAGCATCCGTGTGCAGCTCCATGATCTTTGCTTTCTGCTTACTTTGGTGAGCCTTTTGACACCCCCTCCTCCAGCCCCCCAAAGAAGTGGAGGAGGCTTTTGATACAGCTGGTCTAATCTCTTCACCAACAGTCGTTCCAGAACACTGTGAGGGCTGGTGAATCTGGGGAACAAGCCAAGCCCTGGGAACACAGCAGGTATTAGAATGGCATGGCTGAGGGTGGGAGCACATCTTCTTAGGGCTGTGTTGAGGTCAGGGTCAGGCCAGCACTCATAGGGTGGGGCCACCAGTGTGTCCGCTCCCGCCATGCTGCTCAGTGCAGCCCACAGAAGCCCAGCTGGCCAGCAGGTGGACTTTCTCTCTGGGAAGAGAAGCACTGAGCTCTCAAAACCCTGTGCAGACTTGAACTATGTGGTAGGAGGTACCTTTTCAGAAGCCTGCAGTCCCTGTGTTTGTTCCTTGTGCTGCTGCGACTGCCCCTTACGTGCTTGCCCACATCCCTGGGGAGCACATCCTTTACCACATCGCTTACATACTTACCTTAAGTTTTTACTTTGTTGCCTTTGTGTTGTGGATCCTGTTTCTTAAAAGTGATTGATTTACTAAAGCTTCAAGGCGGTAATGGAAATAGTAGCTAAAATAAAACTAAAAATGATAAATAGTTAATTGTACTCCACTGTGGGTGGCAGGCAGGAGTCTGTGCTCTAGAACAGGTACAAGAAGGACTGTTTGGGTTCTGCCTTACTCAGTATGGCAGGATCTCCCCGACAAACCCAGAACTGGCTACTAAGGCTATTCAGAGCTCGCTCGCTCTGGGAATACCTTCTTGTCCTGCTCCGAAGGCTCAGTCCTAAGAGAGTCACCACATACCATGTACATGCCCCACGTAGGTTCTCTGGGATCCAAACACAGATCCTTGCCTGTGCACCTAGTATATAACTGACTCTGAGCTACCAACCACTTTTTATTAGTATCTTTTTAAGAGCAAAAGTAATTTAATACGTGCAAAATCATCTGCCCCCTTCTTATGGTAGCTATATAAAAGTTCAGGTGAGAGAAGAAGTACTGTGCCTTACTCCTCTTCCTCGGCCAGGCCTGTTCTTAGCACTCTGCCCCACTATACAGACTTGAGAATCAGCTTGTCAAGCAGTGTCAAATACATGTAAGATTTTGATAGGAATTTGGTGAATTTATAGATCGGTTTGACACAAATTGCTTGAAATCTGCATGCCACATTGTTCCATTTATTAGTGTTTTTAAAGGTTTATTTATACTTTGTATGTTTTAAGTGTTTGCCTGCACTTATGTTCACTATATGTGTGCCTGCAGAAGAGGGCTCCATATCCATCCCTGGGAGCTTGACTCATACTTGTGAGCCGCCATTGGGGTGTTAGTGACTTAACCTGAGTCCTCTGCAACAGCAGCCATATTTTAATGTCATTTTGTAAACTCTCCTTGTCTTTCCACTTTTAAATTTAGTTTTTATAATTTTGTTTCTCTTAGTACATGCCTCTCTAAAACAGTCTTACTCAGAAAATGTGTGTGTGCAAGATGGCTGATATATATTTAAATATGCCAATGTGCATACATTATGTTTAAATTGCTTACAAAAGGTTATGGGAAGTTTGCTGTTCACTAATCAGCTATGATTGATTAAGCATTGTAGTTGACATAGAGTTTCTTAATTTCCATAGCAACAATGACATAGTTGTTATTCTGGCTGTACTCATGAGGAGTTTGACATTTAGGGAGTTCGTGTATATATGTGTATATGTATGTATGTATGTATATTAATTGGATATTTTCTTTATTTACATTTCAAATGTTATCCTCTTTCCCGATTTTCCCCCCTCCTGGAAACCCCCTATCTCATCCCCCCTCCCCCTGCTTCTATGAGGGTATTCCTCTACCCACCCACCCACTCTGGCCTCCCCATCCTCAATTCCCCTACACTGGGGCATCTATCGAGCCTTCATAGGACCAAGGACCTCTCCTCCCACTGATGCCTGACAAGGCCATCCTCTGCTACATATGCGGCTGGAGCCATGTGTACTCCTTGGTTGATGGCTTAGTCCCTGGGAACTCTGGGGTGTCTGGTTGGTTGACATTGTTGTTCTTCCTATGGGGTTGCAAACCCCTTCAGCTCCTTAAGTCCTTTCTATAACTCTGCCACTGGAGACCCTGTGCTCAGTCCACTGGTTGGCTGCGAGCAAGGGTCTGGCAGGGCCTCTCAGGAGACAGCTATATCAGGCTCCTTTCAGCAAGCATTGGCATCTACAATAGTGTCCTGATTTGGTGACTGTATATGGGATGGATCCCCAGGTGGGGCAGTCTGTGGATGGCCTTTCCTTCAGTCCCTGCTCTATACTTTGTCTCCACATTTGCTTCCATTGGTATTTTGTTCCTCTTTCTAAGAAGGACCGAAGCACCCACATTTTGGTCTTCCTTCTTCTTGACCTTCATGTGGTCTGTGAATTTTATCTTGGGTATTCGGAGCTTTTGGGCTAATATCCACTTATCAGTGAATGCATACCATGTATGTTCTTTTGTGACTGGGTTACCTCACTCAGGATGATATTTTCTAGTTCCATCCATTTGCCTAAGAATTTCATGAATTCATTGTTTTTAATAACTGTGTAGTATTCCATTGTGTAAATGTACCGCATTTTCTGTATCCATTCCTCTGCTGAAGGACATCTGGGTTCTTTCCAGCACCTGGCTATTATAAATAAGACTGCTATGAACATAGTGGAGCATGTGTCCTTGTTATATGTTGGAGAATCTTTTGGGTGTATGCCCAGGAGTGGTATAGCTGGGTCCTCAGGTTACTATGTCCAGTATTCTGAGGGTCCGCCAAACTGATTTCCAGAGTGGTTGTACCAGCTTGCAATCCCACCAGCAATGGAGTAGTGTTCCTCTTTTTCCACATCCTCACCAGCATCTGCTGTCACCTGAGTTTTTGTTCTTAGCCATTCTAACTGGTGTGAGGTAGAATCTCAGACTTGTTTTGATTTGCATTTCCCTGATGACTAAGGATATTGAGCATTTCTTTAGGTGCTTCTCAGCCCTTCAAGTTTCCTCAGTTGAGAATTCCCTGTTTAGCTCTGTTCCCCATTTTTTGATGGGGTTATTTGGTTCTCTGGAGTCTAACTTCTTGAATTCTTTGTATATATTGGATATTAGCCCTCTATTGGATGTAGGATTGGTAAAGTTCTTTTCCCAATATGTTGGTTGCCGTTTTGTACTATTGACAGTGTCCTTTGTCTTACAGAAGCTTTGCAATTTTATGAGCTCCCATTTGTTGGTTCTTGATCTTAGAGCATAAGCCATTGGTTCACGAACTTTTCCCCAGTACCCATGTATTCAAGGCTCTTACCCACTTTCTCCTCTGTAAGTTTCAGTGTATCTTGTTTTATGTGGAGGTCCTTGATCCACTTGGACTTGAGCTTTGTACAAAGAGATAAGAATGGGTGAATTTGCATTTTTCTACATGCAGACCATCAGTTGAACCAGCACCATTCGTTAAAATGCTGTCTTTTTTCCACTGGGTGGTTTTAACTCCTTTGTCAAAGATCAAGTGACCATAAATGTGTGGGTTCATTTCTGGCTCTTCAATTTTATCCCATTGATCTACCTGCCTATCTATGTAACAATACTATATACAGTTGGGGTTTTTTTTTTGTTTTTTTGTTTTTTAAATCACTATTGCTCTGTAATACAGCTTGATGTCAGGGATGATGGTTCCCTCAGAAGTTCTTTTATTGTTGAGAATAGTTTTCGCTATCCTGGGTTTTTTGTTTTTCCAAATTAATTTGCAAATGTCTCTTTCTATCTGTGTGAAGAATTGAGTTGGAATTTTGATGGGAATTGCATTGAATCTGTAGATTGCTTTCAGCAAGATGGCCATTTTTACTATATTAATCCTGCCAATCCATGAGCATGGGAGAACTTTTCATCTTCTGAAATCTTCTTTGATTTCCTTCTTCAGAGACTTGAAGTTCTTGTCATACAAATCTTTCACTTGCTTGGTTAGAGTCACACCAAGGTATGTAATATTATTTGTGACAATTGTGAAGGATGTCATTTCCCTAATTTCTTTCTCAGCCTGTTTATCCTTTGAGTATAGGAAGGCTACTGATTTGTTTGAGTTAATTTTATATCCGGCCACTTTGCTGAAGTTATCAGCTTTAGGAGTTCTCTGGTGGAATTTTTGGGGTCACTTAAGTATACCATCATATCATCTGCAAATAGTGATATTTTGATTTCTTCCTTTCCAACTTGTATCCCTTTGACCTCCTTTTGTTATCTAATTGCTCTAGCTAGAACTTCAAGTACTATATTGAATAGATAGGGAGAGGGTGGATAGCCATGTGTAGTCCCTGATTTTAGTGGGATTACTTCAAGTTTCTCTCCATTTAGTTTGATGTTGGCTACTGGTTTGCTGTATATTGCTTTTACTATGTTTAGGTATGGGCTCGAATTCCTGATCTTTCCAAGACTTTTATCATGAAGGGATGCTGAATTTTGTCAAATGCTTTTTCAGCATCTAATGAAATGATCATGTGGTTTTATTCTTTGTAATTGTTTATGTAGTGGATTACATTGATGGATTTCTGTATATTGAACCATCCCTGCCTGCATCCCTGGGATGAAGCCTTCTTGATTGTGGTGAATGATCATTTTGAGATGTTCTTGGATTCGGTTGGCAAGAATTTTATTGAATATTTTTGCATCAGTGTTCATAAGGGAAATTGGTCTGAAGTTCTCTTTGTTTGTTTGGTCTTTGTGTGGTTTAGGTATAAACCTAGTTGTGCCTTCATAGAACGATTTGGATAGTGTTCCTTCTGTTTCTATTTTGTGGAATAGTGTGAAGAGTATTAGTATTAGGTCTTCTTTGAAGGTCTGATAGAATTCTCCACTAAACTCATTTGGTCCTGGGCTCTTTTTGGTTGGGAGATTATTAATGACTGCTTTTATTTCTTTAGGAGTTATGGGACTGTGTAGATGGTTTATCTGCTTCTGTTTTAACTTTGGCACCTGGTATCTGTTTAGAAAATTGTCCATTTCATATTGATTTTCCAATTTGGTTGAGTATAAGTAGGATCTGATGATTTTTTCATTTCCACAGTTTCCATTGTTATATCTCCTTTTTTCATTTATGATTTTGTTAATTTGGATACTGTCTCTGTGCCCTCTGGTTAATGTGGATAAGGGTTTATCTATCTTGTTGATTTTCTCAAAAAAACAGCTCCTGTTTTTTTTGATTCTTTGTATAGTTCTTTTTGTTTCTACTTGGTTGATTTTAGCCCTGAGTTTGATTATTTCCTGCCTTCTACTCCTTTTGGGTGCATTTGCTTCTTTTTGTTCTAAAGCTTTCAGGTGTGCTGTCAAATTGCTAGTGAATGCTTTGTCCAGTTTCTTTTTAGAGGCACTAAGGGCTATGAGTTTTCCTCTTACCCCTGATTGCATTTGTCCCATATGTTTTGGTATTTTGTGTCTTCATTTTCATTAAATCCTAAAAGGTCTTTAATTTATTTCTTTATTTCTTCCTTGACCAAGTTATCATTGAGTAGAATGTTATTCAGCTTCCATGTGTATGTGTGCTTTCCGTTGATTTTTGTTGTTATTGAAGAACAGCCTTAGTCCATGGTGATCTGATAGGATGCATGGGATTATTTCAATCTTCTTTTATCTGTTGAGGTTTGTTTTGTGACCAATTATATGGTCAGTTTTGGAGAAGGTACCATGAAGTACTGAGAAGAAGGTATATTCTTTTGCTTTAGGATGAAATGGTCTATAAATATCTGTTAAATCCATTTGGTCCATAGCTTCTGTTAGTTTCACTGTGTCTCTGTTTAGTTTCTGTTTCCATGATCTGTCCATTGCTGAGAGTGGGGTGTTGAAGTCTCCCACTATTATTGTGTGAGGTGCAATATGTGCTTTGAGCTTTAGTAAAGTTTCTTTTATGAATGTGGGTGCCCTTGCATTTGGAGCATAGATGTTCAGAATTGAAAGTTCATCTTGGTAGATTTTTCCTTTGACCAGTATGAACTGTCCTTTCTTATCTTTTTGATAACTTTTGGTTGAAAGCTGATTTTATTCGATATTAGAATGGCTACTTCTGCCTGTTTCTTGGGACTATTTGTTTGGAAAATTGTTTTCTAACCTTTTACTCTGAGGTAGTAGTGTCTGTCTTTGTCACTGAGGTGCGTTTCCTGTATGCAGCAAAATGCTGGGTCCTGTTTATGTATCCAGTCTGTTAGTCTATGGCTTTTTATTGGGGAATTGAGTCCATTGGTGTTAAGAGATGTTAAGGAAAAGTGATTGTTACTTCCTGTTATTTTTGTTGTTAGAGGTGGAATTATGTTTGTGTGGCTATCTTCTTTTGGGTTTGTTGAAAGATTACTTTCTTGTTTTTTCTAGGGTATAGTTTCCCTCCTTGTGTTGTTGTTTTCCATCTATTATCCTTTTTAGGGCTGGATTTGTAGAAAGATATTGTGTCATTTTGGTTTTGTCATGGAATATCTTGTTTTCTTTGTCTGTGGTAATTGAGAGTTTTGCTGGCTATAGTAGGCTGGGCTGGCATTTGTGTTCTCTTAGGGTGGGTTTGACATCTGCCCAGGATTTTCTAGCTCTCATAGTCTCTGGTGAGAAGTCTGGTGTAATTCTGATAGGTCTGTCTTTATATGTTACCTGACCTTTTCCCCTTGCTGCTTTTAATGTTCTTTCTTTGTTTAGTGCATTTGGTGTTTTGATTATTATGTGACAGAAGGAATTTCTTTTCTGGTCCAGTCAATTTGGAGTTCTGTAGGCTTCTTGTGTATTCATTGGCATCTCTTTCTTTAGGTTAGGGAAGTTTTCTTCTATAATTTTGTTGAAGATATTTACTGGCCCATTAAGTTGGAAATCTTCACTCTCTTCTATACCTATTATCCTTAGGTTTGGTCTTCTCATTGTGTCCTGGATTTCATGGTGTTTTGAGTTAGGAGCTTTTTGCCTTTTGCATTTTCTTTGACTGTTGTGTCAGTGTTTTCTATGGTATCTTCTGCACCTGAGATTCTCTCTTCTATCTCTTGTATTCTGTTGGTGATGCTTGCATCTCTGACTCCTGATCTCTTTCCTAGGTTTTCTATCTCCAGGGTTGTCTCCCTTTGTGAATTCTTTATTGTTTCTATTTCCATTTTTAGATCCTGGATGGTTTTGTTCATTTCCTTTGCCTGTTTGATTGTGTTTTCCTGTAATTCTTCAAGGGATTTTATGTTTTCTCTTTAAGGGCTTCTACCTGTTTATCTGTGTTCTCTTGTGTTTCTTTAAGGCAGTGATTTATGTCCTTCTTAAAGTCCTCTATCATCATCATGAGAAGTGATTTTATATCCAAATCTTGCTTTTCCGGTGTGATGGTGTATCCAGGACTTGCTATGGTGGGAGAATTGGGTTCTGATGATGCCAGGTAACCTTGGTTTCTGTTGCTTATGTTCTTGTGCCTGCCTCATGCCATCTGGTTATCTCTAGTGCTACCTGCCCTCCCTATATCTGAATGGAGCCTGTGCTTCCTGTGATCCTGGTTGTGTCAGAACTCAGAGTCCAATTGTCTCTGTGATCCTGTGATTCTGGGATCCTGGGATCCTGGGTGTGTCAGAGCTCCTGGGAGTCAAGCTGCCTCTGGGACCCAGAGATACTGGTGTGAGCAAGCTCCCGGGATCCTGGGATCCTGGGTATGTTAGAGCACCTGGGAGTGGAGCTTCCTCTGTATGTTGTGTGACTGGCTGCGGAGTTCGTTCCCAAGGTCTGCTCAGGGCACCTGCTCAGACCAGAAGTAACCTGTGCCCTAGGGAGTTGTTAGTAATTCTCAGCATCTTATGTGGAGTATATATCAGAGAGTTGAATTTCCTAAGGCCTTAGACTCACTTGAAAGTCTTTTTCTTCACTACAGTATTATACTCAGCCTAATATAATAATTCTCTTTAGGAACTATTTAATATAATGTTTTCCATACTAGATATTGAACCTAGGACCTTGTATGTGTTAGGCAAATATTCTACCTGTCAGCAGTGTTCCCAGCCCTAATATAAACTCATATTAACTTTGAACATTCATTTAAATGACACCAATATGAAATTTTTCTTTCTCAGTTTATTACCAGAAATAAGGAGTACTAAATGTAGGAACAAACCCTGTGTTGATATAAACCTTATTTTTTCATTTGTTTAAATGAGTAAGGTTTTAAAAATCGAAATGTATAAGGTTTAAGAAATACAAAAATGTATATGGAAGCAAACGTCATGGAGGAGGGGCCCTGAGGGGGCAGCCACAGAAGTCTGAGGACCATGCCCCATGTGTTCCCATGTGCATTTTCACCTGTGTATATACAATTTACATGAGTGAGAGTTTGTCTTTCTGTTTTGTTTTGGACTAACCTTCATATTTTTTAGTTCTGTGCAGTGCTTTATAATGTAAGGGCTTCCTGTTTGCTAATACTCTCTCATGAATTTCTTTAACCTCAATAGGTCAAGGTAGGCAATGAAGTTGCGACTGGAACAGGACCTAATAAAAAGATAGCCAAAAAAAATGCTGCAGAAGCGATGCTGTTACAGCTTGGGTATAAAGCGTCTACCAGCCTCCAGGATCCGCTCGACAAGGTAGGCGTGGGCATTAGTGGACATGAACCTCCTGTCCGAACGCTAGTAGGATTGCCTTATTCTGATCTCATCTGCTATTAAAGTTGACTTGGGGTTTCATTTTGTGAGACAGTACTCTCCATGCTTGATATTGCTGGTATAATGAGGAAGATGAAGTGTTAGCAGATAATGATAATTTTAGGATTAGCAGTACTAAACTGTTTGTATGATGTTCATAGCAGTATAGTATTGTGTAACTCCCTGACTGTTTCGCCAGTCACTTTGTCTGTATTTGTGCCTTTTAGAACAGAGACAGATTATTAGTCTTTGTGTCTGAAATCCAGGTAAAAACACTGCAGTTCACATTTTGGCTTAGCTCTTTAGGGCAGTAATTATATTATAAAGGCTCTCTATAAGCTAATTTTTTGTTTACTTTAATTTTAAAGGTAAACTGAGAGAGCATTTACTTTTCTCCCATACCATGTTTATGGTCCTCGTTTCTTCTGCAGCAGTTAATTACATCATTAGCTCTGCCCTATGGGAGGGAGAGAGGCCTGGATGTAGGGCTGGCGACAGATAAAGTAGCAAGAATTTAATTTTCTTTTTTATTACCATTTTCTTATCTATGTTTATGTAGAAACTATTTCTATTAAGCATTTTGTTTACATAAAAATTTAGAACAGGTATAATAACTACCTTTATAAAAGTCAGTTGCCTTTGACCAGGCCTTTCCACAGGACTCTGTTTTGGAGGTGGCCTTAGCTTTTGCAAGGGTACATTCTTGACGCTTAGAGAGAGAAGAAAGACATCTTCTGACGAATGCTTAGACGTGCTTTGCTTAAGGATGCTGTGATTTTTTTCAATTATTACAAAATTCATTTGTCTATGAGATAGAGATTTCAATTTTGTTTGTTTGTTTGTTTGTTTTTTAGCCTGGCTAGTCAATGTCTTTTCTCCTTTAAAAAGTATTTGTAGAACAAAACACATGTTTGCATTTTGGTAAATTTTGTTTTAATTTAGCACATTTATGTTGACTTAAAACTGACAAGTGACTTATAAAAATATGTTATAATAAGTCTCTTTAGAGACTTTTATTTGTAAATGAAAGAAATCTAAACAAAAGCCAGTATTCCCTTTACTTGAGAAGTTTGATTCTTTCTTCTCCATACCTACTGTGTTAGCAGGTATTCTCCAGAGGAACAGAACCAACAGGATGTGTGCACATAGACACTTTCTTGTGCGCGCACCTGTGCATTTGTAAACGTACACGGACTTATGTTAAAGAATAGCCTGCATGATTGTGGAGGCTTGGGTAGTCTGCAGTCTGTGGGAAGGCCTAGCAGGCTGAAGACTCAGGAAGCAGTTCCATTTCTAGTCCATACACAGTCTGCTAGAGAACTCCTTCTTCAGGGAAATCAGTCTTGTTGTTGTTGACATCATCAGTTGATTGCATGTTGTACCATATTGTGAAGGGGAATATGGTTTACCTAAAATCCACCAATTTAAATAAGCCTATTACCACAAATTTTCTCAGAAGCACCCCAATTAATATGTTACCAAATACTTGGACTCTGGCTCATAGAACTTGACACATGAAATCAACCATAACACTTACACCCACTAAATGCCAGACACAAATGGACTGAAACCCAGTCTTTACTCTCAGCGAACTCAGCCATTAAGTGGTGGGGGTGAGGTTCCAATCATATTACAAAGAGAGAGGGAGGTCAGTTGTCACTGTTTAATATGAAGTAAAGGGCTTAAAGAATTGTTCATTTAAGGCTTAAACTTAATTTAGTTACGTTCATAAAAAGTAATTCAGAAATGTGCAGCATGGATTTGGGCTGAGAGGCTGACAGTAGAGAGGGCAGTCAGAAGGCCAGGAGAGTTGTTCAGATGGGCTTCCAAGCGGAGAGACCAGCGTTAGACATAATAAAAGAGAGAGAGAGGCTGACAGTAGAGAGGGCAGTCAGAAGGCCAGGAGAGTTGTTCAGTTGGGCTTCCAAGCAGAGAGACCAGCGTTAGACATAAGAAAGAGAGGAAGGGACGCTCAATGGCTAGTGCGTGCGCGCATGTGTGCTTGGTAAATTTGCATGGTGGATACAGAAGGAAAGAACATGGGCACAAACAGGAGCCAGAGAAGGACTTTGGCACCCAGGTGGTCGTCACATGGTGAAGAGAGGTCAGATGAGGAGTGCGGGGCCTGGTGCCGTACCAGGGGCTGGCCCTTTAATTACTCAGTCTTCTGGAGAGCAGCAGGTGCCATTAGCCACTGAGCTGTTTCTCCAGCGCAGGCCGTTCTTGTTTTAAACTCTGCTCTTCATCCTGCTGTTTCTTTCCTTTTTCGATGTACACTTTCCACTTAGTCATCACATCTATAGTCCTTTCTCGTCGGATTCTAGTTCCTTTCTTTATAAAAAGCCTATTAGTGGACCATTGGTGTAGTACAGTGGTTAGAGCGCATGCCTAGCTTGTACATAAGGCCCAGTATTCAAAGGTTCAATGCGTGGTACTTCACCTAATGTAAAACAAAAACAACTGCAAAAGAAAAAAGAAAAAAAAGAAACCCTTAAAGTGTGGTTACTTTCTGTTTCTTGCCTTAGGAGAACTGCCAGTCAGATGCATGACCTCAGCCCACTCTGGTCTGCATCTTTAGAAGGCAGGCAGAATGGTAGTAGCACCACATTAGATTTTGTGGGGGTGAATGAGATTATCTGTGTTCCTGCAAAGCAGTTAGCTCATTACCAAATATACCTGTCTCAAATGTTAGAACTGTCAGTGGTTAGACTGTTAGACTGCTTTATTGTACAGTAATTTCCGTTTCGCAAAGAATGCCATTATTAGAATTCTGTAGTCAAAGATTTACAGCAGTGATCTCTTGGGGGGGGGGGTAAATGTGAAAAAGACAGGGAATCGTGTCCTGAGGGGCCAGCTTCCTGGTTCTTGGTAAGCTGCAGTTTTGGTAACTGTCAACCATGTTTCGTGATTCTTAGTTCTTTGTTTTCCTTTTCTTCTGCCAGGATGTTTCCTTACCACCTTAAGATGTGTGATGAAAGAGACAAAAGAGTTCCTTAAAAACAATGTTGGCTAATGATTTGGTACAATTATATTTTGGTGATACCCAACGAAAGGTTTTTCCATAGTGGGCACAGTAACATTTCTGTTCTTATTTTGATTTTAGGGTAGATGAACACATTCTTTTTTTTGAGTAAAAATTACTGGTCATTTTCTATGTAATACATACTATATATGGCAGTTATTCTTGATGCCACACAAACGTACAAGCTTATGCTTAAAAATGGGAGCAACTCAGGGTAGCAAGAGAGGTAGACTAGACTCACGTGTGGGATGGGGACTGTGTGCTGTTCACACTGGTCACTGTCACCTCACTCTGGGGACAGATGGAGAGTATACACTCAACAGCCATGGGGGAGATTTTTGCTTTTATTAAAGTGGTCAGTCAAGATTGTTTTAATATGCCTGATTCTATAGATTGTAACAACTGGTTTAACCTTTCAGACAGGGGAAAACAAAGGATGGAGTGGTCCAAAACCTGGGTTTCCTGAAC
>CM052702.1:35062300-35096078 GCA_028551405.1 Uromys caudimaculatus | reverse complement strand
AATAAATAAATAAATAAATAAATAAATATGGCTGCTATGAACATAGTAGAGCATGTGTCTTTATTACATGTTGGAGCATCTTCTGAGTATATGCCCAGGAGTGGTATAGTTGAGTCCTCAGGTAGTATTATGTCCAATTTTCTGAGGGTCCACCAAACTGATATCCAGAGTGGTTGTACCAGCTTGCAATCCCACCGGCAATGGAGGAGTGTTCCTCTTTCTCCACAACCTCACCAGCATCTGCTGTCACCTGAGTTTTTGATCTTAGTCATTCTGACTGGTGTGAGGTGGAATCTCAGGGTTGTTTCAACTTGCATTTCCCTGATGACTAAGGATATTGAGCATTTCTTTAGGTGCTTCTCAGCCCTACGAGTTTCCTCAGTTGAGGATTCTCTGTTTAACTCTGTTCCCCATTTTTTGATAGGGTTATTTGGTTCTCTGAAGTCTAACTTCTTGAGTCCTTTGTATATATTGGATATTAGCCCTCTATTGGATGTAGGATTGGTAAAGATCTTTTCCCAATATGTTGGTTGCCATTTTGTCCTATTGACAGTGTCCTTTGCCTTATAGAAGCTTTGCAATTTTATGAGATCCCATTTGTCGTTTCTTGATGTTAGAGCATAAGCCATTGGTGTTCTGTTCAGGAACTTATCCCCTGTGCCCATGTGTTCGAGACTTTTCCCCACTTTCTCTTCTATTAGATTCAGTGTATCTGGTTATATGTGGAGGTCCTTGATCCACTTGAATTTGAGCTTTGTACAGGGAGATAGGAGTGGATCAATTTGCATTCTTCTACATGTTGACAGCCAGTTGAGCCAGCACTATTTGTTGAAAATACTGTCTTGATTCCGCTGGATGGTTTTAGCTCCTTTGTTCAAAATCAAGTGACAGTAGGTGTGTGGGTTCATTTCTGGGTCTTCAATTCTATTTCATTGATCTACCTGCCTGTCTCTGTACCAATACCATGCAGTTTTTATCACTACTGCTCTGTAGTACAGCTTGAGGTCAGGGATGCTGATTCCCCCAGAAGTTCTTTTATTGTTGAGAATAGTTTTTTGCTATCCTGAATTTTTTGTTATTCCAAATGAATTTGAGAATTGCTCTTTCTAAGTCTATGAAGAATTGAGTTGAAATTTTGATGGGGATTGCATTGAATCTGTAGATTGCTTTCGGCAAGATGACCATTTTTACTGTATTAATGCTGCCAATCCATGAGCATGGCAGATCTTTCCACCTTCTGAGGTCTTCTTCGATTTCTTTCTTCAGAGACTTGAAGTTCTTGTCATACAGATCTTTCACTTGTTTGGTTAGAGCCACAACAAGATACTTTATATTGTTTGTGACAATTGTGAAGGGTGTCATTTCCCTAATTTCTTTCTCAGACTGTTTATCTTTCGAGTATAGGAAGGCTACTGATTCTTTTGAGTTAATTTTATATCCAGCCACTTTGCTGAAGTTGTTTATCAGCTGTTGCAGTTCTCTGGTGGAGTTTTTCGGATCTCTTAAATATACGATCTTATCATCTGCAAATAGTGATGTTTTGATTTCTTCCTTTCCAATTTGTATCCCTTTGACCTCCTTTTCTTGTCTAATTGTTCTAGCTAGAACTTCAAGTACTATATTGAATAGATAGGGAGAGAGTGGACAGCCTTGTCTAGTCCCTGATTTTAGTGGAAATGCTTCAAGTTTCTCTCTATTTAGTTTGATGTTGGCTACTGGTTTGCTGTATATTGCTTTTACTATGTTTAGGTTTGGGCCTTGAATTCCTGATCATTCCAAGACTTTTATCATGAAGGGATGTTGAATTTTGTCAAATGCTTTTTCAGCATCTAATGAAATGACCATGTGGTTTTTTCCTTTGAGTTTGTTTAGGTAGTGGATTACATTGATGGATTTGAAGGTATTGAACCATCCCTGCATCCCTGGGATGAAGCCAACTTGCTTATGATGAATGATCATCTTGATGTGTTCTTGGATTCAGTTTGCCAGAATTTTATTGAATATTTTTGCATCAATATTCATAAGGGAAATTGGTCTGAAGTTTTCTTTCTTTGTTGGGTCTTTGTGAGGTTTTGGTATCAGTGCAACTGTGGCCTCATAGAATGAATTAGGTAGTGTTGTTTCTGTTTCTATTTTGTGGAATAGTTTGAAGAGTATTGGTAGGTCTTCTTTGAAGGTCTGATAGAATTCTGCACTAAATCCATCTGGTCCTGGACGTTTTTGGTCGGGAGACTTTTAATGACTGCTTCTATTTCTTTAGGGGTTATGGGACTGTTTAGATGGTTTATCTGACCCTGATTTAACTTTGGTATTTGGTATCTGTCTAGAAAATTGTCCATTTCATACAGATTTTCCAATTTTGTTGAGCATAGACTTTTGTAGTAGGATCTGATGAGTTTTTGAATTTCCTCAGAATCTGTTGTTATATCTCCCTTTTCGTTTCTGATTTTGTTAATTTGGATACTGTCTCTGTGCCCTCTGGTTAGTCTTGCTAAGGGTTTCTCAAAGAACCAGCTCCTGGTTTTGTTTATTCTTTGTATTCTTTTTGTTTCTTCCTGGTTGATTTCAGCCCTGAGTTTGATTTTTTCTTGCCTTCTACTCCTCTTGGGTGTATTAGCTTCTTTTTGTTGTAGAACATTCAGGTGTGCTGTTAAGCTGCTAAGTATATGCTCTCTCCAGTTTCTTTTTGGAGGCACTCAGAGCTATGAGTTTTCCTTTTAACACTGCTTTCATTGTGTCCCATAAGTTTGGGTATGTTGTACTTTCATTTTCATTACATTCTAGGAAGTCTTTAATTTCTTTCTTTATTTCTTCCCTGACCAAGTTATCATTGAGTAGAGTGTTGTTCAACTTCCATGTGTATGTGGGCTTTCTGTTGTTTTTGTTGCTGTTGAAGACCAGCCTTATTCCATGGTGATCTGATAGGAGTCATGGGATTATTTCAATCTTCTTATGTATGTTGAGGTTTGTTTTGTGACCAATTATATGGTCAATTTTGGAGAAGGTACCATGAGGTGCTGAGAAGAAGGTATATTGTTTTGATTTAGGATGAAATGTTCTATAGATATCTGTTAAATCCATTTGGTCCATAACTTCTGTTAGTTTCACTGTGTCTCTGTTTAGTTTGTGTTTCCAAGATCTGTCCATTGATGAGAGTGGGGTGTTGAAGTCTCCCACTATTAATGTGTAAGGTGCAATGTGTGCTTTGAGATTTAGTAAAGTTTCTTTTATGAATGTGGGTGCCCTTGCATTTGGAGCATAGATGTTCAGAATCGGGAGTTCTTCTTGGTAGATTTTTTCTTTGATGAGGATGAAGTGTCCTTCCTTATCTTTTTTGATGACTTTTTGTTGAAAGTTTATTTATACAATATTAGAATGGCTATTCTTGCCTGTTTCTTGGGGCCATTTGCCTGGAAAATTGTTTTCTAGCCCTTTATGCTGAGGAAGTGTTTGTCCTTAACACTGAGGTGCATTTACTGTATGCAGCAAAATGCTGGGTCCTGTTTATGTATCCAACCTGTTAGTCTATATCTTTTTATTGGGAATTGAGTCCATTGATGTTAAGATATATTAAGGAATAGTGATTGTTGCTTTCTATTATTTTTGATGTTATTTTTGTGTTTTTGTGGCTATCTTCTTTTGGGTTTGTTGAAGGATTACTTTCTTGCTTTTTCTAGGGTGTAGTTTCCCCCCTTGTGTTGACGTTTACCATCCATTATCCTTTGTAGGCCTGGGTTTTTGGAAAGATATTGTGTAAATTTGTTTTTATCATGGAATATCTTGGTTTTACCATCTATGGTGTTGAGAGCTTTGCTGGGTATAGCAGCCTAGGCTGGCACTTATGTTCTTTTAGGGTCTGTATGAGATCTGTCCAGGATCTTCTAGCTTTCATAGTCTCTGATGAGAAGTCTGGTGTAATTCTGATAGGTCTGCCTTTATATGTTACTTGACCTTTTTCTCTTACTGCTTTTAATATTCTTTCCTTGTTTTGTGCATTTGGTGTTTTGACTATTATGTGATGGGACGAATTTCTTTTCTGGTCCAATCTTTTTGGAGTTCTATAGGCTTCTTGAATGTTTGTGTTCATTTCTTTCTTTAGGTTAGGGAAGTTTTCTTCTATAATTTTGTTGAAGATATTTACTGGCCCTTTAAGTTGGGAATCTTCACTCTCTTCTATACCTATTATCCTTAGGTTCTGTCTTCTCATTGTGTCCTGGATTTCCTTGATATTTTGGGTTAGGAGCTTTTTGCCTTTTGCATTTTCTTTGACTGTTGTGTCGATGTTATCTATGGTATCTTCTGTACCTGAGATTCTCTCTTCTATCTCTTGAATTCTGTGGGTGATGCTTGCATCTCTGACTCCTGATCTCTTTCCTAGATTTTCTATCTCCAGGGTTGTCTCCCTTTGTGAATTCTTTATTGTTTCTATTTCCATTTTTAGATCCTGGATGGTTTTGTCCATTTCCTTTGCCTGTTTGATTGTGTTTTCTTGTCTTTCCTCTTTAAGGGCTTCTAGCTTTTTACCTGTATTCACTTGTATTTCTTAAGGGAGTTATTCATTTCCTTCTTAAAGTCTTCTATCATTATCATGAGAAGTGATTTTAAATCTAAGTCTTCCTTTTCTGGTGTGTTGGGGTATCCAGGGCTTGCTGTGGTGGGAGAACTGGGTTCTGATGATGCCAAGTTGCCTTGGTTTCTGTTCCTTATATTTTTGCCCTTGCCTTTCGACATCTGGTTATCTCTGATGTTAGCTGGTCTTGCTCTCTCTGACTGTGGCTTGTCTCTCCTGCAAGCCTTTGTGTCAGTACTCCTTGGAGACCAGCTCTCTCTGAGAGGAATTTGTGTTTGGAGAGCTGTGGTACAGGGTCAACTCTGGGGTGCAGAAAGAAACCAGAAGGATCCTGTCCCCAGCTGTTCCTTGGTTCCTGTGTCCTGATGGCTCTGCAGGGGTCCCTCTTGATTCAGGAATTTGAAGAGAAGTGGTGGTCTTCCTGTGCTCAAAGGTGTGTTGGCACTCCTGGGAGACCAGCTCTGTACTTGCACTGAGTATGGAGCCCTGTGTCATGGGATTAGCTACCAGCTCTCCGAAGGAAACCAGAAAGCTACTCCTCAATCCCTGTGTCCTGAGGGTTCTGAGCTGGTCTCTCTGAACAGAGGTGCTGGCCTTACCCCTGATCACAGGTTTGTCCACACTCCTGGGAGGGTAGCTCTTTCCCTGTGCTATTTGGGTATGGAGCCGCGTGGCACAGACCACAGGTGTAAACAGGAAGGCTCCTGTCCCAAGCTGTGCCTCTGTCCCAGTGTCCTGCAGATTCCAGGTGGGTCCGCTGGGCAGTGGAGCTCTTCTTACTTCCACTCACTGGCTTGTCCGCACTCCCTGGATACTAGCCTTCTCCCTGCTCTATTTGGTTATGGAGCTCTGTGCCACAGACTGAGGTCCCTGGCCGGAGGAGACCAGAAGACTACTGTCCCAGGCTGTCGAACTTTTTCTTTTCTTTTGTGAGCCCAGACCTCTATGCATAGTAGACAAGTATTCTGTCACTGAGCTATAGCCCCAAACTTCATTTATGGTACACACACACGGTATAATATATAAATATATATTTATCTATTCTATAAATAGTATAAATACAAGTTGTTATGCTATTTGCATTGTAACATACATTTTGATATTTTGTTGAATACTTAGAATTTTTAAGGCTATTAAGTTAGTATTAGATTGTAAATATGAAATTTCATAACTTTGTTCCTCCTGATAATCAGACACTTGAAAATCAGCTTACTTAAAATGATTATGACTCAAATACTTTTTCATTGAGCATACGTGTATTTTTCTTTTTAAAAAAATTAAAAAAATTTTTTTTTTCATTTTATGTGTATAGGTTTTTGCCTGCATGTATGTCTATGTACCATGTGTGTTCTTGGTGTTCACAGAGGCAAAATGAGGATATTGGTTCCTTGGTGCTGGAGTTATAGACAGTTCCTCTGGAAGACCAGCTAGTGCTCTTATCCAATGAGCTATCTCTGTAGCACCTAGACATATTTCTTCAGTATCGCATAATGAGAATACTGCTCAGTGGAAGAATGCTTGCCTAGCATGTGCCATGTCCTAGGCTAGATTGCCTACATCTCCAAAAACAATTCTTTCAGTGTAAGTCAGTGAATCAAGCATTGCCCGGTCTCATCTCCTTTCTAACCCTCTTTTATTTAAACACTAGCAAAGCTTAAGTCTGCACATTGTCATAATGAAGGGCTTAGTCTCTAATACTGGCAGTTCACCATGTGATGGAAGTCCATGGAAATCAGAAATGATTCTTTTGAAACCATGCTCATAGCATGGAATTCTTGGACCATCAAAAATAACCTTCTTCAAACAATATTGTAGTGAGATGATAGTATGCCCTGCATACTTTTTGGGAACAAAATGGGCTGAATGAATGGCCGTATGTACACAGGGTGATCTACAGGCTGAGCATGGAACCTGGGAGAAGTGTGTCAATCCAGGATTCGCCGAGTTTCTGCTTGCTTTCTTTGGTGTTTGAACATATTTGCTTGTGATTACTTTGTCAGAGGATGTATGGAGCACTACATTGATTGTAGCATATACTAGTAAGTCTTGATGAGTGTTCATTTCTATACCTTTTCCCTTTTTTGCAAAAAGGATATGATGCTGTTTACATTGACTGGAAATTCCAGTCTTATACTTTTTATCAGATATTTTTGTTTTTGCATGCACATTGTGGCCAAAGAATATATGGGTTACTCTTGATAGTTACATTTGTCACTGGTTAGTTTTTTAAAGAATGTGAACATAATGAATTTGAATATGGAAGACATACAGTTACTAATCTGACACCTTAAACATGACAGCACACTGTAAATGACCTGAAGCTGCATTCATTCAATTGATATTTTGACCTTTAGAGTCATATGTTTGTTGAGTTTATTTTATTTATTTTTTAAATATTGGTTATTTTTTAATTTATATGTATGTGTGCACTTCTGGGAGTAAATGCCTTTCATGTGTGGGTGCTTAGGAAAGCCAGAATAGGACCTCGGATTCCCTGGGAATGGAGCGAGAGGTAAACTGATGATGTGGTCGCTGGGAACCCAACTTGAATTGTCAGCGAGAACAGCATGTGTTCTTAACCACTGAGCCATTGCTTCAACCTCTGATTGATTGATTGATTTTTAATTTGCTGAGAGTTATTGTACATTCTTTGCAAATATAGGAAGAGTTACCACAAGAGGACAATGAGTTTCAGTGGTGAGAAGTGTGTAAGGATGCATATTGGTTTTGTTTTACACATAAAACTAAAAAATGATAAAGTCTTTGAAGCCTTCCTAGAGCTAAACTATTGAATAGTTAGGCTCTTCTTTGGTTTATAGCAGTTAAAACTGAGATTTGATATGAGTGTGTCTCGCCCCTTATCAGCTGTGAGAGGTCAGGAGGCAGACCTAAAGACTCTTTAACACTGATAGCTCAGACTAGCTCACTGTAGTGATGGAAGGCAGCCCAGCTTGGCACAGGGTTGGCACATATGATTGGCCTAAAGCCTGGTGACAGCCACTTAAACATATCAGGAAAAAGGTAGTCTCTGCTCAGGGATTGATCACCCGGGTAAGAAATCAATTCTTAAACATTAATTTTAGTTTTTAGTTTTTTTGTTTTTTGGGTTTTTTTTTTTTTTTGTTTTTGTTTTTTTTTTTTGGTTTTTCGAGACAGGGTTTCTCTGTGTAGCCCTGGCTGAACTGGAACTCACTCTGTAGACCAGGCTGGCCTCAAACTCAGAAATCTGCCTGCCTCTGCCTCCCAAGTGCTGGGATTAAAGGCGTGCGCCACCACTGCCTGGCTTAATTTTAGTTTTGATGGTAATGTTTTGATTAACATCTACTTAAGTTCTTACTCTCAGTGATTTTTACCCATGTTAGCATTCTTCAGGAACATGTGTTAACAAGATCTCCGGAGGGTCAGGAGACAGGCTGCCAGGGCTGTCTCACTGATATATGCCATCCAGCCTTGAGCATGCTATGTTTGCAGAGTGTTATGTATACTGCTATGTAAAGCTGGAATCTTAACTGTGAGCAGTAAAGTGATTAGCTGCACGATCGAGCATCTGAAGCCGGACTGTCGCTGTGTGTGTGAAAATGCTAAATGGCCCTCTTCACTGTTTTATTTCCCAAACTCTTCATTACTTCAGTTTCTAGTGAATCATTATTTGGAAAAATAATACAAAATTAACTGGGAACCAAATGTACTAGAATTAATAGAGAGTGCAGTATTGGAAAGAGGACATTTTAATCTGGCACACTAGCACTTAACTATAAATAGACAAAAATGTTAATGTACATGTGCATTTAATTTTCTGTGGTGGAAGTTTTTTGTTTTTGTTTTTGTTTTTTAAGATTACAGTCATAAGAAACTAAAAATTACAACTAAGAAATAGTTTAAATGATTTTACAAGTGATTGTGATTACATAGCCTGGTTCCTCAACTTATTTTCTTGGCTTGATTGCCTGCAGCTTTAAAATATGGACCTAATTTTTGTATGTTGCTGGCTTTCTTCATTTACTAAATCTTATCAGAAGGTAGACTGTACTAAGTGTGTTTTTTACCTTTTGAATCACTGAAGAACAGGAACACATTACTCTGAAATGTGAAATTTGTGTTAAATTTAGCATAGGGCAATTTTATGCTTGGCACACACATAAAAAGCTGGGCTTTACAGTTGAGTGACTCATTTTAAAGATCTGTTGATGGTTCATGGAAAGCTTTGTAAAATATTTAGATAGAGTTCAGTTGATATCTTTTTTGCACTCACATCCATGTTTCTTATTAATACAGTTTTACTTAAAAACATGTCATTGTTTCTTAAAGGTGAACTCTGGCTTAATTCAAAATTGGACTAAGCTCAAAGGTATTCTCTGAAATGTGCCAAATCCACCCAACTAAAAGATTATTTTGAGGCTTTTTGTTACATTTCCTTTAACCTTTTAAAAAGTTTCCTGTGAAGTGTGTGGGTCTTCTTAGCTTGTCAGAGATGACCCAGAATGGCCCACTGGGACAGGATCAAGTTCTGACTGGCCTTTCACTGGCTTAACAAGATACCAACGTTGTTTATTAGTTGTGTCACAGGCACGTTGCATTAAACCCAGTGCATTCTGAAGCCAGCAGGCCACACCATCCTGGTGCACCCATATTGGACAGACTGCCAGCCTCTTGTGCGCTGGGCACTGTACTTGGTCCTCTGCTGGATCACGGTTTATATGTCCTATTGTCCTTAAGGAAATGATTGGCAGAGATTTTGTCTCAATAATGTTGGTCTCTTGTTAATCACAGCTGGTTTTTCAGCCCCAGTCAACCCCAAACCACAGATTCTTAAATCAGATAGAATACGTGAGTGGCCCTGACCGATGAGTCTTTGCTTCCCTCTGAAACTTTACAAGCCAGGCCTCCGTCATCTACATTGCTTTCAACACTTTTATCTTTCAAGCTCCCACCAAACTATCCATTAAGTTTTGAACACTCAAATGGCTTTTCAGTCCCAAAGTTCCAAACACTTTAACATTCTCCCCCCAAACAACATCGGCAGATCCATCTCGGCAATAGTTCGGTTTGTTTTGCTGTTGTAAATCATTATGACCAAACCTGATTTAAAAAGGTTCACACATCCTGGTCACAGTCCATCATTGAGGGAAGTCAGAGCAGGAACTTGAAATAGAAACTTAAGGGCTCTTTGGAAAGTCAGTTGTGTTGGATGGTATTTTGCTGGGGCAAACATGTGAAGGAGTGATTTCCGGAAGCAGACACAGGTGAAAGGATGCTCTGCTAAAGCAAGCACAACACAGGAAAGGACATGTGATGAAGGATTCTTTGCTAACGGCATGCATTTATTGGACCACCTTACATTTCGTAGTTGAGCTCCAATTGTCAGGACTTCATAGAGAGAAACACATCAAAAAACTTCTGGTGGTGTGCTGCAGTTTCTTGCCACTTCCAAGGACTTGGGCTGATTGGCAGAGTGATGTCAGCTGATACAGACACACATGCTGAGGCAAGACCCATGGAAGACACAGGATTCAAGGGTGTATGTAAAGGACTCGATGGGCAATGACGGAGCCTGAGCTTGGCTTCTAGAGCTAACTGTACAGCTTGTTGATCTTGCATTGTTGCTGATCTTCTCTTCACTGAGAGAGGTCCAGCAGAGAACTTTTCCTGGCACTCCTGTTGGCCTTGGTTCCTCCTGCTGACTCATGCTGAGGCCGAGGCCTGGCTGTCTCTGTTACGGAGTGCCACTAGTGCTGCTATCCCAACTGAACTACTCCTGATGTGTCTGTGAAGTGTTTGTGAGTGACTCCTGTGAACTGAACTGTTGATTTCCTGACAACACAGATAGGATTTGCTCCAAAGAGCCATTTAACAGGTCCACTTTCTTTTCCACTACCTCTGGTGGGTAGTGGGCAAGAAGAGATCTTAAAGCGTTTAAGAACTATCATTAAAAGTAGACTTTGAAAAAGTTAAAGTTATAGGAACTCAAGTGGAAGTGGGGGCAGCAACTAGAAGAGAGCTAGGGTTCACACTCAGCTACCTTTTTATAATTCCCAGGATCACTTGTTCAGGGGTGGGGCCACTCACACCAATCAGTAACTATGAAAATGGCCCACAGACATGTCCTCAGGTGAATCCTACTGAGGTATTTCCTCAGTAAGAGACTCCTTCTCCCCAGGTATGCCTACATTTGTGCAAAGTGACAAAAACAAATGAGCACATATTTTAAATAAGGAAAATTTAACATTCAAGAAACATAGGGTGTGGTGGGTTTCCCCTGCTTTTGACCTCATTAGCAAAGATTCTATCCTGACTTCCGAGTAACTTATTGCAGGTTATACATTGTTTTTTATCTATCTATCTATCTATCTATCTATCTATCTATCTATCTATCTATATGCAAATGTAAATATTTAATCTTCTGGTTCCTCAGATCTATTTTTAAAATATTTTCCTTTTTCATATAATGTTTGTATCCCACAGACTGACATTTTTATACATACACATGGATTTGTTGCTGCATCACACCCATCTAGACCTGCCGGGTGACCCTGCCTTCACACAGCCTTTGGAAACTGATTGTGGCCTTACAGCCTGCAGTCGGTGCACTACACCCAGAATGACCAGCTGGTAGTTTGTCACCACAGCCCCTGGGGCTTAGGCTGTCAAGATGCCAGTGGAGAGCACTAGTGTTGATTGTAGTTAAAGAAACAGCGTGGACCTTAGAACGAATTGGCAACAAAGCCAAGGCAGCGTGCCTGTCAGCAGCTTGGGCACATTGCCAACAGAGCGCATGTTGCTGTGAAAAGCGTTCTATAACGTTAGCTGAGGCAAGTGGCCTACCACATGTACATGTACCAGTGTGGGGATGTGAGCTGGCTGAGATGGCATGATGGCGTGATGACCTGCAAAAGAACACACAAACACCACACACATGAAGGCCAAGAAGAAACAGGAGAATAAAAAATCCAGAGAGAAAAAAAATGCCAATATGAACATTGTACCCAGTAAATACACCCTTCAGGAACACAGGTGTGAAGATGAAACAAAGTCAGAGGGGACCCATCCCTGCCAGTTCAGCCCTGCGCTGAGTGCCCGAGGGAGCCCTGTACTAGAACCCAGAGTGCGCACCTCCCTGTGCAGATGTAGAGCTCAGCAGTAGAGCATGGATAGAAAGGCAAAGAGAACCAAAGATGCAGACTTCAGCAGTTCAGAGAACTGCCACACCTCAAAGATGAGCCTGAGGAACAGTGATGGATGTCACCATCCGAGAAGTTTAGAGAATAATAGGAGTGTGTTTGTCCTTACCAGTGAACATATTTAACATACACAAAAAAAGACTCACCTTAAATTCTTCTTACACTATCCCAAAATACTGGAGCAGGGGAGATATCCTTCCAAACTGGTTCCATGAGGCTAGCATTATCTTAATAACAAACTAAAGAACACAACAAACTAAAACAATGTACCAATATCTCAACGTATATGTAGAAATTATCAACATACTGGTTGATTGAATTCAAGAGCACTTGAAAAAGATACGCAGTAATCAAGTAGGATCCATGTAAAGATGGAAGAGTGGTTCAATATATGCAGATCAGTATCTTAATATTGTGACTGGAAGTTGTATAATCATCTTATTAGAACCAGAAAGTATAATAAAAATGAACATTATGATAAAACTTTGAAAACTTGGGCACAGAAGGAATATCTCAACCTAAGAAGGGCTAACTGGCTCATCCACAGCCTGAGTCATAGTACAGAGAAGTTAAAATCATTTGCACAGAGTCTGAGGAAGACAAGGGTTTCTGTTTTCACCACTGTTACTCAGTGAAGTATTGGAAGTCTTATCCAGAGCAAAACCATACTAGACATACAGGGCATCGAGAAGGCCACTTTGTCCTGTGCATGCAAATAGAGCACCAGGAGTCCTGAGTTTGAAAGGTTTGCAGAATCTGCAGCTTCTCATCATACAAACAGGAAAACTGAGGGTTGGTAAGTTTATAATGTTTCCAGAGATAGTGGGGGTGACTTGAAATCGTGTCTTCTCATCTCAAACTCTTTGCATTTGCTACCAGTTGACGTATTTATTTCTAGATATACTAACATACTGATAATGGGGGGAAAAAAACAAACAGGAAAAGTTTTTTAAATTCCACTGAAGTTAGGTATTCATGTTTTGAAAGAATGTTTTACATATCATGTACCAGAATCTTTCTTAAACCACTTAGGGTGTTTTATAACATGGAAAATGTCCAAACTATTGTTTCAAATAGCTCATTTATATTTGGGTGGATCGCGTAAAAATACTAACTGGCTGAGAAACTGTGTGAAGTGTTTGTTTAACTGTTATTACATCAGTGGGACAGATATCTGCATTACTTGATTTTTCTAAGATTTATTAAAAAGTCAGTAATGGTCCCTTTTCAGAAACACAGCTGGCTTTTAGGGGAACGCTACTCAAAGCTACGTTTTAGTCCAAGCTTTCTGGGTTGTGTTAAGATGATTCATGGGCTATTAGAGCTGAAATACATTCGGGTTTCTCTAGTCTAGTTCATTTTACAGATGAAAATATCAGGTTTAAATGGGCCACCCTAACTCAAGCTCAGATTATCGGCCCCAGTCTAGCACACAGACCTCTAATATTGTCTTTGCTTAGACTTTGTCAGTTTGTGCTATCACTGGATTCCAGACTTTTTCTTAACCATTTAAAAAGTTTCAATTCTATGTTCTTATTGTAAGACACATGAGGATCTACCATTTTAATGATTTTTAAAAATGGACACTACATTATTGTTAAAGGAAATTGCGCTGTCATACAGCTGATGACTCTGTGTGACTGGAACTCTCTAGCTTTTCTTTGTACATGTCTGGTGCTTTGTAGATTCTCTAGCTCTACCATATCCAGCAAAGCTGCCGTTTCCACCCTCGTTAGCTAAACAGATAATCAAGGTGTATCTATTCCATCACTACTCAACTTAGCACTCTGCTCCAGTCCCCGGGGCAGCCAGACCTTCAGAGGATCAGAGTTTTCAAGATTCAAGTTGCAGACCATGCTAAGCTGTGTCAGGGGAAACTGCCTCCTTCTCTCCTGCACCCAGGGTCCAGGTTGTGCCAGGTTTGTACACACACTGAGTAAGATTTTTAAAATGCAAACATTCAACTAGGTGTTTACTCAGCTCTTTAAAAATGTATGATGTTGGAAGCATACTCCACCATTTACCCAAGAGAGTTGTTTGTGATGCAGTGTTCTTCCCTGGAACTGTGTCCACTGTGAGGGTGCCGTGGAATTGCCTCTCTGCTCGCTTCAGTGTCAGCTCTGATTTTGTGCTTATTGGTATACCACAAGGACCCCGAGTTCTCTTACTGGGGTTGTAATCTGTGCATCATATGTATCTATCTGTGTATATGTGTGTCTATATGTGTGCATATATGTATGTATATGTGTATATATGTATATTATCTATGTATGTATGATATATAGAGAGCATTCATGTGCATACCTGTGTGCAGTGTAACCTCTTGCTTGTGTGTGCTAGGTACCTGGGAGTACAGTCACCAGATTGTGTGGTCATTACATGTTTAATTTCATAGAAACTCTCAATCTGTTTTCTAGAGAACCATTTTTCATGCTTACCAGTGTATGAGTGGCCCAGTTTTTGGGTGTGCTCCCCAGCATTTGGGATTGATTTAGCCATTATGTTCGCATATTATGCAGCCATGTCTGCAGCTATACAATGGCAGCTCAGTGTGCTTTTAGGCTCACATTTTTCTAATAACTAATGATGTTGATATTTGGTGATGCTAGGAATTTTCCCATGTGCTCATTTTCCAGCCATACACCGTCCTTGGTGGCAAGGCTCTTCTGCTCCTTTCTACTTGGATTCCTTGGCCTTGACCACCACTGTGTACCAGGTTCCTTGTGTACCACTGATACTAACTTTTTGGCTGGATACATGATTTGCAAATATTACCTCCCGACCTACAATTTCTATTTTCATTTTCTTTTTTGCACCCCTCCCCCACCACCCAGGACAAAACTACTTGTCAAAAGTTCTAGTTTTTGTTCTTATACATGTTTTGTGGAAGCAAACTTCCTAGCCCTCGGTCTAAAGAGTCTTATGGCTTAGCTCCTAATTTTACCTTTAGCCTTGAGGTCCATTTTGGGATAACTTTTACTTAAAATGAGAGGCTTAGACTGAGACTCCCTGCCCCACCCTTACCTGTGGTTGTCCATCTGTGTGTGATTCCTATGCTGACTGTGGTTTGTACTTCATGGCTTTAGTGTAGGTTCTCTGGTGCTGACTTGTGTGCAGATCACCTCGCTAACACCGGTTTTGGGTAGTGTGGGGATACTTGTCTTTCACTTGGGTCAGCTGCCCTCCCACTTTGTCTTTTTCCACATTATTGGAGGCAGACTGCTTCCTTTGCTTTTCTAAATAAGTGTTAAAATTATCTCTTTATTTTCTTCTGTCCACAAATAAATGCTGCCAAGAATTATCTAGGCATTTCGTTAAACCTAGGCACTAAATTGGGGTTTGGTGGCTGTTTCTCCTCTTCAGCCAGCATTTGATGCAGTTTTGTGTTTCTTTGCATGTTCTAAACTGTGATGTTGAAAACTGGATATTTTAGGTAATGTAAGCTGTCAGGATCTGTCCCTCCACCATTCCTCCCCTCGCCGGACTCAACTTTGTTGTTGTTTGTTTGTCCACTTAATTAATGGCTTGGCTGAACTGTTTCTGTGAAGCCTGTTTCTCTTACAGCACGAAGCCAGGGACATCGTTCCTCAGAGAGTGCATCCTGAGTGTGTGCATGGTCACCTGGGATGGCAGTGGATTCATTAGGGCTCTTTAGCTATGTCTCTTTCTGGTTTTTGTTGTTGTTGTTGTTGTTGTTAGCCTTTTTTCCTCTGCTAGCGACTAACACAGCTATTCAGCTCTGTAAGTTGCTAGTGGAGTAGAGGTATGTTTGTGTGTGTGTACGTGCCTCTGTGTGTGTGTGTGTGTGTGTGTGTGTGTGTGTGTGTGTGTGTGTGTGTGTGTTTAATTTTTCTTGATATTCTCCAGTTAAATTTGAAACCATTTATGATAGTTTTTGAGACCAATCTTTAAGGTTTGTTCTCACCCAAAGGGACTCTTTTTTAAAAAAATAATTTTTCAACAGTATATTTTGGTCTTACTTTCTCCTCTTCCAGTTCTTTCCAGATCCTCCCCACTGCCCTATCCAACCCAACTTTATGTTCTTTCTTTCTCCCCACCCCTAAAAGACAGAAATCACAAGAATCATGCACACACATACACACACACCCCATCAAAAATAGAACCCAAAATACACAAGCTAAAGACTAATAGGACAAAAAAAAAAAAAAAAGCCCAAACAGCAAAATGAGACAAAAGATGTACAAGAATGCCATTGAGTTCATTTTATATTGGCCCCACTCCTGGGTATGGGGCCTACTGTGAAGTGTGGTTAATCCTAGAGAAAGCCAGTTTGCCTTTGCCAGTAGGTATCAATCACAGATGGTTTGGTGATTAGGAGTGGGAAGCTGAGTCCACTTCTCCCGCACTATGCTAGGACCCCATCTGGTTTAACCCTGTCCTGTGTGGGCTGCCACAGTCCTGTGAGCTCATGCGTGTATCAGTCCTGTCGTTCTGGAGGATACTGTTTCCTTAGAGTCTTCCATAGTCTCTGGCTCCTAGAAGTTATCTGCCTCCTCTTCTCATTGCTCCCTACGCCTTGAGGTGAGGGTTAGATGAAGGCATTCAGGACTGAGGTTTCCACAGTGTCTCAAAGGGACCCTTCCCGAGTCTGTCTTTTTATGATTCTTTCTGACACACTAGGTGATGAAGGGCTAGCTTTAAGAAACCCCATACTTCCATGAACTGCTTACAATCAAAGTTGTCAGTGTGCCCATAGGCTTGAATTTTCCTGCATCCTGTAGCAAATAAAGTCACTTTGTTTTGGAGAGCTTCAGTATTCTCTCATCTTAAGCACTGCCTCTCTCCTTGGCTGCAATTCTGAAGCCACTGCCCCACGATGGAAATCTGATGTAGTGGCCACTTCTCTTAGGACGATGATTCTGCTTAGGATCACGTTGCCAGGTACAGAAGGTAGTTTCTGATATTCTTGGTTCCTATTTTCTGATATGGGACTTCCCTTCTATGAGGAAGAAAGTGTTGGTACTTAAGTATTCTCAACCTGATCTGCCTGTGTAGACTACTACTTTATGGGTTACAGCTGTGTGGAAGGAATCTTCCAACATCTTGGCTTCATATATCAGGAATTTGGCTTCTACAGCTTGGAGCCAAGATAAATGAGAAATTCTGGTAGTCTGCTCCGTCTAGAGGATATTGTTATGTTCCTTGCGGGAGGCTGAGGAACTGCATCATCTAAGCCATCTTGGCATCTGGGAAAGGAGAACACTTTGTGGCTTGGAGGCTAAAAGAAGAGAGACATTTACTAAAGTTTAGAAGGGCTGAAGGTGTGACTCTTCTGGTGTTCCCATCCTGGAATTGACACGTCTGTAACAGAGTACATAGGAGATACACTACAGTATATAGGAAACGAATCCCACCCAACTTGCAGAGTTGCCCATAGTTTACTGGGGCTTTATTATGTTGGCATGATTGAATTGAATCTCATTGGCTGTGAAATTGATACTGACCTTAAGCCTTTGGAGGTGAGGCTAATCTTATAGTTCAAAACCCCAGCTTCCTAATCATGCTCCTGGTCTTTCTGACATGATGTCCAGGACCCTCCACCAAGCCCCATTACTCTCCAGCTTCACCCTCCACCAACCGCAGGCCTACTCTTAGTCATCTAACTAGCATAAACTCTTGTGTGCGCCATCACACCCACCAGGAATAACACATACTCTTTTTCTGTTTGTTTGTTTTTCAGAAGGAGCTCTGGCAAAGTTTTATCAAAGGAAAACTTTCTTGGTTGACTTCTCAGCAGTCTGCTCTGGCACGCTTCTAATAGTATCAGAGTCACCTGGGTCAGTGAGAGCCAGTGTACACACTCTGTAGTATTTTCCACACGCTGTACCCAACTCAATAGTAGTGCCACTATAGTGATGGACGCCAGTTTTAGCCAACATGGCATAGTATTCTATTTTGGGTTTCCTCAAAGCTGGGCAGTGAACCAACTTGGCTTTGCCTTGTCCGATCATCTTCAGAGTCTGTACCCAGCATGCACATTCGCTTCTCATAACAAGCTGGAGCCTAGAGCTGATCAACCCCAGGGACTTTTTAATCTTCTTTGTGGCCACCATCATCCTGCCTTAGATGCAGGACAACCCCCAACCAAGATCAGCCGCCAAGATGGCCAGGGAGCGAGAAAAGGCACACATACTCTTTTCACATAGGAAATTTGAGGGGGCTTTAGAAGTTGCTTCCCAGGAGCTGAGAGCAAAGGCCATCTATATTATTCACTTCAGAGGGAAATCGTTTTTGTTTGCCAGATTTCCTGAGTCTCCAGAGTGTTAAGTTTGTACTCCTCATGGTTGTGCGTGAAGAATGGACCTGTACATCTTCTCCACTGATCATTTGGAAGTAGATTCTCCAACTTAGTTTTAATCAATGCTATTTCCCACATTCTTTTATTTTTAACTTACCTATATCATTATTTTTGACATGAGCTTTTTGTGGCCATATTTTCAAGCATAAAATGCCAATCTTTTTCATTGGTATATTTAGATAATTTTTTATTTAATGTCATTAGTATACATTAAAGCTTACATATGCTGGGTTTTTCTTTTTGCATTAATTTATCTATTTGTTCAACTTACATCCTGATCTCAGCCCCTCTCCTCTCCTCCAAGTGTCTTCAGTGTCTTGTCTCATTGTCCTCCCTTCCCCCACACATCAAGTCGCCACAGTACTGAACATAACCTCTCCCACTGAGGCCAGACAAGGCAGGCCAGCTAGGGGAAAGGAATCCAAAGGCAGCCAACAGAGTCAGAGACAGCCTCTGCTCCATTTGTTCCACTTGAAGACCAAGCTGCACATCTGCTATAAATGTGTAGGGGGCCTATGTCCACCCGCTACATACTCTTTGGTTGGTGGCTCAGTCTGTGTGAGGCACCATATGCTTAGATTAGTTTACTCTGTAGGTCTTCTTGTAGTGTTCTTGTGACGTTCTTCTGGCTTCCTCAGTCCTTCCCTCAACTCTTCCACAGGACTCCTGGAGCTCTGCCTGTTGTTCATCTGTGGGTCTCTGCATCTGTTTCTATCAGTTGCTTGAGGAAGACTCTCAAAAAACAGTTTTGCTAGGCTCTTGTCTGCAAGGATAGTAGAGTATCATTAATAGTGTCAGGGGTTGGCTCTCTCCCATGGGATGAGTCTCAAATTGAGCCAATCACTGGTTGACTGTTCCCTTAATCTCTGCTCTATTTTTATCCCTGTGCATCTTGTAAGCAGATGAAATTTTGGGTGGAAGGTTTTGTGGGTGAGCCGGGTTCCTATCCCTCTACTAGAAGTCTAGCCTGGCTACAGGAAATGGCCACATCAGTCTGCATATGCCCCACTGCTAATAGTCTTAGGCTACTTGGAGCCTTCCCCATTCCAGGTCTCCAGCTGGTTCCAGAGATGCCTTCCTACTGATTTCTGTTCTCTCTACTAGCCACCCTTCCCCAATCTATGCCTGATCTCCACCCCAGTTCCCCTCCCCATCCCCTCTCCTACCTAGTTTCCTCCCTCCATCCACTTTCGATGTCTATTTTATTTCCCCTCTGAGTGAGATTCAGATATCCTCCCTTAGGCCTTCCTTGTTACTTAATATCTTGAGTTTGTGGATTGGTAACATGGATATCCTGTACTTTATGGCTAATATCCACTTATAAGTGAGTACATACTATTCACAGTTTTTTGGGTTTGTTTGTTTGTTTGTTTGTTTGTTTTTAAGGTCTGGCTTACCTCGTTCAGGATAATATTTTCTAGTTCAATCCATTTACCTGCAAATTTCATGATGTCTTTGTTTTTAATAGCTGAGTCGTACTCTGTTGTGTAAATGTACCACATTTTCTTTATCCATTCTTAGGGACATGTAGGTTGTTTCCATTTTCTGGCTATTAGGAATAAAGCAGTTATGAACATAGTTTAGCAAGTGTCCTAGTGGTGTGGTGGAGCATCTTTGGGGTATATGCCCAAGAGTGGTATAGTAGAGTCTTGAGGAAAAATATTAAAAGCTGCAAGGGAAAAGGCCAAGTAACATATAAAGGCAAACCTGTCTGCATTACACCCAACTTCTCATCAGAAACTAAAGCCAGACACCCTGGGTAGACACCTTGCAGACTCTAAGAGACCACAGATGTCTATATCTATACCCAGCAAACCTTTCAATCACCATAGTTGGAGAAAACAAGATATTCTGTGACAAAACCAAATTTAAATAATATCTATCCACAAATACAACCCTACAGAAGATACTAGAAGAAAAACTTCAACCCAAGGAGGCTAAGTATACACAAGGAAACACAGGATATAAGTAACCCCATACCAGCATAAACAAAAGAAGGGAAACACACACACACACACACACACACACACACACACACACACACACACACACACACACACAGAGTACCACCACCAACATCAAAATAACAGGAATTAACAATATCTCTCAACATCAATAGACTCAATTCCCCCAATAAAAAGATACAGGATTGTAGCGTTAATGGGGTCCCATATCCACTCTGCCATAGGACTCTGCCGCTCAGAAAGGCAGGACACAGGAAGTCAACTTCGCTTAACCTACAATGTCACCAGGTTTGGTAGAGCAGCCCCAGGAACACTGCTCTGGGGGTGGGGAGCGCAGTCTGAGGTGCGGGACCACCGGAGCTGGCTCAGGGATTCCCAGGCCTGCAAGGAGGCTGGGCCATCTGATTCTCAGGCTCTTGGACACTCAGGTGCTGCTGGAAGCCGTGGAAGAGCTGAGAACAGAGTGGGGGTCTGTAGGCTGGATCTAGCCCAGGGCGGGTGTGTGTGTGTGTGAGGAGGAGGAGCTCCGGCTGGATCCCCAGGGGAGAGTCCTTGACTTAATGGTGGTGGGCTTGGCTTGGTGGCAGCAGTGGCTGAGAGCGCAGATAGGCCTTCTACAAGAGATTAGACAGCAGCTCTATAGGTGAAGGCCTTCTCCATGGCTCCCCACAGCGGAACCCGATGAAAAGAGACAGTCCATGGTTTTAAGGCATTTGTTGTCATGGCGGGGAGTGGATGAGTAAAACTGCACCCACCTTCTCAGGTTAGGCCTGAGGTTAAATACCTTTTGCAGGGAGGAATGTCTGAGAAGGGGAGTTTATTGGCTAAGCCCTCAAGGCCTTTAGGTACCTCATTACAATGTTGATCTGTCTTTGAGTCTGTGACCACTCTACCTATGGAAGGGTTTGAGGGCATTGCCCTTACATGACTGATGGCCACAAATCTATAGAGGGCTGTGGCTAGTGACAGGAGCCTGGTGCCTGGGAACAGATGAACCACCTACTGTCCCTTCAGAGTCAGCAGGGTTTCTAGTCTTAGCTCAACCAGGAACCAGGCTGCCTTTTATGGTCCTACACAGGCTAACAGAAGGAATACAAAAACAGGATCCATCATTCTGCTGCATATAAGATAGATACCTCAGCAACAACGATAAACATTGCCTCAGAGTAAAGGGCTGGAAAAAGGTTTTCCAAGCTAACAGTCCCAACAAGCAAACTGGAGTAGCCATTCTGATATCTAATAAAATATACTTTCAGCTGAAATTAATCATAATCCACCAAGATGACATCTCAATTCTGAATACCTATGCCTCAAATGCAAGGGTGGCGACATTCATAAAAGAAACATTATTAAAGTTTAACTCATGCATTGAACCCCACACATTAACAGTATGAGACTTCAACACCCCACTCTCAACAAAGAACAAGTCATCAAGACAAAAACTATACACAGAAATAATGAAACTAACAGACATTGTGAATCAAATGGACCTAACATATCTATAGAACATTTCACCCAAACACAAAGAATATGCCTTCTCAGCACTTCATGGAACCTTCTCCAAAATTGACCATATAATTGAACACAAAACAAGCCTCAACAGATAAGAGAAGATTGAAATAATTCCATGTGTTCTATCAGATCACCATGGACTAAGGCAGGACTTCAATAACAAAAACAACAGAAAACCCACATATTTCATGGAAACTCTCTACTCAGTGATAACTTGGTCAGGGAAGAAATAAAGAAATTAAAGACTTTCTAGAATTCAATGAAAATGAAGGCACAGCACACCCAAATTTATGAGATTCAATGAAAGTGGTACTAAGAGGAATAGCACTAAGTGCCTTCATAAAGAAATTGGTGAGATCTCATACTAGCACTTTAACAGTACACCTGAGAGCTCTAGAACAAAAAGAAGCCAACACACCCAAGAGGAATAGATAAAATCAGGGCTGAAATCAATAAATCTGGAACAAAGAGAACAATATGAAGAATCAGTAAAACCAAGAGCTGTTCTTTGATAAAATCATCAAGATGGACAAAGCCTTAGCCATATTGTTTTCCCTGTCTTCTTTTTCCTTTTACTTTTCTATGTGTTTCTTGACTATTACTTAGAAATTTCAGATTACCTCAAGTGTCTCTTTGATGTCATTTATGTGGCCTTTTTAGTGTTTGCATTGAATTTGGTGTTATATAATAGTATTTTCTTACATTTAGACAGTACAATCTACAAAAACTATTGTAGCACTAAACATTTTATGTAGTGTTTTTTCTCTTATGACCTGCATTTTGCCACAGAGTATCAGAGCTAGTCTGTTGTTTGGGTTTATGCCCAGATGTTTCTTTTTGTTTAAATTAAAATATAATTACATCCTTACCACCTTCTCTTACCTCCCTTCAGCCCCTTCCAAGTCCCTCCAATCCTAGCCTCTTTCTCTTCAGTTGTTTTATACTATGTGCATGCATAAGTGCGTATGTACAAGGAGCTCAGGCCACCCAGTCCTGCTTGTGTGTGTATGCTTTCAGGGATGACCACTTGGTGCTGGACAGCCTCTCAGCCTTTCTCCATGCCCTTTCTTCCTTGTCTAGGGATGGGGCCCAGTGAAATCCCCCCCTCCACATTAGCATGTTTATTGGGGTTGTTTTTGTTTGGGTCTTATGTAGATAGCCACATTGTTGAGGAATCATGAGTAGAGATTCTTTGTCATTCCAGAAGACACAAACTCATAGTAGATTTACTAATCCCCTGGGTCTTGAAATCTTTAAGCTTCTTGTTCTGCAGTGGTCCTTGAGCCTTACGTGCAGGAGTTGTGCTGTAGCAATATTCTCTGGGCCTGGTCATTCTATGATCAGTTGTTCTCTGCATTTTAATAAAAAGTTCTGCTTTTCTGTAATAGTCTCCATCTCTTACAAAGAGAAGGTTCTTCAATTAGCGGTGATACCCAACGTATCTGTTGGGGATAAGGATAGGTTTCAGAATGCAACTAGGAATTCGGGTCTAGTAAAGTGGTGGTACTAGGCTCTCCTCTAAGATCCATGCCCTCAGGCAATTGTATAGGTTTCCAGGCCAGGCATGAATTCCCTCGTATTGAGTGATTTTGGTTCCCACCAAAGTATGTGCACCGCTTGTGCACCCTTAGGGCTATTTTGTCATGCTGATTGATCACTGTTGTGGTTCATAGGGTCACAGCTGAGCAGGACTGTTAGTTGCTTCCCTCCCTTGGAATCTTTTATGACACCTTCTGATTCTATGAATGTTAGTCTTCAGGGAAAGACTTTCAGGTCAGATTTAACTTGGATCCTTGGAGTCCTATTTCCAAAACACATGATGTCTTCAACTTCTGGGAGACAACCAACACCAACAGCAATAACCTATAATATTTTAATAGTCTTTTCTTTTTTTTTCTTTTTTTTCGAGACAGGGTTTCTCTGTGTAGCCCTGGCTGTCCTGGAACTCACTCTGTAGACCAGGCTGGCCTTGAACTCAGAAATCCACCTGCCTCTGCCTCCCAAGTGCTGGGATTAAAGGCGTGCACCACCACTGCCCGGCTATATTTTGAGAAAATCTTGGACTTCCCTGACAAACAACTAGACATGGAATTTTTCATGTCTAGTCCTGCAGTTTCTGTTAGTTTGTGGCTCTCTTAGTGGAGAGCATTGTCTACCCAAGTGACATAACTTTATTATATACATACATACATATGTGTATGTATGTATGTACATATGTACACATGTATTATATGTAATTTTATTAAGTAAATAAAAAACGTGTTCTTCTGGCTTCTCAAGCATCTTTAGTGTTCATTTTTCCTCTTCCCTCTCTTCTTCCTCTGTTTCTCCCTCGCTTCCGCCTCCTCCTTCTGATTGACCTCCCTCCTCCCTAATTAAAGCCTTTCGTCGTTTTTCCCATTTCCCTCTTCATATCACATTGGGCCCATTAATGAGGAAATGAGGCTTACTGGCTGTAAGTGCTACAGTGACAGCCTAGTAATAGGGTGGCTGTCTCATCCTGTGAGCTGCCACAGATCTGCTCTTTCCTCTACTCACCTAGTGAACGTATCGGTTGCTCTTTTTACTGTTTTTTAAGTTTTCCATTTGGATATTTTAGTCTGTGTGTCTGTCTGTCTGTCTGCCTCTCTCCCTCCTCCTCCTTTCTCTTTCCCTCAGAGATCCTTGAGACTAATGGGATCCTTCCACTTCTGCCTCCCAAGTGCTGGGATTACAGGCCCCTCCTATCAGTCTGCCTACCTTTTTCCTTTCTTGTTCTGACCTTTCTATTTGCTGAGCCTCTCTGTTTTTCACTTCTGCTGTGCATTTGCATTTGTTCATTGAAGCATTTTATCATGGCTGTTTTAAAGTCTTTGTTAGATTATTTCTTAAATTTCTCTCACATTATTGGCTTCTTTGGTTTTACTTTTTCACTTAATTTGCTATTTTCATGCTGTTCTTTTGACTATATTTTAAAACCTAGCTAAATTTGTGCTATAAGACCTTGTTCAGTGTTGTAGTTAACCTTTCTAATGCTGTGAAGAGACACTATGGCCAAGGCATCTTTTAGAAGTAAGAGTTTATTGGAGCCTACAGTTTCTGAGGGGGAGCCTAGGACCAGTATGACAGGGAGCATGGCTGCAGGCAGACATGGCCCTGGAGCAGTAGCGGAGAGCTGACATGTCATTTGCAAGCATGAGGCAAAGAAAGATAAACCTAATTGGGAGTGGCATGAGCTCAAACCTCTTCTAAAAGGCCACACCTCTTCAGCCTTCTCAAACAGTTGTACCAACTGGGGAGGAAACATTCAAAAATTGGGTACGGGGAGGAAGAAGGTGGCATTCTTATTCAAGCCACCACATCCAGTATTCTTGAATGAGTTTGCCTAACTTCAGTTTCCTCATCTTTAATATAGGAAAATATGCCCTACCTCATAGTAGTTGTGAGAGTTGATTGAGTACTGCTAGTGAAATTCTTGAACAGTGCCAGTATTATAGCAGCAACATGGCTGTGCACCATGGCTGTGCACCATGGCTGTGCACCATGGCTGTGCACCATGGCTGTGCACCATGGCTGTGCACCATGGCTGTGCACCATGGCCACATTCTAAACGCCCCATAGTGGAAGTAGGCAAAAACAGACAAAAATCAGCCACAAAAGATAGGCAATGGGAAAATGGGCTCAGGACCATTTAAAATTGCAGGTGAGTGTACTGGAGTGTCACAAGCCCCGAGAGGAGACGTGACGTTAGCGGGGGTCTACGAGCAGGACTGAGTTAGTGAAGGAACAGACCTAGGGCAGTGATGAAGGTTAAAGACTGTTAGTGGCAAGGACAAGTTAAGGAGCCTTAAGCGTTCAATCTTAATTTGTTATTTGATCGTATTTTAGGTCATATTATTGAAAAGCAACTTAATTTTACAACATAAAAAAAAAAAAAAAAAACCAACAGAATTTTGAGTGATCTTTATAGTTACCAGTGTTGAAGTTGAAAACCACTCAGAAACTGACCACCAACTACATAAATTCACATGTCTGTGGCTGCCCTTCTAGGTGGACTCTAGAAAGGAATCTTCTTTATTCACAGACGAAGCTCAGCGGCATCTTTACTGTGCAGTAGGAAACCACAGCTCTGCCCAAGCACGTATGCTGAGATGTTGCTGCAGGAATGAGGGCATCCTTGTTGCTCTGTTGCATTCCTCTTGGTGAGCTACCCTGTAGTAACAAGAGCCAGGGGCTGCACACCTTCAGTTCCAGTGGTCAATAGGCAAAGGTGGGAGGTTTGCCACCCGTTCCGGCCAGCCAAGGATACGTACAGGGGTCCTCCTAAAATAAAAATTAAGAAATCCTTAGTCTGAAGTAATATTAACTTTCTTGATTCCTTTCTCTCTTTTGAATTTATTTACTTTTTATTAGTTCTTTGAGAATTTGTACAATGTATATTGATTGTTATTCATCCCTCCTTTGATTCCTCCAAGAGCCACCCCCACTCCCCTTTCTTGTTTCTTGATTTACTGAATTGAGTACATAATTTACAGTTATAGAATTTAAATTATTTAAATAAGAGTTATAAATAGTGTACATGTAGATATAGTAAACAAGATGGAGGAATAATATTTCACTTGTCAAGTTGGAAAATATGTTGATACTTTTAATTGAAATACAGTAGACTGTATGTGACTTGTACACTTTGACCCCTATTGACGTGTTTATAAACCTATGGAGTACTTCTGCACCCCCCCCCAAAGTTTCCTCTTGGCCCATTTTTAATTTGCCACTCTTGCCTGCTTCATTCCCAGGCAACAACTGACCTGCTCTCTGTCACTGTTAATAAATGGCAACATTCTTCAAGTATAATATCCAATGCCAGAATAGGAAATAAGATACTTGTGAATATTTCTGTGGGAATGTAAAGTTAGTACGATTTTCTAGGGCACTTCAGTAATGTAAATTTCAGGTAGAATTCTTCTTGCACTTAAGGAAACAAATGTGTAAACAAGGTTTAAGTTAGAAGGATTTTCCTGGCTGTGATTTAAGTTGTCAAAATTAGAAACAAATTCAGTGTGTAGCAAGGTAGGATTTTGTCTACTGCTTTTGTTTCTAATGAGGTACTCAGGATCATACTCAGACCGTGGGTGTACTAGGGAGAGCTCTACCCCTAAGCTGTTTCCTTACCCCTGATCCTGGATCTGCATTAAAAAGCAAAACCAAAAAACAATTTATATAACCCAAATACCATGCTTTTAAAGTTAGTAGAGAAGTGTTATTTTGTAAACACAGAATTCATGTAATAGTATTGGATTTTGACTTCTCTTGAAGTTATAACAAGTAAAAATATGTAGATGGAAAGGACTAAAACATCTTTAAGCAAGAAGTTTGCCTTCTGTTGACTATGGAGATTTCTACAGTACTTTTTTTCTTCACATTTTTAAATCAAAATTTCTCTGGAATTAAAAAAGTACGAACACTTATTAATATATAGCACATGAAAACAAACACAAAGATATAAACCAGCACTATAAAATTGAATATGGATGTGTGTGTGTATTTCCACATACATACATATATATTATTTTAAGTGGGTTTAGTTGTGTGAAACCACAAAACTTTGTTGTGCTTTTTTAATTATGATACAGAACCCTTGCCTTTTGCTGTTCAGCTCCAATAGTTCCTTGCATCTGGTTAGGAGCTCCTGGGGGATTTTTGCAGCACAGACTCTGCAGGCCTCCCCTGTACATGCTGTCCACCACCTTAGTGTTCTGTTCCCCAGCGGCATCTCCTTCCTTCTGGACATAGTGAGACTCATACACGTCTATGATCTATTTTCATTTTCCTCTCCTAACTTGCTGCCCATGTCTTCAGTCAGGTCAGACAGTGTTATTGGCACAATGTCCAGAACATACCAATTAGAATTGAAGTTGGGAGCAGTGAGGGAGTAGAGGAAAGTGTGTGTGTGTGTGTGTGTGTGTGTGTGTGTGTGTGTGTGTGTACACACAGCTGTGCATGTACACACAACTGAGTGATAATAGAAGAAAAGGTGTTGGTACGTGGTTCTTCCTGCCCTCGTGGATCCTTGGCTGAAACAGCCCACATGGGCAAAGGGAGCAGAAATGACGAGGGCAGGGGGCGTTCAGAACCCTGTGAGTATGTATTGTGAATGACCATAAGGAGTGACTCAAGGCTTATCAAGTTTTGGAACACTGAAGGTAGGAACATCCACGATGGGCAAAGGTCATTGACTGAGGACGTAGGGTACCGAAATGCCTCATTATCATGAGGAAGCATTTCAGGTTTGCCAGAGAAAGGAAATTGATTCTGTAATCTCACTAAGGCTACATAACATTCCTCAGGTTGGTAGGGGGGTTGGGGGGGTGGACTTCCCCAGACAAGATCAAAGAAGTCCTGCCAATGAAGGGAGTCTCCATATTACACCGAACTCAGAGGCTGTCCAGTCATGGTGGACTTTGACCTTAATTAGCAGAGTTTTCCCACTTTGGTATCAATCACAAAGTGTGTCTGTAGCAAAGGCTCTTCACAAAGAATTTGGTAGGCAAGAATGGAGTGATACATAGTCAGAAGGACTTCCTGTGCCATCTGAAGGAGTTTATACACTGTAGTGTAAGTGATGGGGAGCCAGTTCATGGTAGATCCAAGGGAGTGATCTGTTCTTGGGAAAACGGGAGATTATGAAGGCATAGGCCTTTTTATCTCCAAACACTACAGCGTTACAATAGTACATAGGTGTGTTCTGACGAAACATCTGAGACTAGTCAGTGAGGCGCCTGAGCCCCAGGCAAGCATGAGAACAGCCATGTGGCTCTAGCTATACTAAAAATTGTAGGGAAAAAATTAAATGTATTTGTGCTATATTTCTACCAATGACATTGTTCTTACAGTCGAAGTAACCCTTCTACCAGCTCCCAGATTTTTCCTAAGAAGGGAAAAAGACACATCATGTGCCCAGTACCTCAGCTGTTCTGAGGTCCACCCAGGTGATTGAGTTCTGTTTAACCTATCTGAGATGCTAATGGATGTGTCATACTCAGCCACCCAGGGCCACTGAGAAGAGAGAAAGGTGATGGTTGTAATATCCACTTCTAGCCTAACTCAGAGCTAACAGCTAAAAAGCTTTAGTGTCTGGAAAGATGGCTAGTGGCTTAAAGCATTTAATGTTTCTATGGAAGACCTGAGTTAGATTCCCAGCACCCACATCAGGTGGCTCACAAGTGCAGTTCTAGAGATCCAACACCCTCTTCTAGCCTCCTTCCACACATACATACATACATACATACATACATGCATACATACATACGTACATACATGCATACATACTTACGTACATACATACTTACATACATGCAATTTAAAATAGAAGTAAAAAGAGTTCACAATTCAAGATGACCATGGCTGCCAGCACCCTCAGGACCTGGAAGACTGAACGACTCATGAGGGTGTCAAGGGGAGACATAGCAGCAGAGAACCCTGCAGAGCTCAGAGCATCCCCAGAACAACTTTTTAAAAGGCAGGTCTTATGGGAAGATGTTTTTAAAAAGTGGTCTTGTAAGACTCTGGGGAGCCTTAACTTACCGGAGACCCCCCAAGTGAACACCATGGAGTCGGGAATTGGTGCAAAATGCAAGAGGAATTTATTGTTCCAGCATGCGGTGGTCGTCCTGCACACCAAGACTGGGGAGAACAACCCCTCACAGCTCATTCAGTGAGCTTTTATATGAATTTTAGAGCAGCCGCCATTAGGCACAATGTGATTGGCAGAACAGTGTGACTTTTGAACCGATTGATCTTTAGGGAATGAGGTAATAGGGACTTAATTAGCCCCTCCCTTCCAGCCTAAGTGCTCTCTAACCTGTTTCTTCCAGGAGGGGAGGGGTGCCCATGTGCTGGGGGCCCTGTCTCCCTCCTCGTCCTTCTCACCCCTCCTCCTCCCCTCCTTCCTCCCGCTACCCTCCCCCTCTGCTCCCGCCACCTCCACCCACACCCCCGGCATCTTTGGGTAAACCTGTTCTGCGAGACAGCTGGGCAGATTGAGTGGCCAGTGGCCCTACGGGCCCTCAGTAGTGCCACCATGTACTTGGGAGCCGGTCCATTCTTGCTTCTCTTGCTCCAACGACATCACCCATCCCAGGATATGCCTTCAAGCTTCTACCTTGGCTGGACTTCAGCACTACTGGGAGAACAATCAAACTACAGGCCCATTTCTTTGAAATGGACATCCCCAAAATTGACATCTATCACTGTGAATTGGACATCAAACCTGAGAAATGCCCTCAGATTGTGAACAGGGGAATAGTGGAGCACATGGTCCAAATCTTCGGGGACTGGAAGCCAGTGTTTGATGCAAGGAAGAATCTGTACACAGCAGTGCCCCTTCCAATCGGCAGGGACAAGGTGGACCTGGAGGTCACGCTGCCAGGAGAAGGCAAAGATCACATCTTTAAGGTATTCATCAAGTGGGTGTCATGCCTGAGCTTGCAGGTGTTACACAACACACTTTCGGGGCGGCTGTCCAGCGTCCCCTTCAGACGATCCAGGCCTGGATGCTGTCATGAGGCACTTGCCATCTGTGAGTACACCCCTGTTGGCTGTTCCTTCTTCACTGCATCTGAAGGCTGCTCCAACCCTCTGGGTGGGGGCAGAGAAGTGTGGTTTGGCTTCCATCAGTCCGTCTGACCTTCTCTTTGGAAAATAATACTGAATATTTATGTATCGACAACAACATTTTACAAGGCTCAGCCAGTGATTGATTTTGTTTGTGAAGTTTTGGATTTTAAAAGTATTGAAGAACAACAAAAACCTCTGACAGATTTCCAAAGATAAAGTTTACCAAAGAAATTAAAGGTCTAAAGGTGGAGATAACACACTGTGGTCAGATGAAGAGGAAGTACCATGTCTGTGATGTGACCAGGAGGCCTGCCAGTCACCAAACGCTCCCACTGCAGCAGGACAGTGGAGTGTACAGTGGCACAGTACTTCAAGGACAGGCACAAGCTGGTTCTGCACTACCCCCACCTCCCATGTTTATAAGCTGGACAGGAGCAGAAACACACCTACCTTCTTTTGGAGGTCCGTAACACAGTGCTGGGCAGAGATGGATAAAAAAGTTAAGAGACACTCGGACCTTAACCATGATCAGAGCAACTGCCAGGTCAGCACCCAATCGGCAAGAGGAGATCAGCAAATTGATGTTCGTGAATGGAATCATGGTGAAAGATGAGATGACAGATGTGACCGGGCAGGTTCTGCAACTACCCTCCACCCTCTATGGGGACAGGAACAAAGTGATTGCCACCTCTGTCCAGGATGTTGGGACATGAGAAACAAGCAGTTCCACACGGGCATGGAGATCACAGTGTGGGCCATCGCCTGTTTCATACCCCAGCACCAGTGTACAGAAGCCCATCTCAAGTCCTTCACAGAGCAACTGAGGAAGACCTCAAGAGATGCTGGGATGCCTACCCAGGGTCAGTCCTGCTTCTGTAAATATGCACAGGGGCAGACAGCGTGGAGCCCATGTTCCAACACCTGAAGAATACCTGCCTGGCAAAACTCCTGTGGATGTAGAAGTCAAGTGTGTGGAAGACACAGTGCTGGGGATGGCCACACAGTGGGTCCAGATGAAAAACAGGACCATGCCACAGACCCTATCTAATCTCTGCTTAAAGATCATTGTCAAACTGGGAGGTGTCAACAACATCCTGCTGCCACAGGGCTGGCTTCCAGTGTTCCAGCAACCTGTCATCTTCCTGGGAGCTGATGTCGCCCACCCATCAGCTGATGATGGGAAGAAACCTTCGATTGCTACCGTTGTGGGCAGCATGAACTCACACCCCAACCACTACTGTGTCACCGTGCATATACAGCAGCACTGACAGGAGATCATCCAGGACCTGGCTGCTATGGTGCGAGAGCTGCTCATTCAGTTCTACAAATCCACATGCTTCAAGCCCACCCTCATCATCTACCAAGATGGTGTCTCCGAGGGCCAGTTCCAGCAGGTTCTCCACCATGAGTTCCTGGACATCAGAGAGGCCTGCATAAAGCTGGAGAAGGACTATCAGCCAGGGATCACATTCATCATGGTGCAGAATTGGCACCACGCACTCCTCTTCTGCACAGACAAGAACGAGCGGGTTGGAAAGAGTGGGAACATTCCAGCAGGCACAACAGTAGACACAAAGATCACCCCCCCCCCCGACTGAGTTTGACTCTACCTGTGCAGTCATGCTGGCATCCAGGAACAAGCCGTCCTTCCCACTACCACGTGCTTTGGGATGACAATCATTTTCCTTCTGAGCTGCAGATTCTGACCTACCAGCTGTGTCACACCTACGTGTGCTGCATATGCTCTGTGTCAATACCTTTGACAGCTTACTATGCTCATGTGGTGGTCTTCCGAGCCAGGTACCCCCTGGTGGATAAAGAACATGACAGGGCTGAAGGAAGCCATACCTCTGGGCAGAGCAACAGGCGAGATCACCAAGTGCTGGCCAAGGTGGTCCAGGTCCACCAGGACATACTACACACCATGTACTTGGCTTGACATGTTGTATTGTTTAGCAGTTGTGTACCAAATTGGAGTTACACAAGACCAGCTACACTCAGACCAACAGAAGCCCAGCCCTTCCATGACAGCCAGCATCGAACATGAGATGTCTTTGGTTTTATTAGATCCTCCATTTTCCAGAATGCCTTATTTCTCAGATTTCAGACTTGGATTTTGAGCTTCAGGCCTGTATGAGACCTCAGTGTAGGAAACGTGGTTTGCCACATCTATAAGCTGCTCACTGAGAGTCCCATTTCCTAAAAACAAACAAAACAACAACAAAATGTCCTAAAACCAGTCTATGAACTCTTAAGGCTTTAAAACATTTTAATTTATTGGTCATTCGAATTACTTGTTTTTTGCACCTGATTCTCAGTGAAATCGATGGGCTCAAACTAGCTGTGAAGGCTCTGAGTGTGAAAGCAACACCAATACCATTGGGGTTTTAAAGCCTGGCCCTAAGAAGTTGTCACTAATGTTGAGTTCTAAGGGATGCCATGTGCCCTGCAGCCCTAGGGTATATGGCTGCTAGGTATCCACAGTGTCTCTCGCTGGCCACTGCCTGCCCTTGAGGCCTGAATGAAGGCATAGTGGCCAAGGGGATGGTCATGTGTGTTTACGGCAGTGACAAGTCCGAGAGATTGGCAGACAAGTGCCATTTTGATAAAAAATTATTTAAAAAGAGAAAAAAGACAATATACTGACAGTCTAATCATAAGATTTGTCCTGTAGGACTGTGACATTTATTTTCCAAAGTTTCTAAAGAATATGGGTCTGTGGTGATAAATACAGTACAATCTTTTTTTTTTTTTTTTTTTTTAAAGTGGTCTCATGAAATTGGAAGGAAAGATGGTAGAGCAGAACTCCATGTGTGAGGAAGAGTGGGGAAACCAGAGGCCACAGGAATGGGAGCAGTATAGAGCACACCTGCAGCACACACCAGGTTCAGCCCACTGAGATGTTGAGGCCAGGGTCCCTAGCCTGGAACTGCTGATATTGCAGTCCTCACTGCTTACCCTGCTTTGGTGTGCAGTGAGGGGAGCTGGCTGAGGAGCTGCCGTGGGCTGCAAGTGTAATGGTCATACCTGATGAGCAAGCAGGGTTGCTGGCACCAAAGGCAGAGAAGTGTGAAACAGCCCGGAGCTCTCGAGGATCCTGCCTCCTCAACCCAAATGCCCTGCCCAGCTACAGACGACCCTGATTCTGGGCAACAACAGAATATCCAAGATGAGTCTCAGTGATAGTTCAATGGTGCTTCAGAAACCAGAAACCTTGAACCAGACCAATGACTCACTGCAATAAGCGTTTGCATATAAAGCTGTTTAGGCAAAAAATATACTGTGTGACACACTGCAGTTTGAGTGTCACTTCCATGAATAAATGTGCAATGAGGAGGTGGGAAAGATGGCAAAACAGAGGTGGATGGGACTAGAGATGCGGTGACAAGTGTAGGAGCATGGCATCTGTGGACTGGAGAGCATGCCATTGCTGTGTAGGGCTCGAAGGGTAGTGTGCAGCAGCCTGATGCTTGGGCAGACTCAGCCCCCACATGTGCTGGTTCTAAGCAGCAGCAGTGTGTCCAAGATGGAGAATGATTCATTTTCTGGATTGGGCCTCCTCAAAAGACCTCCATAGTCTGTGCTGCCACTAGAGGCCATGTTGATGTCAATGGTCCATATTACCATAGAATGCTGCCAA
>CM052702.1:35048200-35062200 GCA_028551405.1 Uromys caudimaculatus | reverse complement strand
GCTTTCTGGATAGCTCATGAGTTTTCCGACCAAAGTCAGAAAAGCTGTTAGAAAAAGTTCTTGGGTTTTCTGACCAAAGTCAGAAATCCTGCTAGAAAAATTCTAAGAGAAATTTTCACTCTCCAAGCACTTTTCTCTGGGTAGTTTTCTCTTGCAGACCAAAGCCCAGTCTTTTCTTTACATATCAATGCAGTCATTTACTCCAGATTCCCTTTTGCTTTTCCCACAAATCAGCATTTTATGGCCTTAGCCCTTTGATTCTTAGAGAAAGACAGTAAGTACCTTTTTTTTAAACATGCAAATAAATTCAGAGATCTGCCTGCCTTTATGAACACAGACAATAAGCTAACTGGGCTTATTAGGATCCAGCTCTGAGATCACTGTTCCTACCATGCCTGGACCCAAATTCACTCTGTCCCAGACTGACCTTGAACTCAGGAATCTACCTGCCTATAAGCACAAACTTGGCTGGTGGGATCTTGCTTACAATCACCAGGCCTGAAATTTCTTTATTGACTTCCTTAATATCTTTCTGACAAGCTGGCTCATAGTGCAGCTGCCTCTGTTCTTTTAGGTCCATGAAACCCCTTATATAATTCATATTGCATCCTTATATTTTTGCATATTTTTTGAGAAATCTGTTTGTATATTTTTGAACTCATGTTTTCAGAGTTCTTTCCCACAGCCTTAAGGGCTGTCATGAAGGTCACAGTGTTTTACCATTTTGCTAAGGTCATTAGCTTCCCAAACTCGTTGTGCTTCTAATTATCATGAAGTCATTAACCTTGGCAGGGAGAACATCTCCTGAAGGAGGAGCATAAAGTAAATTATATACATTATTATACAAAGTATATACATTATTATACAAATTATATACATTATTATACAAACTGTCAACAGTCATGAAAGCCCATGCCCTGCTAGCTCCACTCCAAGGGTAGGAACTGTGTCATGCTGTTCCTTCTGCATGGTCATGCAGAACTTGGCAGGAGGCCATGTGGATATCCATGGTCTGTGCTGCTGTCAGAGGCCATGTTAGTATCTGTGGTTTGTGCTACCACCAGGGACCATGTAAATTAGTGATCTTGCTGCCATTGATTGTTATGGTCAAGGAAGCTTCTTTTGCAGTGATATCAATGACTGCAGACTCATAATTGAGAATGAAGGCTTCTGTGACCTCCCTCCCCACTCTAAAAGAGAGAAACAGTCTAGACAAGAAGCCTTTGAAGAAAATCCTTAAAAATTGTGATAAAGATGACAAAATGTAGCCCTTCACAGTTGATGGCTTCTGGTGGGGCTTGGGATGGGAAAGACCTCAGTTATCTTGAAGGAAATGGCCACTGGAAGTTAGACCATGCTCCAGTGAGTATATGGGTGACACAAACTGCACTTACTGTGTGTTTTTTTTCTTTTTTCTTTTTTAAATGAGGGCAAAAGGGTGGGTAGGTGAACCTAGAAGGAATGGGAAGTGAATGTCATCAGTGTGCATTGTGTGGAATTCCCAAATAATCAATAAAAATATTATGTTGGAGAAAAAATAAAAGTACAGTCTTGAAAAAAAATAAACAAAAAACTTGAGTGTCCAGAGTGGTCTATGGGATGGCCTTTGAGGAAAGCACAAGTAGGCTACTGGATATTAGGGTCTGTGTCTCTGAAGGTGATATTCGGACTGATGCTGTTTCCTTTTGTCTTCTGTGCCTTGATGCATATTTGGGGACATTTCCTCTGTTATATGAGACTTGGTGGTGAAGATGCCGTGCATTCCCAGCCTCCTCCACATGGCACTTTTACACGTGTCAGCCTCTGAATAGGTGCTGCACTCCCTCCACAGGCGTCAGGAAGAGGCTTGATGGACAGGTTCTAGTTTCCTTCTCACTACGGCAAAGGAAACCAGCGACTCCATCATGCTGTAATGTGTCTCTCTATTAATTATTTTAAGTGTATTAACAGTGTGCCTTTATTTTATTCATAGCTCCAAAAGGAATTCTTCATCTTTCTCCTGATGTTTATCAAGAGATGGAAGCCAGCCGCCACAGAGTGACCTCTGGCACAGCTCTCGGCTACTTATCACCCAAAGATATGAGCCAACCTTCCACCTCTTTCTTCAGCGTGTCTCCCTCATCAACTAGTTCAGCCACAGTTGCCAGGGAGCTCCTCATGAATGGGACATCTCCTACTGCTGAAGCCATAGGTTTAAAAGGAAGTTCTCCTCCCCCTGGTTCTTCAGTTCAGCCTTCAAAACAACTGGAATATTTAGCAAGGATTCAAGGCTTTCAGGTATGATTTTAATGAAAAAACAAAAAGAGAAAGTAAAACTCATTAGCCCCAAATCCTTCATTTCTATCCATCAGAAGGCTCATTCTTGCCTGCTAATGTGGCCTCCATGCCATTAAGATTGAAAGTTATTTAGAAACACAAAAGACAGAAAAAAAGAGAGTCATAGCACATGCTTGGTTTTCTGTCACTTCTGTCCAGTAACTCTGTTGCTGCCTGGCTGGCTGCCATATTGATATTCACATTTATACTCTCTCTATCTCTGTCTCTCTCCCTCTTTTTCCCTCTCTCTCTCTCTCTCTCTCTCTCTCACTCTCTCCTTCCTTCTCTCCCTCCCTCCCTTTCCCTCTCTTTCTACTCCTCTCTCTTCCTTTCCTATCCCATTTCCCTTCCTCTCTCCCCTCCCCCCCCATGCCGCCATCCTTGCCTTCCTCCTGGGTCCTGTCTTCCAGTTGGTCTTGATTGGCACATCCATCTTCTCACTTTGTTTTGCACAAACAAGATTCTATCAGGAGACATTTGGTGTTAGTGTTTACATCACTTCCCCCCTTTTACAGTCATGGTTGAGTCTTTCTGCTACTGATTTGATTTCATAGAAGTTTTGAATTTCCCATCCTGCAGTTAGTAACGACACAGGTACATTTGTAAGGTCCAGCACCCTTGAAGTCTGTTACCTTAGGGGGCATTAACCATGGCACTGAGCAGTAACAGAACACTTTCCAGTTGTTGGAGGTATCATGAGTGTCTGTTGTGTTGGATCATGTGCTGAGCCAGGGTGATGGAGAAGCATCTGCCTCCCCTGATACGGCAACTGTCTCATGGTGATCTCACACCAGCACACAGCTGAGGTGTGTGTATGGATTTGGGAATGAAGCTTCTCCCCTATTTATTCTTGTCCCCTTTGGGGGGAAATACCCTATGAAACCAACAATCCTTTATACACATGAGAGATTTTAAAGGAATTGTTAACTGTGGGAAGGGAAGTTCATGTGTGCTGACTCCTAGTTGCCTTGAAAGCCACGTACTGAAATGTAACTGTCAACCAACGGGATGAGACTGCAGCTTGTGTGTGTGCAGGATGCTCTGGCTCCCCACATTTCATTGCTTCACCTTCCATCTTAGTCTTCCTCCTTCAGACCAAACTCTGTAATTTTTTGTAGAAATGTTCTAGATCTGTATTGTGTAGAAGATGATGTATTATAATGTTTCACAGCGTCAGTTATGCAATGAGAAAGAAGATCATGTGTTGGGGGTATTTTGCATGTTTGGTTTGGTTTTTTACTTCACAGATCCCTTCTGATTCTTTCAGTTCTATCGCCAGGTAGTTGCTAGTGTTTTTAATCAGACTATTAATATGAAGTTGAAGAAGCTGTTACCAATTATTGATTCTGTCATCTGAAATTTAAATGCTTAATTTTCAAGTTATAATTTTAGAATTTGTTATTTACCTTAAGAATTACAATAAATCACTGTTTAAACAAAAGACTTTGATTCATATAGTGAAAGCACTAGACTAATATTTAGTTCTACCAATAATCTGCATAGGATAAATTAAAATAAACTGTGATGAAAAGAAACCCACTGCTCATTTATAAATGCCTGCAAGCGATGGTTCGTCTGTGCATACAGGACACGTTGCACGCTGGCTCTTGGCTGAGCTTTGATGTTTCTAAGTTCCTTATGCATTAGTTCTTGGCCATGACAGCAGCTATAATCTTATCCTATCTTCACTTTAACCGAATTGTAGTCTACTACCCCTGTTGCTGGACTCACTGCTTAGACCTGTCTCAAAAGCTTGTGCTGAGGTAATACACTCTTACTCACGGACAAGGTAAACATCTCCAGACCTATGGCCATGGGTTTCACACATTACTGTGCTACTTCACTGGAATGAGCTGGTGCTGATGGGGAGTTCGCTGATCATGGATCACAGCCTGCAGCTGCAAAGCAAAAGTCTCTGGAGAGTAGCCCCCAGTGTACACATCGTCATGTCACCTTGGAAGGTCCTTTGTGATTAAGAGTTTTAAAGTGTATTTCTCAGTAATTTTCTCAAGTAGGAAAACATACAGAATTTTTGTTTCTTACATGATTTAATTAGACTGTAGCTAGAAATTATAAGACCCAGCTTGTTAGAAATTGTATGCTCTTCTGTTACTTTTATTCCTGGAATTTGAAAACAATAAATTGATTTTCTTTGTTTGTAGGTCAGGAACTGTTCACCTCATTCCACACTGAACAGTTGTCTTTCTTACTGACTGTGTGTAGACTCTGCTTGGGCCATCCTTTGCCCACTGCGATTTGATTTAAGCCTAACTAAGCTGCTGTCTGTGTTAGTTCTATTGTATTGCCAAATGAAGACAGATGAATCTGTGGAAAAAGAACTTGCTTTAACTTAATTTTATTTTCATTCCCCATCTCTAATTGAAATTTACAAATGACAAAAGGTAATTTGCTCAGGCACATGTAGGTATTAAGTTCACTTTCTTCTGTTTAAACCTATAAAATAAAATTGTCACACAGTGAGTACTCTTAACAAAACTGATTTCACAACGCAGAGTGCGACTGACACCCATTCCTAGTCAGTCTTTCATTCTCAGGAATTCCCATCGCAAATTTTTACATTTTATTTTGGTATGTGTGTGTGAGCGTCTGTGTGTGTGTGTGTGTGAGCGTCTGTGTGTGTGTGTGTGTGTGTGTGCGCGTGTGTGTGTGAGCGTCTGTGTGTGTGTGTGTGTGCGTGTGTGTGTGAGCGTCTGTGTGTGTGTGTGTGAGCGTCTGTGTGTGTGTGTGTGTGTGTGTGAGCGTCTGTGTGTGTGAGCGTCTGTGTGTGTGTGAGCGTCTGTGTGTGTGTGTGTGTGTGTGTGTGAGAGAGCATATGTGTGTATGTGTATGTGTGTGAGCGTCTATGTGTGTGTGTGTGCGTGTGTGTGAGAGCATATGTGTGTATGTGTGTATATGTATGTATATGTGTGTGTGTGTACGCATGCATGCGCGTGTGTATGTATGTTGTATATGTGTGTGTGTGTGTGTGTGTGTGTGTGAGCATCTGTGTATGTGTGTGTGTGCGTGTGTGTGAGAGCATGTGTGTATGTGTGTATATGTGTATGTGTGTGTACGCGTGCATGCGCGTGTGTATGTATGTGTGTGTGTGTGTGTGTGCATGCACGCGCGTGTGTATGTATGTGTGTGTGTGTGTGTATGTGTATGTGAGTGTGTGCGCATGTCTGTGCAGATGCTCTTGGAGTCCAAAGGTATCAGATCCTCTGGAACTGGATCACAGGTGGGCACTGGGAACTGGACTTCAGTCCTTTACAAGAGCAGTCTGTGCTCTTAACTGCTGAGCCCTCTTGTAGGCCTCTGCCACCAAAAGAGGTATTTTAGAAACAATGTCCTTCAAACCCTTTCATAAATAAATGTTTTTTCTCTTAAGTTCTATTGAGTGCATTTTAATTATCTTTTAAAACCTGGAAATTCTTACCAATTTATCATTTTTAGAGACGTATTTATGTCAATAGTTTGTGAACCCCAGACATTGTCTAACATTTATAACCAGTCTGCATTTATAACCCCTGCATATTTGAAAGACGAAGTCAAAGCTATAGTTAAGTCATAGTGTTCCAGAATTTCCTGCTGTAACCTTTGCTAGTCTCTAGTCTCAAAACCACAGAGTCTTTCAAAGTTTTTCACTTTATCAGGCAAAGATAGTTTGAACCCTGGGCATTTGGGCTGAAAAAGATGATTTTGTCTTATACATTGCCGCCTTCTTAAAGAATTTACCCTTACTATACTTTTTTGTACTATTATTACCAGTAAATAGTAAGAATGACCAGTTGCTTGTTCAAAAGAGTCATGAGGAAGATTCGATTTGAAATGAAAATGAAGTTACTTTAGCAAATAACTTTCCTAGATAAAATTAATTTCACTTTGATCTTCTCTGTCACGTGATCACGGTTCACTGGATAGTATCATTTGTGAGCCCTTTAGAATGAAATATATTGTTTATTTCTTAGTGAGTGACACAGGAAAGCACTTAATTGGTGTTTCAGTTGAACTACATTAGTTTATTTTCAAAAATGTGAGTTTTACATAGTGATGTCATTTCTAGCTAAAGGAGGCTATGTACTTAAACAGGAAACTGGTTTTTCAGATAAAACTCACATAACTACATTTCACCTGCCTTCTCTTGAAGTTAGTTGCTTTGGGTTCACTTTGATGGTTCAGGCTTTGTTGTAGGTCTGTACTGTAATATTAATATAGATTGCATTGTGATGGAGCACAGAGAGGAAGGAGAGGCTAGGCTCCCTCAGAATCATCTTCTCCTCCGTTCTCCACACAGGGTACTTAATAATCCACTTAAAATCTTCAGAGTGGATGTTTATAGTGCAGTATTTTCTTGGTGATAGTGGTGGTATTTTTAAAGAATGGGCTATGGAATTTTTAAATGGCCAATAAAAGCACATTTTTGGGGGGGGGGGCAAATAGAATATGGAGAAAGAAGCTGTTCATCTTCTCTACATTCTCCTTGCAACATAACCTTCACTGTATCCACCTGAGTTCAGATTCTCATCTAAGCTATGATGTAAATCACAATCTAGAGCAGTCTTGGTCTGGGATTAGCAAGCACATGGGTCTGGGGTTTCCAGTCACTCCTTGAAAGTACCTCTTGTGCTTAACCTCGGCTTCTTTCCAAAGACTCAGAAAACTAGGTACGTATTTGGTCTTCCTATAATGACCCGAATGCTTAGGCATACTCTTTGAATGGGCAACTCAATGTATGCAACCTGACGTACTGTGTCAGATATTGTTAGACTATATGCTGACTAAACCCCCAGAAATTTGCAAACATATAACTAGTTTTTCAAAAATGAGTTACAGATCACCTCCATTACAGAATTCCAGAGCACCTCACTTTACTGAAACACAGAAAGACTGTACAGAAAATCCCTGTGTTTGAAGAAAGAAATCTTGGTGTCCAATTTGAAATAAAAATGAATAATGTTAGCAAGTGATCTTTCTTAGATGTATTTAATTTCTTCCTTTGGTGGGTAACAGTTATACAGATAAGAAACAAGCAAAGCAGAATTTAGTTTGGCACCAAATTGTTCAAAACTGACCTTATTCTAAAGAGCTGCAGTATATCCATTAAATGGTATCATTTGTATAAACTTTGAGAGTAAAGTATAATATACTACCGTTTCCCACATAAAAACATAAAGAGGAGAGGCCCTTGGTCCTGTGAAGGCTCCATGTCCCAGTGCAGGGGAATACTAGGGCAGTGAGGTGGGCGTGGGTAGGTGGGAGGGGGAGCACCCTCACAGAAGCAGGGGAGGGGGAGAGGATAGGGGGTTCCAGAGGGGAAACCAGGAAATGTAAATACATAAAATGTTCAATAAAAAAACCCATAAAGACAAACTTAGTGTTTTAGACCCCTAAAGGCAAAAGACCTCCACCTGAAGTAAGTGACTGCAGTGCAGGAGGAAAATGGCTGTCATCATGTATCCTCCCTAAGCAGAACCATTTGTTAGAAGATATTTCAACTCAACATTAAGATTTTGCTATTTGGAATTATTTGAAGATCAAATATTTGAGGGAAAACCTTGTTTTTTATTTTAATGTGGACTACACTTCTTTTTGGAAGGAAGATTGGCAGTGATGCGAATTATTTTACCCAGTGACATTAGATTAGTTATAGCACCCGCATCGTGTTGAATAACTCCACGGTTGCCCGTCCCCAACATTCAGTGCTATCTAAAGTTGCCTGAATTCTCATGGGTCTTGTTCTCTCTTCACCCAGGCCGCTCCTTACATTTTCTTACATCGATTGATGAATTGGTAGGTTGGTGAGGGTGGGCTTTCTGTGTGTATGAATGTGTGGAGATCAGAAGAACCTCGGTCCTCTCCTCCCATTGTGTGAATTCCAGGGCTTGAACTCAGGTCATCAGCCATGGCTGGAGGTGCCTTTACCATTTTGCCAGCAACCACAAGAGAAAGAAAACACTGTGGAATAACCAATGCAAAAGATTCTTCAAACTTAAAACAGCTAAAACCCACCTACCTTGACACTTAGGGGATGTGTGTCCTATTTAGAGACACTGGGGTAAATGAGGAAGGGAAACTGATATTTACAGACTGTCTAGCCTGTAGTATACATTGATAGGGGCATTGTGTATATTATATCTGAAGGACCTGGCACATTTGTGTTTGGAAATCTTTGTTATTGTTCACTTTTTTTTTTTTTTTTTTTTAATTTTGAGACAGGGTCTCATGTAGCCCAAGCTGGCCTTGAATTCACTCTGCAGATTGACCTCGAACTCCTGATACCTCTGCTGCTATATCCTGGATGCTGGGATTATAGGCAGTTGCCACCACTCCTGGCTGGTCTTTAATTTAAACCTTACTCTTTACATGGTACTTGAAGGCTGATCCCTGTAGTAGGGTTAGTGTGTGGTGCGGCCCATGGGCCTATGGACACTAGTTTGTTTTAACAAGAGCAATGATGAATAGCTTTGTTTCTGCCCTTACCTTCGTGTGAGCCATCTAAAACTTCTGGCTGTTTTGAGCTAAAAGGGAAAATGGGCTTTATTTTAAAATAAAGTGTCATATAAATACTCATTTAAGTCTATATGGGTTAAATATAATATTAGTAATACAATAAACTCCTTTGCTAATTGTGATTATGTTTTAAATCTTGGCATACTTTAGGGTCTAGAAAGTTCTACCTCCTGATTTTAGTCACAGTAACAAAACATTTAAGAATGATGAGATGGCTCAGTATGTAAAGACACTTGCCGCAATACTGACAGCCTAAGCTTAACCTTAGGACCCACATGGTGGAAGGAAAGCCAGCTCCTACAATTTGTCCTCTGTCCTCTGTGTGCGTGTGTGTGTGTGTGTGTGTGTGTGTGTGTGCGTGCGTGCGTGTGTGTGTGTGTGTGTGTGTGTGAGTGCGCGCGCGCACACACACACACACAGAGAGAGAAATAAAATACATAGATGTAATTTAAAAATACTTACCTGTCAAAAAGTAAGTATTGGAAAACAACTATATATAGTACTATCCTTTTTTTAAGTATAAACAAAATCCTGAACTAAGTTTTTTAATTGGAATATTTGAGAAAGCAAGAGCTCCTTCTGGAAAATGATATTAAGCTCACAGTATCTTTTAAGTGTTTTAATCAATACTGTTGGAAAATAATTTACATATAGAAGAATCTGTTGATTTTAGTTGTACAGTCTGATTCCTGTTTTAAAGGCCTGTTCCCACTGTTACGAAGAGTGTGCTGATGCCTCTTTGCAGCAGCCCCTGCTTCCTGCCCGGCTCCACACAGCTGCGGGATCCTTTGTGGCACTGAAGGAACCTAGCTTTGTGTAAATGGAATTCCACAGCTTTGGCTTCACTCAGGTTCATCCATGTCTTGTGAGTTGACACTTTGCTCTTTTCTGCTGCTGAGTACTAGTCCACTGTATAGCTATATGCCAGAAATTTCTCAGTTTACATGGTGATGGACATTTGGGTTGTTACAACTTGGGCACTACTATGAATAATGAGATTTACAAACATATGCAGACAGTTCCCACTTTCCCTGGGAAAAAAGATTGGAGTGGAGTTGCTGGATCATGGTAAGTGCCCATATACTGATTCTGTTTCAGTTTTATATCTCCACAGTGTGAGCTCTGCTGTTGGCTGTGGTTACTTCCTTACATGGTTACTGTCCTGTTGAGGGCGTGGCACTGAGCCACTGACATCCTAGTCTGTAGTTCACTGTCCATTCACTAATTCTGTTCTTTCAAATGTATTCTTCGAGAGGTTCATAGTGTTTACAACGACACGTGGGCATACTCACCCCATTCCCCTAACTGCCCTGGACCCCACGCACCCTACCAGCCTCATGTCCTCTTCTCTTTCCTCTTCTCTTTTCAAGTATAACCCACTAAGTCCAAGTAGTGTGCTGATATGTGTGTGGGTGTGGGGCCATCTGTTGGAGTGCTGGATTGGCCCAGTGGCCACACCCCAGTGCTTCAGTGGTCATGTGTGAAGTGCCCACTGGTCAGTTTCTAATACTTTTCTTACTACTGAGTTATAACACTTCTTTGGATACTGAATGCAGTCACATTTGCATTGATGTTTATCTCATCTAAGAAATTCTTGGCTATTAAAGTCTCAAAGACTTTCTTTTTATTTTTTAAAGATAAATCTTAAATTATGCGTTTGCGTGTGTTTGTTTCGTTTTTTCCAATTCACATACAAGGCAGTATATAGCATCAGGACATTCTCCAAGAAAGTGTGTCAGGAGTTTGTCCTCACCTCTTTTACCTGTTTCTGAATGTCATTAAATTTTAGAAATGAACTATGGATTATCTTTTGTAGATGAGTCTTTGCTTTTTGGTCTAATAACCTGTTAGGCCTTTTGGACTAATCTATAAAGTGCTGGCGCCGTGGGCTACATCCCACCAGTCTTTGATTCAGGATCTGCATCTTTTCCCCATAGTCCCTTTCTGCTGTGTAATAACAGAAGCCAGTACTTTGGACTATGTATGCCCATATTTGGGGGCCCACTCTCTTTTACCTCTCCTGGTGTTCAGGATTTACACCCTAAATTTTGAGTTAATCTGCTAGCCTCAGGCCCACTCATACTTGAAGATAGTAAGCCTCCACTTAGGTTTCTGTCAGTTGAGCAGTGCAAATCTGGAGAGTCACCAGTCACCTTATCTTCCATGCCCTTTCTCACCATGCTTTCTAGGGTCCCTCTGAAGGTTGAATTTAGCTGGCAGCTGGCAGCTGGGTCGTTTGGATTCTGATAAGAGGCTGCATTCCTTGTATAGCTCTGTTGCTTCTAGAATTCCTCCCTAAACATCTAGCTCTTCTGCGAGCCCTGAACCCTTTTTCCTGCTACTTCCAGCTGCTAAGACTTCAGTTTTACATTAGTCTGTGGGAAATAGACTGTCCTCAGTCACTGCTACACACAAACATCATAAAATTATACCTTTTCCTGCATAAGAGTTTTGGCCTTTCAATTGAAGGTGAAACTGACTTGGATATTCCAGACTTCGATCATATTCCAGCCTTCACATATTTTTCAAAGCTATGTCTTATATTGATACCTGCAAGAGGCTTAGTAATTCATTCTTAAATTTCCACTGAATTGATCCTTTAATTACTAACTTGTGATTTTGGCATTTACCGAAGGAAATAATGCAAAATATGGAAAAAATCTATACATACAAAGAAGTTCAGTATCTAACCTGTTAAGATAATACCTCAAATAAATGTACTCTCACTGAAATTTGGACATCTGACTTGAGCACTTGGTGTTGGGAAGAATGGCTGTTTTTAGAAGTTCGAAGAAGTCATCTGCCCTAGACCGCTTTTCTGGCTTCAGGTCACAAGCTTCTTCTGTAGAAATTTACGGTTTCTGTGTCTACTCCATACAGTTTTCTCTGTGTCTCTGTATCTGTGCTGTCTTCTTTATTCTTTTAAGAAGGTAGACCCTAGACCCAAGATGATCTCACCTTGAAATAATTAACTTAGTAACACTTGGCAGAGCTCCCATTTTCAAGTTAAGGCCCCATCAGAACAGGAGACCTGAGCACCTGCTTATCTTTTGGGAGTCTCTGTTCACCCAGCTGTGTGAGAACCTCTCTGAAAATCTGAATGTTTGTATCTTTTAGTCCATTTGGGGGATTCTAGCTGTCTTTCCTTCAAATACTTTTTCTGTCCCACTTTCCCTCCACTCTCTTCAGGACTTGACTTAATTGTCTCTCAGCTGTCGCTCCAAGGTTCACAAGACTACGCTTTTTTCCCATTATGGACTTGACTATGTCATTTCTGAGGAAAAAAGAAGTTTACTATTTCTCCTTTATCCAAAGGGATTTCCTTTGGTTGGTTGGTTGGTTGGTTGGTTGGTTGGTTGGTTGGTTGGTTGGTTGGTTGGTTGGTTGGTTGGTTAGTTGGTTGGTTGGTTGGTTGGTTGATTGGTTAGTTGGTTGGTTGGTTGGTTGGTTGGTTGGTTGGTTGGTTGGCTGGTTGGTTGGTTTTGCACTTTGAACCGTGCACTTTCCTGGAACTTTTTGTAGTTTCTGTTTATCTGAAGAGATTCTACCCATGACAGAGAATTGCTCTTCATATCATTAAGTGTGCGGTCAGTATGGATTAGCCTCTGGTCTCTTAAGTACGAACTGTCCTTTTCTATTTCTTTTGAAACTAAGTCCAGATTACATCTTTGCTGTTAGGAGTGCTGTGTTTTAGAGACTAGTTTACATTATTATGATTAACGGTGTGCTGTTTTCTGAGGCATGGTTCTGGGAAGACTCACCCCAAACTTTGTATTTCTTCTCAAACTTTGTCTTCTAAGACAGTAGTCTCTCCTGGCTCTACATCAACTTTCTGTATGAAATGCTGTGAAGGAAAACCTCCTGAAGTTGGCATCCTGTGGTTATTGCTGCAGGGTAGCATGAGTGTAAATTCTGTGAAAAGTAAAATGGGGACAAGGTAAAGACTGGTGGCAGGCAGTCTTCCTGCAGGAGAGATGGATCACTGGGCTTGATGTTAACATATACACTGCCGTGTGTAGTTAACAATGATGTGCTTTCTCACTGTTACCCTTTCCTGGCCTGGGAACACTGTGTGACCCACACTGCATTTGGTTGTAACCTGCCTCTAATCAAAAATAGTTCTTGTGTCATTCATAATCTTGATACTTTTTGAGGAATGGTGATCGCTTCTTTTGTAAAAAAGAAACAAAGAAAGTTCTTGAATGGTTTTTTTTTTTTTCTTTTTGATCATGATTTTGAAAAATAGTTTGAAGCTATGTGGGAAGTTTTTTGTTTTATTTTTTGAGACAGGTTCTCATGTAGGCCAGGCTCGCTTTTTGCTGTACGGTTGAGGATAACCTTGAACTCCTTGATTCCTTTGCCTCTCCCTTAAAAATGTTGACATTGTAGAGTTGTGCAACTGTGCCTGCTGAGGCAGCACATATCCTTTTTTTTTTTCTTTTTGTATTTATAGAATTTTTTATTTAAATTTTAATTTTTGATACTTTATTTACATTTCAAATGTTTCCCCCTTTCCAGATCTCCACTTTGGAAACCCCTATCCTTTCCCCCCTCCCCCTGCCTCTATGAGGGTATTCCCCCACCCACTCAGCTGCCCACCCACTCCCGTCTTCCCATCTTGGCATTCCCCTATACTGGGGCATCTAACACTCTCAGATCCAAGGGCCTCTCCTCCCCCTGATGGCCAACAAGGGCCTCCTCTGCCACATATGTGGTCAGAACCATGGGTCCCTCCATGTGTATTCTTGGTTGGTGATCCAGTCTCCAGTAGCACCTGGGGGTCAGGCCAGTTGACACTGTTGCTCCCTCCATGGGGCTGCAAACTCCCTCAGCTCCTTCAGTCCCTTCTCCAATTCCTCCATCTGGGACCTCACTCTCAGTCCAACAGTTACTGTGAAGTGAAACTTGAGTATTCCGAACATTTGGGCTAATATCCACTTATCAGTGAGTACATACCATGTTCGTTCTTTTGTGACCGAGTTACCTCGCTCAGGATGATATTTTCAAGTTCCATCCATTTGCCTGCAAATTTCATGAAGTCATTATTTTTAATAGCTGAGTAGTATTCCATTGTGTAAATGTACCACATTTTCTGTATCCATTCCTCTGATGAGGGACATCTGGGTTGTTTCCAGCTTCTGGCTATTATAAATATGGCTGCTATGAACATAGTG
>CM052702.1:34949329-35047700 GCA_028551405.1 Uromys caudimaculatus | reverse complement strand
ACCTAATACCAATACTCTTCAATCTATTCCACAAAATAGAAACAGAAGGAACACTACCCAATTCCTTCTATGAGGCCACAGTTACACTGATACCAAAACCTCACAAAGACCCAAGAAAGAAAGAAAACTTCAGACCAATTTCCCTTATTAATATCAATGCAAAAGTACTCAATAAAATTCTTGCAAACTGAATCCAAGAACACATCAAAATGATCATTCATCATGATCAAGTAGGCTTCATCCCAGGGATGCAGGGATGGTTCAATACCCGGAAATCCATCAATGTAATCCACTACATAAACAAACTCAAAGAAAAAAACCACATGGTCATTTCATTAGAGGCAGCACATTTCTTAATGAGACGCTCACAGAAACAAGACACTTGTCTCTGCTCTGAATCAGCTGCACTTACAGTTGTCGGCAATAATCACTCTGCACACAGTGCACACAGCAGACATGGCCTGCTCTGTTTCCCATGCCCAGCAGTTTTAGAAGATTGTCAGAGAAGAGCCAAGTCTAATCTCACCAGCATATCACTCCTCCTGCCTGTTCTGTTCTGTTTAGTAGAATTCCAAGATGGCTCTTTTGTCACTCCTTTTAATTTTAGCCATGGCTTCAAGGTATCTCTACCAACAAAATTTCTTATTTTACATCGTTTCTAGTGGTCCCACGGATTCTTAAGGCTCTGGTTCTTTTTTCTCAGTCTCATTTCTGTCTTTCAGATTGAGAATTTATGGGGGTTTGTCCTAAGTGTTATTGGTTCAGTCTTCCTATTTTGCTAGTGAGTCTATCTGCTGAGTTACCTTCTAGTTCTTTGGAAAACTGTCATTTTTCTTCTACTTGTTATAAGTGTGTGCAATTAATTACGGAAACATTCAGAAATGTTTGCCAGTTACATCTGCTTCATCTTGGTGTGGAATTTAATGTCTGTCTTTTCTCAATGACATTGAGATTACCCTGCTCCTTGGTGTGAGTGATACTCTATTGAAGTCTCAACATTTTAAGTACTATACTCCTGAAACTTGTGTTTTCAGGTGCCTCCTCTAACACTGCACACCTGGGGACAGTTGGGCTGTAATGGCATTGTAGGTCATGGCTGGAGCATGTGGTGACAGAGGTCTGTTTACCTTGTAAGAACAGGGAAGCTTGTAGAGGAGGAAGGAGCTAGTGTCACAGTGGTGCCCTCAAAGACTAGATGATGATCCAGCTTTCTTCTCCTGGGCTCTCCTCCAATGTGGTGTCACTTTGTAACTGTTTTCCATAGACTCAGATGACCGCCTTATGGGAGGCGGTGTTTGGGTACATCTGGGTGGTGGTCAAGCTTGGCCCTCCATCACGCCTCTCCTGAAATGCACCTGGCAAGGAGAGATGAAGGGCCTCACTGTCACCAACAGGGATGAAAGTCTTGACTGCCCACTTGCCTGTCACTTTCACCATATTTGGGACACTGACTCTCCTTGATATAGTCTCACAGGCATGAAATCATGCACTCCCCTAATGTCTTCTGCTGTAGGGATAGGAGCGATTTTGTCTTCTTCCGCACAGTGAGAGCCAAAAGTTCTCTATGCTGTTAGTTCTTCCTTTTCTGGCCCTTTGGGAAGAAAGCTTGCTTTGAGGGGCTCATTGCCTACCCTCCCTGCCTTCCTTTCTTCTCAATATAGCCACTAGCATTTCTAAGTTGCTGATAGCTCACGCCCAGTATGTATGATGAAATCCTGGAGTTTACTGCTGAGCTTTTTCTTGAGTCCTGAGGTCCCTACTTGTTCTGCATCCCTCTCTCCAAAATCCAGAGTCCTCTTCCTTCACATAGAACACCTGGAGAAAATCCAGAGTCCTCTTCCTTCACATAGAACACCTGGAGAAAATCCAGAGTCCTCTTCCTTCACATAGAGCATCTGGAGAAAATCCAGAGTCCTCTTCCTTCACATAGAACACCTGGAGAAAATCCAGAGTCCTCTTCCTTCACATAGAGCATCTGGAGAAAATCCAGAGTCCTCTTCCTTCACATAGAACACCTGGAGAGCCGGGCGGTGGTGGCGCACGCCTTTAATCCCAGCACTTGGGAGGCAGAGGCAGGCGGATTTCTGAGTTCGAGGCCAGCCTGGTCTACAGAGTGAGTTCCAGGACAGCCAGAGCTACACAGAGAAACCCTGTCTCGAAAAACCAAAAAAAAAAAAAAGAACATCTGGAGAAAAGCTCTTCACCTGGTGTGGAAGCAGAAATTCATAAATATTCTTTTTAGAATGTTTTTAAAATCATAAATGTAATTATATCTTAAATATGAGTATATTTATATATGTTTCTAAAGTACTGATTCCTAGGGAGAAAGTAGAATATTCCTCTTCTGTATATAATGAAAAGACACAATGACAACATACAATGAAAAGATATATAATATCTGTGTGTAATAGAAGGATTTCTAAGATTTTTTTCTCGGAGACCTGTGTTCTTGAAGTGTTACTCAACACAACAGACTCTGACCTGGCCCTGGGAGTGAAGAGCTTGCATGAGCCGAACTCCAAAGGTTAGTGACCTTTGAAGGACAGTTTTCCGTGGATCTTGAAAAGCATTTTCCTTATGAAGCAGTTAACTTTGTATAAAACCCTGTAGTTTTTAGTATGGCTTATTTTATGTATGCATATATGCGTGTGTGTGTGTGTGTGTGTGTGTGTGTGTGTGTGTGTGTGTATGGGTATCTATGTGTGTCTATGTATGTCTGTGTATCAAACCATGAGCACCTACAAAATTTCTGGCAGGTAGATAATTGGCTTAAAGACACACAGCGCTGACAACACTATTGTTGCCATTGCCAGGTAACTTTTATGCCTTTATATATCACTGACAGATTTTTTTAATTGGATATTTTCTTTATTTACATTTCAAATGTTTTCCTCTTTCCAGGTCTCCCCTTCAGAAACCCCCATCCCACCCCTCCTCTCCCTGCCTCTATGAGGGTGCCCCCCATCCACCCACTCCCATCCTCCTGCCCTGGCATCCACTTCTATTGGGGCATCCAACTCCCTCAGGCCCGAGGTCCTCTCCTCCCTCTGATGCACTGACAGATTTTTGAGCACCAAGTACAAGCATGTAATTTTGAAAGCTCATCCAAACCTATGCTTTCTGTCTCCGTTTTTGTGGTGTGACTTGGTTTAGTCACTTGTCCCCTCCCTTCGAGGTACTAGTGTGATGAACAGGCTGTGGTGGGTGAAACAGGCCGCTCACTATGTAACACACTGCCATATGCCTGAGCATGCTCAATGTGGCATTTTGTTCCACGGAGTGGATATGGTGCTAGGTTCTTTCTTGTGAAAGAGATTGAGAACAAAAACATCAGGGAAAGTCAGTAACAGACATTCTCCTAATGGTTTTGTGGTTTTGTTTTTAATGTTTTTCTTAAGAACAAAAATTTTGTTCTTAAAATTGTATATTTTGGGTGGTACGGAACCGGCACGTTCCCCAGGTCTGAAGTCTGCCTGAAAGATGTCAGTCCTCAGAGCTGGCTTCCAGTATATTGATGAAAACCAGGACCACTATGTCAAGAAACTTGCAGAGTGGGTGGCCATGGCCATCCAGAGCATGTCGGCATGGCCGGAGAAGAGAGGAGAGATCAGAAGGATGGTGGAGGTGGCAGCTGCAGATGTCCAGAGGTTGGGGGGCTCTGTGGAGCTGGTGGATATCGGGAAGCAGAAGCTCCCAGATGGCTCGGAGATACCCCTTCCGCCCATTCTGCTGGGTAAACTGGGCAGCGATCCCCAGAAGAAAACGGTGTGCATCTATGGGCACTTGGACGTGTAGCCTGCGGCCCTGGAGGAGGGGTGGGACAGTGAGCCCTTCACCTTGGTGGAGCAGGAAAGCAAGCTGTATGGCAGAGGCTCCGCAGATGACAAGGGACCCGTGGCTGGCTGGCTGAATGCTCTGGAAGCCTATCAGAAGACTGGCCAGGAGATCCTTGTCAACCTGCGATTCTGCCTGGAAGGCATGGAGGAATCTGGCTCCGAAGGCCTGGATGAGTTAATTTTTGCCCAGAAAGACAAGTTCCTCAAAGATGTGGACTATGTGTGCATTTCGGACAATTACTGGCTGGGGAAGAAGAAGCCGTGTATCACGTACGGCCTCAGAGGCATTTGTTACTTCTTCATCAAGGTGGAATGCAGTGACAAAGACCTCCATTCTGGGGTATATGGTGGCTCAGTGCACAAGGCCATGATGGATCTCATTTCACTGATGGGCTGTCTGATAAGACAAGAAGGGAAAGATTCTCATCCCCGGCATCAACGATGCTGTGGCTCCTGTGACGAAAGAGGAGTGTAAGCTCTATGACCACATCGACTTCGATATGGAAGAGTTCCCCAAGGATGTGGGGGCTGGGACCCTTCTGCACAGCTGCAAGAAAGACATCCTGATGCACAGATGGCGATACCCATCCCTCTCCCTCCATGGAATCGAAGGGGCCTTCTCCGGTTCTGGGGCCAAGACTGTGATCCCCAGGAAAGTGGTCGGCAAGTTCTCCATTAGACTTGTGCCAAACATGATACCGGAAGTTGTTAGCGAGCAAGTTTCAAGCTACTTGACAAAAAAGTTTGCTGAACTGCAGAGCCCCAACAAGTTCAAGGTGTATATGGGCCACGGCGGGAAGCCCTGGGTGTCTGACTTCAACCATCCTCATTACCAGGCGGGGAGAAGAGCCCTGAAAACAGTGTTTGGTGTCGAGCCTGACTTGACCAGGGAAGGTGGCAGTATTCCTGTGACCTTGACCTTTCAGGAAGCCACAGGCAAAAATGTCATGCTGTTGCCAGTGGGGTCAGCAGATGATGGTGCCCACTCACAGAATGAGAAGCTGAACAGACTCAACTACATAGAAGGTACCAAGATGCTGGCTGCGTATCTGTATGAAGTGTCTCAGCTGAAGAACTGAGAATTCTCATTTTCCTTGGAGTGTTGTTCCTGCACAGAAACAATCTGCCCTCTCTCTCTCTTCCAGCTTTCTTGGGAAAGTGGAAGTTTCTTTTCCTTATCTTTTTCTCAGGTCACAGGCAGACAGACAAGAAAGGAGACATTGCCTCCAGCTGTTACTGGGGTAGTGTTAGCTGTGTCAGGCAGTTGGAAGTGTTCAGTCCTGAGGCTTATTGGGGACAACTGACTGGCCATGATTGGGGGTGGGAGGATGTCTCAGATGTGGTCAGTGTGACTTCAACTCCAGGAAGTAGCCAGAGTCCAAAGGCTCCAAGTCTATGGGAGGTGTTGCCCATCGTGGACTGAGGAGGCTCAGGGAATATTCAGGAAGGAAATGAGGGCATCCAGTAGCTCCTTGTGCTGTGACAGCACCATGGTGACCCCTCACTGTGCTCTGTATCCCATCTTAAGATCCTAGCTGACCATCACTGGTGTCTCCTCCTGTTGCTGTGCCCCAGAATTTGCCCAACAGTCCCCATTGGAAGGACCAGTCCAGTTGCAGCTACTACGAATAAACATGACAATAAGCCTCTGGAAAAAAAATTGTATATTTTGTCATATCTTTTATTTTATGAGAAGATGGGCTATAATAGTAATAAAATACATTTATTTTATTAAAAGCTATGATCTAGTTACAGTACCAAATGAGTTTCATAAATTTTGTTCACTTTTAAATTAACTAATGGCATATATGCTTATGTAATATATGCATAGCACTGAAGTAATGTAGGTTTGTGCGAGTTGGTCCCTGAGATAATTTACATATCATTAGATGAAAGTAGAGAAAAGTTCATCTGTTTATTTAGATCAGGATTCATAAAACAAATCTGTTCCATGCTTGCTAAGAATATGCTATTTGAGTTAAATAAGATTTCACGTTAAACCTTAATGTATTACCCTGGATCAAGCGTACGTGTGACTCTGGCAGGTGTGAGAATCAAGCATGTCTTACGTATCCTGAGATCCATCACTAAGTTCTGCCAGGTCAGTCTCTTGCTGTCTGCCCTCTTCAGTTTTGGGCTTCCGGGTGGTAGCTACAGTGCTGTCACTGCCTGCTGCTGGGAAGGGAGGTGGGCTAAGCATCCTGGCTTTCCTGACACACAGCCATGATGTGTCTAACACACAGAGGAGTAGCCCTTCCCCTCTCCTTAGTGATGCAGTGGAAGCTGAGTTTTATCTGTACCCTCATCCAACAGGAGGGAACCTTTCCATGTCAATGGCAGACAGCCCAGGAGCCAGCTCCCTGCTGGGTTAGTGAACTCTGTGTGGTTCTCTAGATCAAGGAGAGCAGCCCTAGGAGAAACAGTTTGACTCAATCCTTTGTGCAAGGGGCAGAATAAAGAGTAATTTTTATTTGGACAGCCCTCATATAGGTTATGAAAAAATCCACATAATTTTAGATAAATTATTCCAAGACAAAGCATTTTTCTTATTACAAGAAAAGTTTAAATGTTTATCTCTATAGGGAAAAGAAATCGTTAGGTTGCTACAATAACTATCAGAATATAAAAGCATAAAACACAAACCTGGGCAAATTGGACTGCAAGTCAACGAGGCAAAGCATTTGAAGATAACAGTTACTACACAGGCTTGCACATTTCCAAGGAAGCCCTTGATTTTAGTTGATATTTAAATTTATAACTCCTGTTTTAGTGGAATAATCTTTACAAATTCAAGAAAACAAAACAAAATACCAGTTCTTAGTTGGGAATGGTGCTAAGTCCGCAGCTGTAGGACAGCTTCCCTCTCAGAGTAGCAAGTCAGCAAGACAGTATCATGAAAACACTATAGAGACTGAGCAGATGGCCAGGGCGCCTGCTGAGGTGTCAGCCTGTGTGATGGCCACTGGCTGGGTTTGAAAGCTTGGCGCAGTACTAGAATAGAGGGAAGTGATGTCGTCTACTGCTGATCGCTACATGAGCATCAATGACTTCCTCAGACTTCCGTCGTCAACTGTCTGAGCTCCTCAGACCCTGAGGCAGCCTGGGCTCCTTTGTGTGTTCTGAGTCTTAGGCCATGGACCTTCCTCCCATCCCATCTCCTCTGTTTTCTCAGTAGTTGGACCATTGTTCTGATTCTTAGCAGTGGACCAGGGCGTGAACAAGATGTAAGATCATAAGCCTATCCTTAGACATTGGCTGCTCTCTAGAGCTCCTTTGCAGCAGGCTGTGGGTCTTGGTATTGATTACGGAGCAGCAGGAAAGGCCTCACCATGATGAAATTCCTTCTTTGGGTGATACTTTTTTTACCTGCCATAGGCATTTCCCCCTCACATAAAAATCCATAGGTTGTAATCTAGGGCTGAAGTGACAGTTGACAAGGTGTGAGGCTTCTTCTCACTTACCACTCTATTATGTCTAGGTTTCTTTATGGTCAAAAAAGTTAACACTAAATAGCAAGTTGACAGGCTAAAGAAGGGCATGAGACACACCTGAAGTCATTTTTAAAGTTCCCAGGAAGCTGCCACAAATTCCTTCTGCTTGCGTTCTGCTTAGCCATCAGACCAGTCAAGACCACAGGGAGCTTGGGAAATATTCTTAATCATCAGCACCAAGTGCTGGCTAAGTGTCACCTTGGAAGGATGCTGACAGGCAGCTCACAGCAATGCTGGGACGGGCTGAGGTCTGGCTGCTGAGTGGCCTTCACATTTATGGTCTGTAAATTGCATATGCACACTAACATGGAACGTTCATAGGATGTACTACAGCTTATTAGGTACTTACAGGCTCATTGTGAATTGTGAACAGTTCAGAGAAGGGTCTTTGGGCAGTGATAGCTAAGCCAGTGATGGAAACATTTGAAGACCCTCCTTTCAACTGGAAATGTCTATTTTGTCCTTTCTAGCTTCCATTTCTCTAAGAGAAAGAACAAAGTTGCAGTAATCCTGCTAACATGTAACTGTTCATCATCACTCTGTATTGGAGGGACTACCATGTCGTTCACATAGACAAGCCACTGGACACCAGGGCTTGGTGGTGATATGCCGTCTTAAGTTTACAATGTGCATGTCGTTATAATAGCTCTACCTCAGACTCTGTCAAAAGTGCTGAGACCAAGCTGTCACAGACCCACCTTCATAGCCTTTAGTGTAAACTGTCAGGGGATGCATTTCATTCTTCCCTGTTATCCCCACAGATTCACAGTGAGCAGTACTTGGGCATTCTTGACCTCGTAGACACTGTCATGGTTTGCTCAGGAGGCACAGGATAATGAGTCGGAACTGTCCTTAAACCTTTTTCCCCTAATGAAGACTGGAGGAAACCATCACTGTCCTTTGGAAACAGGGTTTTTACATTGACTTAGTTTGAACTCTAAACTTTTACAGATTCTCAGGAGACAGTTCCTGTAGCTCTAGGGAATGGTGCCCATTACACAGCCCTCTGGAAGGCAAGGACTCAGACCACTGTGATTTTCAGTCAGATCGTGACATATTATAACATTAATGTAGTCTTTATGCAGCAATCAGAATGGAACCTCAGATAAGGAAGCAGTGATATATATTTTAGTTTTCTTCCTCATAAATTCAAAAATACCTTTACTCTAAGCATTTAGCAAACTAAGCAAATTATAGCTAATGCGATCCATTTTTCTTATAATTAATGGGACTCTTATTCCATTCTATGTTCATATTTTCATTCATTTATCACACAACCAGTGTTCTTACTGACTCATGATGTTAAAAGACACTGACAGGGCTGGAGAGATAGCATTCCCAGCATCCACATAAACTCCAGCAATGGCTCTGTGTGCCTGTAATCCTAGCACAGGGTTCAGGAATGGAAGAGGCAGAAGGAACATGGGCTTGCTGGCTAGCCAAACCTAGCCAAAAAAGGGCAAGCTCCAGATTCAGTGAGAGCTTTTTCTGAAGGAACAAGAAAATGGTAACGCAGGACACATAATGTCCTCTTCTGGTGTCAAGGTATCTGCACAGATGTGTGTGCCCCCACACACACCAACACACACACACAAACACACACACACACCAACACACATACACACCAACACACACAAGCACACACACACAAACACACACACACACAAACACACACATACACACACGCCAGTGTTCCCCAAAACATACACAAGAGATACTGACAGAACATTCTGAGAGTGGGTAAACAGTGGAGATCTCCTAGTGAAATGACCCACTCAGACATGCAGTGTCTTACCTGTGGTTTTAATAGTAATTGTCTTCGCAATATTTTGATCATTTTATTTAGGTCTGAGCTTTGTAAATCATTTCAATTTAATTCCGTCTAGTTTTAATGTCAGGATTTTAAACATGATACAGTGACATATATTCAGCAGTAAGTCTGTACAATCTATAGTGTAGAGATAGGAGAAGGTCACTACCAACTAGGATTCACATAAACACAGTCAAAGATGAGAAAAACCAATGTTGGCAAAATTTTGTTAGCATCACATGAACTCTGGCCAGTGCTGTTCTTGAATCCTGTGTGCATTTGCATTGGAATAAAAAGTCAAGGCTTATCTGTGAGTGGAGTGCTTAGGTTTCCCTTTCCACTGGTTACAGTGAAAAGCATTTCCTAAGCTGCAAAAGCCAAGAAGACTCAGACTGGAATTAGTAGACTTTCCTTAGATGTTAGAGTATTCTAAAAGATTTTAAATACTTGAAATGCGTTCTGCGTAAACTATTGTAGTTTCCTTGAAACTTGCACTTGACTAGGGACCTATTTTGTCTGGATCACTCTTAAAAATGGGGTTCAGCAGATTGCATGTGTGCTTCTATGGCTTTATTACTATGATAGGCAAAATGGGAGGAGTGTGTGGTCTGTCTGACCTAGTCCTGTACAGATCACACCCCATGCTACCGGAAGCTCTACAGAAGCCAGTCATGACTGGGTATCATTTGCTCCTGTGCATTTGCTGTGCTTTGGCCCAGCTGAGAAATCTGAGGCCTTAGTCCAGAAGCTTTCCAAGCTCACAGCAGTTCTGTGTTCCCTGGTGCGGTAGCTATGGCACCATGTGTTAGATGCTTAAAACGTCAAGATAGCTTGTGCTGGGAGTAGCTATCTTAGGAAATTTAAATCACTTTAGACTTCTGTTTTGCAGTACATTATTAATTTAAATATGGAATTTTCTTATGAAGAAGACGTAATGGCCCTTCTATGTTTTTATCTTCAATACTTACACCCAGGAATCTCAATCAACAAAGCTGTTTGAATAACTTAAAGTGTCACTCTAATACACTTGTCTGGCTTTGCCAAAGAGTTGATATTATATATAAAATAACCACTTGAGCTTTCAGAATGATCAGCTTAGTCCCATAATTTGGGATGTTCCTAAGTAAAGTTCTGATGTTATTGTTTTATTTTTAAAGACTTATTTCTGGAATAAAGATAGAAATCTGAAAAATTAATTGTTTCTTAATGAACAAATTCCTCTGAGTGTTTAGCTAGCTACTTGAGACAACATATATACAAAATAGTACATACTTTTAATTAAGGTAATTATCTTATTAGAGTTTAATGATCTAGGTCGTAGAGTTTCTAGCTTGGAACTGTTGTTCACAGTTTGCCTTGTAGTCTGTGATCTCTGTTCCTTTGTTTGGCTAGATCTTCTTGAGTGGAGAAGATGAATGCACATGAGAACACAGTAGGGCATCATTTCAGACAGTATCTGGTACAAGGTCCACAGCAGCTCTGATCTGGTTATGTTTGTAGTCACCCTTCATGGCAGGTGAGGAGACTTTGCAGTGTTTGGGAAAAAGCAGGTGGTTGGTGGTCAGATCTGAGCTTTAGGAAATGATGGCATAAGTAAGTTACAGATTCCTGAACAGACTTTGTCCCTTCCTTGTGACTCAGTAACTGGAATGTTGGTTGGAAGAGCTGAGGTGACTTGCAGTATCCCAGTGCTATCATTTCATTCGTCTGTAACTGAGCTTCTTGGAATAAATAGGTGTAATGCATTGATCTAGATAATAGCTGGCAATTACCCCATTGCTGTTAAAGATTCTATTATACCAGTGTCAGCCCTGCCTGCAGAAGACCACACAGTAGGTGTCTGAGGCTTGCAGAAAGGAATGTTTTCTTGGGTACAGCCATGTGCTAAGCATACATGCTGCTTCCTAGTCTCTAATGGGGGGGGGGCATTCACCAGGTGACCCCTCTGGTAAGTACAGCTACCTCTCTACCTACGTCTGTTCCACTGCCAGCAGAACTGCCTGCCGGAGGAGTGTGATTACCATTGATCACCAACAGTGGTCATCCTTTGTCTCAGACACTTCCGCTCCAGGTGCAGCTCAGTTGACCAATGTGAAGAGCGCTACTCCTTTGTCTCTCCTCAACCCCCAAGCAAGCCGGAGCCGAGCCATCCCATCCTGGACTTTTTCTTCTCATCCTAGATACCAGCTCTCAATCTCAAGTATCTGCATGGCAGCAGGAACTCAGACCTATGCCATACCTCAGCATGTACTTGACCTCATAAAGTGAATATGGGATTCCTCATTGGCTATTAAAGCAAGAATAATTACTGTAACCTTAAAAAATATTTTTCTTCAACCCATCTATATCATTGCAGTTTGAGAAAATGGCATTAGGATTCTTTTTATTTAAAATTGCTTTATTTACTTTATGTAGATGGGTGTTTTGCTTGCATGTATGTCTGTGCACCATGTGTCTGCTTGATGTCTTAGGTGGCCAGGAGAAGGTGTCCTGATCCCAGAACTGTACAGATTGTTTTAAGCCACAGTGTGGGTTCTGGAAATTGATCTGTGGTCCTCTGGAGAAGGAGCTAGTGTTCTTGACCACTAGGCCAAGTCTCCAGCCCTAAATTAGGATTCTAAGACAAAAGCATATATAAAACTTGTAAAGAGCCCTTATAAAACTCAGACTGTTCTGACCTGTGTAGAAGAGAAAGGTGTGATGTGCAAGAGCAGCCAAGTCTTGGCCTTAGCTCATCTCCTTGCTTGTGGCAGTTTCACTCTGGGAGTTCAGGGAGAGTGGGCTGCATCACAGTGGGTGTGTGCTCACCAAGTCAGAGGGCAGCAGAGCATGCTGCTGTGGCAGGGCAAGCCAGGGCAAGTGTACTGGAGAAGGCTGCATGCCTTCTGTGTACTAAACATGTGGCCATTTCACACCTCCTGTCCCAGCCTCACAGCTCCTTCTCCTGTGCCCTGTCTGAGTTGGTCACTTTTCCCAACTGGCTGCTGACTTTCTAGGTTAAATCACTATGGGTTTGAACTCAGGTGCTTAAAGTAGTCATTCTAAACTAGCTTGTTTTCTTTGTTGTTATTTTTTGGACAGCGTCTCACTCTTTGGGCCTTGTTGTAAAGACCTAGCTGCTGCCTTGAGCCTGCAGGGATCCCCCTGCCTCTGTCTCCTGAGTTGCATTTACAGACATGAAGCACCACACCTGGCCTGAAAGTAACTTCCTTCTTTCTGCTTTTGATTCGGTGTGATCTATTTGTCTTTTTCTTTTCTTTTTAATATTGTTTATTACATTTGTGAGAATGGAGCACATGCTGTGGTGTGCGTGTGACTGACCTGAGGGAGTCAAAGCTCTCTACCAGGTGGATCTGGGGATTGAAGTCAGGTAGTTAGCAAGCACCCCTACCTTCTGAGAATCTCATCTGATTACTCTTTCACAAGTTAGCTAAGCTGATATTTTTCTGTTAACAAGTTCACATTGCTGAACTATTCCGAGCTTTGCATGGCTTCCCGTCACACACTCTTGATTTGGAGCCTCGGGTGGCTTCTCATCACACTTTGCATCTGTACATTCGCCCCCGGGCTGACCTGGTTCTCTGTCCCAGCAGCCTCCGCCCTTGTCTCTTCTGTCCATTGAATGTCTGAGGTTCACAGGTCTCTTGTTCAACAGCACCACAGTAGGTGAGAGCAGCCAGGCAGAAGACTTCTTGCTACAGATTCCACTTAGGCAACATTCTGGAAAAAGCAAAACGAGGGGTAGAAAATATCTGTGGTTGCTAGGAGTAGGTGTTTGGAGAGGGAGTGACCAGAGCATCATGAGGGAATGTGCTGTGTCAAGACAGTGGTAGAAATGCCACGGCATGCATCTGTCACACTGTGAAAGGAAAGTGCTAGAAGTTCTAGGGGATCCCCCAGTACACCCAGTCAGTTACTCACACTGGCCCCTGGGAAATGTGGAAGAGTGGCATCTCCTGGACCCCCTGCATACTGGGTCTGTTGGACACACCATGAATGCACCAGCTTTGGCCTGAATACCTCAATGCCAGGAACGAGGCCCACTCCAGAGTTTCCAGAATAATTAGACTCCAAAAAGTGGTCTGGGCACCACTGTCTCACTGGAGGACATCCTTCCAGCAGGGGTGCTCACCTAGGCTGGAGAGGCCACTGGTGTCTGAGGATGCTCTCCATGGATTTGTCCTACTGTCACAACAGATGTGACAGTAAATTCACATCAGTCTAGAATGTGTAATTCTCTAGAGCAAAGCCTGGTGTGGAAGCCCATACACTCATTGCCTTAGCAGGCCTGTGTAACTGAATGGCTGTGCTGGAGAACTCTATTTCACAGAGCACAGAGGACTTTTAGGCTTAAGCCTCCATGAGGGGAATTTAAAAATTGTGGGTCACATGACAGGCTCAAGGCCATCTGCACAGGCTAAGTAAAGACATGAGCAGCCAGGCTTCGGAAGCTTCTCGGGCTTTGTAGCACATCACACTTGGGGACTAGCTGTACTGATTGGTTGGTGCCTGTTTCCAAAGATGCTAAGCTAGATCTGCTGACCCCATCTCTCTCAGTATTCCTGTGGAAGGGTCTTGGGATCTTGCCATTGCTCTCTGTGTTTGCCCTAGTATCTTAATCAGTCTTCTGTTGCTGTGAAGAGACACCATAACATGACAACTCTTACAAAGAAAAGCTCTGACTTGAGCTTGCTTACAGTTTCCGAGGTTTAGTCCATTGGTCATTCTAGCAGGAAGCATGGCAGCATGCAGGCAGACATGGTCCTGGTCTGCAGGCAGCAGGAAGAAAAAGAGCCTGGCTTGGGCTTCTGAAAGCTCAAAGCCCACCCCCTGTGACACACCCCTGCCGAGGCCACACCTGCCCCAGAAAGGCCATATCTCTTAATCCTTCTAAGTAATGCTACTCTCTGATGACTAAGCACTCAAATACATGAGCTGGTGCATCTCCTAAACCTCACCGCTATTAGGAGAAATGGTCATCTTTTCTTGTCATCTCTAGTTACAGTTAGAAGCTGCTTTCTCTTTTCATGATTTCTACTGACCTATCTTCATTCAGATTCCATGTGAATCACTACTTTCACACAGATGGGGTAAGCAGACCTAGCTTAGCATCTATCATTCAGCTTAGTTGCTAGTTTTGCTGTCTACCTTCAGGTTAGCTTGGGAATTTACTTGCTTCAATAAAGAATGGGTCAGTGAAACAGCTAAGGAGACACCAACTAACTAGTGAAGTGTAGCACGTGTGTTAGTGGTGATCAGGACTGAGGGTGCTTACTGAAGTTCACAGATGACTCGAAGTGAAAAGTCACCTCCAAGGGAAAAGACAAGGAGACCAGGATTAAACACTGTGTGGCATTTGCATGGTGTTTGCCATGAGCTGTGTTCTGTGTTGGCTCTCCATACTTTCTTCTGCTTACTTCTTGGAATCCCTTTAAGTAGTGTGCAACCTGCTGCAGCAGCTGCAGCTGCGTTTCCTTTACTATCGTGGCTCTCTGGGTGTGAATCCAGACGAGTGAGGCCATGCTGAGTGACACCACACACATTTCATCCTGGTTTCCTTGTCTTTTCCCTTGGAGGTGACTTTTCACTTCAAGCCATCTGTGAACTACACATCTTCAGTAAGCACCCTTCCCTGGGTTTGTGGAAGCTTTGGCCAGGGCTCTCTGTAACTGAGAGGACAGCCAGGAAGTGTAGCATTTTGCAAATCAATTGGGGATTTGATGGCAATTGTCCAAACTCCACCCCACAGTTACCTGGCAACAGCCAGGTATGCTCTTCCCCACAGTTACCTGGCAACAGCCAGGTATGCTCTTCCCCACAGTTACCTGGCAACAGCCAGGTATGCTCTTCCCCACAGTTACCAGGCAACAGCCAGGTATGCTCTTCCCCACAGTTACCTGGCAACAGCCAGGTATGCTCTTCCCCATAGTTACCTGGCAACAGCCAGATAGGCCTGACCCACCATAAAAGGGGCTGCTTGCCCCTCCTCTCTCTCTTATCTCTCTTACTTCTCTTGCCTCTCCCTTGCCTCTTGCCCTCTCCCCCCCTTCCCTTCCTCCTCTCTCCACGTGGTTATGGCCAGCCTCTACTTCTCTACTCTCTCCCCCTCTCTGCCTTTCTCTGCCTCTACTACCCTCTTAACTCCCCTTCTCCATGCCTCAGGGGGAAGGGATGCCTCAGCATGGGCCTGCTGAGACACCCCCTTCCCCCACACCTCATCACACCCCCATAGAACATATATTTATCTTTTTATAAACACATCAGCAATTGTCTCACCATGCAGCCTAGGCTGGCCTCAAATTGGCAATCCTCCTGTCTCAACCTCCCAAATTCTGGAATTCTAGGGTGTATGCCAGCACATTGGACTTCCATTGTACTACTTTGCATTAAGTTCTGCTCAGACATTAATTCCTCTGGCCTGAGTAATTAAACCATAAAGTCTTATAGTCATATGATATTTTTAAACTAGCAGAAAGAGAAGCCTTCCTTCCAGCAATGCTCCCTGTGGCGATGCACAGAGAATGCTGGTGGTGCTGAAAGTCTGAAGAATAATGGCAGATGCTAGAACTAGGACATGGCCCCAGCACTTGAACCAAATAATTCAGACACCGAGAAAGACAAATATATATATGAATGACAGGCAAAAAAACAAAAAAAATCCAAAACCTAAAGTCTGTAAATAGCCAGGAGAGCCACGAAAAGATGTAATCCCTGAGGAGAGTTACTTCAACATGTGGAATTACGATAATCTTTACATTAAAAAGATGTCTATCTAGAGCCACCAGAAGAGAATGATTACAGATTGAACACTCTCTCATCCATTTTATTTCCAATATTCTGCAAAATCCAAGTTCTCCTAGTTTTCTTAGGAGTCTAATTTACTTCCTTCCTATAAGCATGAACTGAATGCCTCCAAAATGCCTAGGCACAAGACCCTGCTCTGGACCTCAAGAAGACCACCATGGGAGAGAGAATGGAAAATGGTTTGGTGAGTGAGCCCACAGGCTAACATAAACAGTACAGAAGAGTGTTGGATAGTTGGCTCAGGGGTACTTGTTACTCTGGCGGAGAACCTTGGTCAGGTTTCCAGCACCCGCAGGGTAGCTTATAGCCATTCTTTAACTCCAGTTCCAGGTCATTTGATGGAGAAGGTGGCTTATTATGACTGTGTTCCTAGAATCTTAATGAGGGCAAATATCTCATGTTTCAGCAACAGTTGATCAAGACAAATACAACTCTTTATCAATATAAAATACAATTCAATGGCATTGCAGCCTAAGAGATCTCAGTGATCATCAGAGGGAGCCTCCACAGGGTCTGCATTCATGATGGCAAAGCAGAGTACAGGTGTTAACCTTTGACCCCTTCAGCAGGTCTGTATTGATCAGCCAGTGCTGTATGTCATGGGGTGGCAAAGGCCATGCTTGCTGTCACTGTCCCTGCAGGTTCTGGAGCTACCAGAACAAAGACTTGGGAGAATAGTTACCTTGAGTATTAACTGGTTTTTAATGAACTGGGCATGAAAGGACATGCATTTAAAAGACAAATGAGATATGCTGTTTATTTTGGGAAAACGCTTCAGTATTATTTCATTCTTCTTATATTTCAGAATATTTCTTCCATCTGATATATATCTCATTGTAGAAATAAAATTTCTTTTGTTGATATTTATTATATAAAATTTTGATTTTATACAAACATAACAGCTGAGGAATTCCATCTCTATAAAACTATATCACTTCAGGATACATCACCAGAAACTACTTTTCAATATAGATAATTATTACTTGTTGGTGTACTAGATCAGGAATCAGTATACACGACCCAAGGCCAAGTTCATTCTGCTCCCCAAATTACGAATGGCTTTAACATTTTGAAGTGGTTGGAAATAAAATTTCATGATGTGAAAATTATGTGGAATTCAAGCTTCATGCTCATAAATCTATTTAGGGGACAGACCTAGAGCTGTTTATGTCGGTCTTGCCTGTGACCACTCCCTGCCCCAGGGCAGAGCTAAGGAACCCTAAGTAGGTTAGCAGGTTCAACTGTAGGCTTATAAGGCAGACATTAAATTCAGCTTCTGAGTCTCGTGTCAACTGTTCTGTTCATTGTGGTCAGAGTTCATGCTTGGAGAGTGAGGCAGTGCCCTGGAAAATACTGCCTGTGCAGTAGATGCACAGTCCACTTGACTGTGGGCTCTGGATTCATTTACTCATAGAGGAAACGTTTTCTTCCTCTAAAGGAATAATAAACTAGTCTGTCTTCACCAGCACTCTTCAGAGCAATGGAAGAGAGTTTGCCTGTAGCAAAGGTTAACTTCTATCTCCTGGCTAAAATCCCATTGAAATGCTTCGTAGCCGGACTGATTTGTCTGTAAGTAGTATGGGATATCCAGTTGTTTCTATGTGACCTTTTATTTCATATGCATAAGCAGTTTCTAGAAGCAACAGCGAGCTTTAGGGAAAGAGTGAGTTTTCTGCAGTCTATAACTGACTCCTATTTTCCCTTCTGCATGGTACAACACAGCCACATCTCTGAGTGGCTGTGTGCTTCCAGCAGTATTGAGCTGTAAAATTATTTTGGACTGTGGTCAGAATCCATGAACCTGCTCATTGCTTTCTTCTCTCACTACCCTGCCCCCTCCTTGGGATGAAAAAGAAAAACAGAACAAAACACCAATTTTTATCAGCAAAATGGATAAAAATTTGTGTGTAAAACTTATTTTCTCAACTACACTGTAAAAAAAACTGAGTGTGGCTATGTCAGATGTAGCTCTGGAAGCTGTGGCTTCGTATTTCCCACAGCTTATGGCTGTAAAGATAATTTGCACTCACAATTTCACACCAGCAGACATTCCCTACATTTTCTATTAAGATTTGCCAATTTTGGAGCTGCATAATACGTATCTTTGATTCCCTAATTCTAACTAAGTATTCTAGTTATTAATGTCCCCTCTAAATTAAAAAACCTAAGTAAGCACTTAGGGTTCTTTTTTTTCTTTTAATTAAGATTTATTTATTTCATGTATGTGAGTACACTGCAGCTGTCTTCAGACACACTAGAAGAGGGCGTCAGATCCCATTACAGATGGTTGTGAGCCACCATGTGATGGGAATTGAACCCAAGATCTCTGGAAGAGCATCCAGTGTTCTTAACCACTGAGCCATCTCTCCAGCCCCACTTAGGGTTCTTAACCATTCCCTATTTCTGTCTGCATGTTAGATGTTATTTGAAGATTTTTAAAAAACCTTTGTTAACAGTTCCCGTTTGTACATTATTAAACCAATAAATACCATACATGTATAATTGGTAAATGGACGTGAGAGTTATAGTGGAGAATTGTTGCCTATATAGTCTTGTTAAAGAGACGCCAGTGGGGTACAGTTCCCTCGGCCGTAGACTTGAGAGCATCACTGCCCACTGCAGATAACATTTACAACCTAAAGAGGCGTGCCTTCCTAGTTAATTTGGATTATGGTGGTGTGCATGATTTATTTCACTGTTTTAAAGTGGAAAATCAGAAAACTTCTCTCCCTTTGAAATACACCTTCAATTAAGTCATGCCTCTTCCTCGCTGTCCAAAATTCCTCTATGAACAAACCTTATTTGTATATACTGCTTGCATTTCAGAACCTGAGTATTATCCTTCCATGCTGATTGCTATTTGGCTGGCTCTCTTTATGTGCTGTCAAGTATTGCCTTTTCAAATCACACATTTTAAAATAGTCTTTAGTTCATTGGGATTTCTTTTGCATCCTCTAACAGAAAGAATTTTATACTATTTTAAGTCCCCAGATATTTAACATAGGTAAATTAAAATTACAAGCACAAGAGAGCAATGAAAGATGCCTTCTATTATTCTTCATAGATAGGACAGGAATATGCTACCAGCAAACCTGTTTGGTAAGCAGGGTCACCGCTTCACCAGAATGAGGTCAACCAGTAGCAGCTCTGTTCCGTGGAACAGTATGTGCTTAGCATGCATGAGGTACTGAGTTCAGTCTGTAGCACTGAACAAACAAAAGGACTCACCCTCAACTTTCTTTTTTTTTTTTAAGATTTATTTATTTATTCTATCTACAGTGTTCTGCCTGCATGTATGCCTGCAGGCCAAAAGAGGGCACCAAATTATATTATAGATGGTTGTGAACAGCCATGTGGTTGCTAGGAATTGAACTCAGGACCTCTGAAAGAGCAGTCAGTGCTTTTAACTGCTGAGCCATCTCTCCAGCCCTTAATATCCAGTTTTATTTGGCTGATTTTTATGCCATGGTAATTGTTTTTAAGATAAATTGTGATTTCAAAGATAAAGGCAAGAGTTAAACTCTCATGGGGAAGATTCCACAGTGACTTTGACAATGTTTTACTTTGTTCGTTTAGCAATTTAGGCACCTGCTGTATATTCACTACAATTCTAATGCTATGAAATATTTCCAATGTTGTAAAGAGAAAGCTCCCAAACTAATTATAAAGGTAAACATGGATTATGTGGGAACCCTGTCCAATTTTACTATGAACCTAAAATTACTCTGAAAAGTCTCTAAAAAGAAAAACGTGGAGAAACAGCAAAGTACATACAGAAAATCATTGGGACCAACTTCAAAGCAACTCACAAACTGTTTAAAATACATAAGTGTTATGGGTTACAGTGTGGTAAGGGGTAGAAGAATTCACCCGTTTAATAATGCTTCTTCTAGGAGTGACAGACCAGATAGTGGAAGACGTATTAAAAGCCATGTGTAGGAACACTGATAAGATGAGGTAGAAGCACAGAAATTGGCAAAAACAAAAACAAACCCATGTGGGGTCAGAGGCCAAGTTTGATGGGCACTCCCGGGTCACATGATATTTGAGGTGAAGGCAGCCGCATGCAGGAAAGCGGCACTGAACTGCAGTTTGTTCTTTGGGGCAGGCACAGTCTTCATCTAGGAGCAAGCAATAGGCTAAGATGGTGGCCGTAACTCAGGCTAGCAGACACACAGAGGAGGAAGCCTTCCTCATAGTAACTCCCCAATGGGTGCTAATTTCCTTGGTGGGTGTGCCTGGAAGTGAGAAGGAAAGCAGGGAATTCCCAGAGCAACATGGGAGACAGTGCTGGAAGGCTCTGGTGGGTGGCTAAGTCTGATGAAAAGCAACTCGAATGGGCCGTAGAGCCCCCAAAAGGGAGAGAGAACTGAGCAGATCTTTCAAGAAAGCAGCAATAAGACAAAAAAAGAAAAAAGTAAAAATTATATTTTAAAAATATAAAAATGCAATAATAAAATTGGACAAAGCTATCAAAAGGCACTGTTAAGACTTTGAAAATAGTAGAAAAGGCATTCAGCAAGCTGAGGAGTATTTCATCTGTACACGTAGACTTTGGGTAAGAAAGGTCAGATTCTGGGGCATTCAGACTGGGGATGTTGCCAGCCTCAAGCTGTGAAAAGCAGTTTCTCTGACGAAGTGGCTGTGAGGCATCTCGTTGCCACTGGCACTTTAGTGACAGGCATCCTAATGACAACCAGGGGCCTGCATTTTCAATGTGGGTTGGGACCAATAGACTGGTTGATGATTTATCAAGGAGGTTTGAGAAGTGGCCTAGTGAGAGGGGCCTTGGTAAACTCCACATATTTCCAGTTGACTAAATGGCAAGAGCAGAGAAGGCTCACGCTAGTTGTACACCTGGTGGCTGGGAAGTGCTGTACAGATGTAGAGAAGAAACAGGAAACCCTGAGAAAGTCAGTCTGGGGAAGCGCTGAAGACAACTCCATCACTTAGCGTGGTCCCCAAGTGGAACACAGATGATTGGCAGAGCGTGCAAGCCTCTCTGGCTTAGGTGTCTAAGCACAGCCAGTAATCAATCCTTTGCTTTCTTTAGCCGTGTAAACAAGTGGATCCCGGTGACTAAGTAGAGATCCAAGTAGTCTTGTACTGTGAAGAAAATGGTTCTGGAAGATTTAGTATAAGAAAATCAGTAAACATCCTAACTATAGCAGGAACAGCAACCTTGAGAGGAAAGCATTCGAAGACAGATTTGTACTCCATATTATATTAAAATTAAATTTTCAGTAAAGAGAGAGAGAGAGAGAGAGAGGCTAATACTCAGAAAAAAATGTCATCAGTGAGATGGTTCAGTGGATAAGAACATTTGCTACTCATGTCCCCAGCACCTTTGTAGAAAGCCATGCATAGCCATGCCTGCCTGTAGCTCTAGCAAGATAGGTAGAGGTAAGGGCCAGAGACAAGAGGGTCTCTGGGGATTACTAGATCCATTCCCAGCTCCAGGTTCAGTGAGATATCCAGTCTCAAAGAAATAAGTGGAAGGTGGTAGAATAGGACATCTGACATCCTCCTGTGGCTTCCACTCTGGTGGGTTGTGACACACACACGCGCGCACACACACACACACACACACACACACACACACACACACACACAGAAAAAGCAGTCAGTGGAAACATTTGTGAGTAGGCCCAGACCAGATGTTGGTCTTAGCAGACAAGGACTTCAAAGCAGTTACAATAAACATGTTCAAGGAATTAAAGGAAGCCATATTTTAAGAATTAAAATGTAGCTCAAACTAGTGACTCAATAAACAGAGAATCTCAATACAGAGAACTTATCTAGAGTATTAAATCTAGGGAAAAAATCTAGAGTTAAAAAGTATAAAAACTGAAATAAAAATTCACTACAGTAAGTCAGTAACAGACTCAAGATGGCGGAAGGAAGAACAGAGAAAGGGGCATAAAAAGCAAGCTGAGCCTCAACTAGGCATGCTGGTATACAGCTGCAATCCTAGCACTCAGGAGGATGAGGCAGGAGGATCACATGCTTGAGGTCTGCTTCAGATACATACCAAAAACCCTGTCTCAAAACAAGTGAACAGCCTCGGAAGCTGTGGTGCAGCATCCAGGGATGTGAAAACCACGAAACCCCCTTTCCAGGTTGGGTTGACATAAGGAGATCAGCCACTGTGCTTACAAAGGAGGCTAACTCCGTGACCGGCCTGGGCTGAGCCCGACATTCTCTCCTTATTAATAACTAAACATTGTTTAGTTTTTAAAGAACTGAATATCTCAGAATATAAAAGAATTTCTTTAACTTGATAAAGGACATCTACCAAAAAACCTCTAGGTAGTGTTGTCTTCCTGGGAGGAAACTGAATGCTCTCCTCCTAACAGTACGGACAAGGCAGGACTTACTCTACATCATGTTTATGATTATAGCCAATGTGATATGGCAGAGAGAGAGAAAATGAAGGAGAGACAAAAGCTTGTGATTTAGAAAAGTAGGAACAGATCTCTCTTGCTTGCAGTTGACAGGATCTTGTGTTAGAAAGACACTCATATTTGGACTGTGAAGTTGCAGCCATGATGAAGCCCACACATTGATATGTAAAGCCTCAAAAAACACACAGTAGCACATGGGAATCCATTTAAGCAAGGAGGCCCAGGATTTGTCTGTGGGAAGCAAAGCCATTGCCAAGTGGAATTAAATCTAAACAAATGCAGGCATTTGATATCCATAAATTAGAAAATTCCTCACTCTTCAGTTGGCACGCTTCCCTGAACTGACACTTTTAGTACAAACCCTACAAAATCCTAGGTGGCTTTATGGGGTACAGGCTATCAAGCTGAGCCTGAAATCTGTAGAAATGTGAAGGGCTCAATGAACGTTAAAACCATTTTGAAGAAGAAGAATAAAATCGAAAGAGTTATATTATTCCATCTCAAATGTTATAGCACTACAGCAGTCGAGGTGATGCTCAGTCAGTAATGGATGCTCAGTCAGGCGTGCCGCGGGCGGGCGTGCCGCAGGCGGGCTAGGAGCGAGAGCCTGAAAACAAGCCTTCTGTGATCTCAGTCGGCACAGAAGTGCTGAGGGAATTCAACAGAGGAAGGGTTGTGTTTTCAATAAACTGCACTAGAAAAATCTAATACTCATTTGAAAAATGGGAATTTAGTCAATTGCCTAATACCATATGCAAAAATAACTCAAAATAGGAAGTAGATTTAAGTGTAAGACCAAAATTGTCCAGATCAGTAATTGCCTTGGGCTAGGACTAGGACTTTCATAGCGACTGAGATATCCTCAGAATGGATTGTGGTGATTGTACAGCTTTACTAAAACTGCACACAGAACTTATCATAAATAACAACCCCACGGGCTGTTTAAAGATAGCAGAATAAGATTCCACTGCGACGCCCTCTTGTTCCTGTGCTAGTGACTAGTCGTTGTCTTACAAACAGTACAAGCCTCCCACCAAACAAATGTTAAAGGAAAGAGCAGACATCACCATGGATGTGTTGGGGTGTGTTGGGGTGTCCTTGGGCCTCTCGGCTGTGGCATGGTCCTCATCCCTGGGCCCCTCACTCACTCTCCTTGCCTGGCCTGCCTCGATGGCCCATGGGCCTGACTTCAGTTCCTGTGGTTACTGCTCTACCCAACTCTAGGCCATTGCTCCTCCTGCACGGCCTATCTGTTGCTCCATTAGTTTTGCATATTTAATCAAAACAAAATCACCCTTGCATCTTAGCCTCAAGCTCCACTCTATCTCTAACTTGGCTGGCATACTGGTATGGTATGACATGGCCACTTTGTTTATTTTGAATGGTGACATCCACTTCTGTCACATGAAATATGGGGATACTCGGTAGGTAACTGAAGATTTGCCATGCAATCTCTGGTGAGAAACTACGGATAATGGTGTAGATTTGCACTTCTCCCTTCAGAATTAGATGGGTGCTAGTCCCTCAGCCTGTAAGGCATACAAGCTAAGGAAATCGATAATAGAAACAAGGAAAGGACATTTTTTTTCCTTAAAAATTACAATAATGCCAGGCAGTAGTGGCTCATGCCTTTAATCCCAGCACTTGGGAGGCAGAGGCAGGTGGATTTCTGAGTTCGAGGCCAGCCTGGTCTACAGAGCCAGTTCCAGGACAGCCAGGGCTGCACAGAGAAACCCTGTATCGGAAAAAAAAAAAAAAAAATTACAAGTAATAACAACAAAAAAAATTTCCCTGAACTTTCTAGGCTAAATGTTATAGTGAAAAGTAGTTTTTCTTTTAATTGTTTTTTTTTTTTTCCGATAGACACAGGACAGAGCAGTTTAAAGAAATCATTTAAGATATTATAAAAAAGGGAAAGTGTTTAATCATTTTCTTATCTGAAGTCAATCTCACACAGAACACAAAACCTGACCCTGAAAAGGCCTCCCCCACTAGATGGCAAAAGTAAGCTTCCGGAGAGACAGAAGCAACCCGACTTTCACCCTGTGAGGTCACAGCAGTCTTTATTGCCACCACTTTGTAAAAGGCAAGTACTAGCCATTAGGACTAAGGAGTCCATGCTGTCCTTGGGTTCTGTCATGCGCAGGAACTAGAAGGGTGCCCTCCGAGCCCTGGCAGCCTTTGAGTCCCGTGTGCGTGCGTGGGAGGAAATCGTGAAGGATGTGAGACACATGAACCACTACAGCTGACATTAAATGAAAGCACACAATTCTAAAATATCGTACTTTGCTACTAAGCAGGGTATACTGAAGAGAAAATTACCGCCATCATCCGCACGTTTGTCCCAAGGTCCTTAGAAGGCGGTATGGAAGACCTCGCTTTAACTAGGACAGTGCGTCTCATAGCAGTGACAGGGTGGCTCTCAGAAGTCATTTCTAACCTAGTTCTGTCAGCTGCCAGCCCACGTGGGCTTTTATGAATATAAAAAGTTTCTGTAGGCTTTACCAGTTTCGTGGGTCTGAGAATATGCTTTCAAAAAAAGCCATATTATTGTTACAGCCAGTAACAAGTGGGAGCTTTCGAAATGTCCTAGTCAGAGGTTGTAGGGGCCAGCAAACAATGCTCTCATGTTCATGTTGACATCGCTAGCCCTTCCCTGTCCTTTCTCTGCATATGGCCTCTGCATGGTTCTTCTGTCTCTCACTGTCTCTGAAGGGCAGCAGACTATGCTTTTGTTCTGATATAGTGTCTGTGTTGCTGAGGTAGTGACACCTTCCCTGCAGGCAGCATCCTACCAAACACTTCAAAATTGAGAGAGACGGCTCAGGTCCGGCCAGCACACAATGATCAGCTTCTACCGTGGAGTACAGACTCAATACTTGAATTGTGTCAGCTTAACATTTTAATTAAAAAAGCAGCTAGTCATTATACATCATTCAATTACTAGTCATTCAGTGTGTCTGTGTGCAAGAAAAACAATTAGGAACACTTGTTGCCTTTCAAACAAGAGGCAGTATGTTTGGGTGTTCTGTGATTGAGTAACTTTAAAACTGTCGCCCATCATTTTGGTCAGTTTTACGAAAAGAGGCCCTATTCATTATTGTTTACATTGTAGGATCCTCTGTTTATGTAGATAGTAGAACTCAGAACAGAGGCTTCTGTGTCGTCCAGGAAATGAGCCTTGGCTCATTGACCTGGAGGATTTAAAATTTGATCACTTCAATTAAGTAATAAGGATATACTCAGCAAAAGTACATTATAAAGCACCTTTGGGTGCCATGGTATTTTATGCCAAGTGATGCCTTCTGCAAACTTCACTATGTGCCTGTGTCTGCCTGCAGTTAAGAAGCTTCTCCTTCAAGGTAGTTGCTTAGCACCTCAAACCATATTGTTGCTCTCTCTGCTAGCTGGGAGACTAATCCTTTCTGTTGTTTCCTTTTAAAAGATTACGCTGTAGCAGGTTTTTTTCCCTTCTACTTCAGTAACTATTCAAATAGTAATCCAGACTAAAAGATAACACAAAAGTTAATTCATGCAACAACTTTTTATTAAATGCCTTATGCGTATATGGCACTCTGATGATATGTGTATATATGGATCTGAAGCCTCTATTTGTCATAGGCCAAGACAGTTCATTTACCTTACAGATTTTCTTCTGTTTACAATGTTTGATTTTACACATAGTATTCTGCCTCTGAATCACTAGCCATAAAGTTTCCAATTTGAAGAAAAATATTTACAAATTAGTTAATTTAGATTATCTTTGAACACCACTGGAGAAGACCCAAGGCTGGTCTCCAGAGTCTTCCTTTCGGACGCCCCATAAGTGGCCCTCAGAAAAAGAAGCATCCTCTTGTTCCTTTGTGGGATAATAGGTGCTTTCCCAGCGTTAGTTAATCCTAGAGACAAGCAACAAATAACTGAAAATATCTTAATTTATAGTTACATTGGTGGTGACATTTGTGGGCCAAACAGTAATGACATATGGTCTTGGTCAAGGCACAATAATCTCATTAAAAAGACTTTCAGAAATACTTAGTCTTTATATGCCCTACCCCTACCCCTGAGGAAAGCTGAAACTTGTGAGTTCTGTGATAGTCAAATAAAGGCAAAGGCTGCTCAGGGAGGGTGGACCAAAGCTTTTACCTTTCGAGTTTGGAGTCCAAGAATCATTTGGTTTACACATGCCATGGAAGATGTACAGAGAGTTTGTCCATCAGGCATCTGGAGGGTACTGCTGGGAGACAAGATAACAATGCAATTGATTTTTAAAACTGTCGGACATTGAGCATAAACACACAATTCTGAAATAGATCACACTTTGTCACTAATAGTCGTTTTCTTTGTATTTTCATTTAAAAGCATAATATTACTTAAGATGCAATTTGGATACCTAGAATACTCTGTTCTTTGTTTTAGTAAATAAAACTTTAATGAGGATTCAGGACTCTTATTTAGTATCCGTCTCACTAAGAGACTTTTGGCAATTTTTAAGAAGGAAAGTTTGCACAAAAGAAACATTTCCTTATTACCAAATCTGTTCCTTTGAAGTATATGGCGGATGGCATCTGCCTGAGTGGGTCCCGCAAAGACATCCATTGTGTATCATTAGTGGTGCAGTAAATTGGTTATTTATGTTTCAAAGCTGAGCACACTGGGACCCTTTGTTTTGCTCTTGAAGATCGCTGTTACAATAAAACACTGTGGGCTGAGGGAAGGTGTCCTGTCGGTTTAGCGGACGCTTCACTGGAACCTAAAGACTCCTCCTCACCCACTCATTTCTTTGTTGCTAGAATGGGAGAAAACTTGTAAATTACCTCAGAAGTTATGAAAAAAAAATGTAGTGTTTTTATCATTGCTTTACTAATAGTCACAGGTAAGAAAAAAAAAGAAGAAACTTACAGATTAATCTCAAGACTGATCTCAAGTTCAGTGAGAAACGTTTGAATGTACTACAGTTATCCTGAGCTACCCTTTAATAGCCAACTATTATAATACTGCTCTGTTGTTGCTGAAGTTGAAAGCACAAGCATACTACGTATTAGAAACCTCATTTTAGCCAGGCAGCGATGGCACACGCCTTTAATCCCAGCCCTTGGGATGCAGAGGCAGGCGGATCTCTATGAGTTCAAGGCCAGCCTGGTCTACAGATGGAGTTCCAGGACAGCCAGGGCTATACAGAGAACCCTTATTCCAACAAACAATCAAACAAACAAATGAAAAACAAAACAAATCACCAAAAAAACCCTCATTTTAGTGTTGCTGATAAAATTTTATGCAAGTTTTTAAAAATAGATGGCTATAAAAAATTTTTATTATTTCTGGAAGAAATAATCATATTTTCCTAAAGATTTTCAATTATATAGTATTGCCTATTATGAATATTTAACTGTAGAAATAGCTAAAATGGGGGCTGGAGAGATGGCTCAGTGGTTAAGAGCACTGACTGCTCTTCCAGAGGTCCTGAGTTCAAGTCCCAGCAACCATATGGCTGTTCTCAACCATCTGTAATGGGATCTGATGCCCTCTTCTGGTGTGTCTGAACACAGCTACAGTGTATTCACCATATAAATAAAATAAATTAAAAAAAAAAAAGAAATAGCTAAAATGTTCTATTTAGCAACTAAACACCCTCCATACCGCCTGAGCAGTGGGCTGACAGAGTTGGGGGCTGACAGAGATGGGGGCTGACAGAGATGGGGGTCATGGTTTTTTTCTTTAATCTCATTTTTTAACAGACGCACACACACACACACACACACACACACACACACACACACACAGTATAATGAGAGTCAATGTTGGCTCCCGCTGAATTCCCTGAGAAAAATGAAGAATTGCTAAGATAAAGACAAGGAGCTCTGTTTGCACACAGTTCTAAAGAGTCTTCTCCTGTCCAGGTGAATTGAAGCTGTTCTCTGCCCTGTGCTCAAAGCCCACCTCCTGGGGAAATCTTTTCACTTCTTCAGTGGCTCCTTTGCTTCCTCCTTTCCTCCTATCCCAACTTTGCCACCCCCGCCTCTGCCTAGAGCTGTAGTACAATCCCTCCTCCTGGCTGCCAAACCCATGCCCCCTCCTTACTGACAGAGGGAGCAGTGTGATTTCCCCACACCACCACTACCATTGTAACTGTCTTGACCACAGCCTTCTGTGGTCTCCAGACTTCCACATACAAGGCCCCACGGCCCCCTGCCTGTGGCTCTCTGTCTTCTCTTGACTCCATATGTGCTATGTGATAACCAAGGTTTTGTCCTGGGAGTTTTGGTTCCTTTTGTATATCAACCACTTCTGTGTGCTGCACCGTTGATCACATTTTGATGTCTTCACATCTTTATTTGTATCAGTAAAAACCTGTTTCTTTAAAGATTGATTTTTAATTGGTGCACATGAGGCTGGCATCTGGAAGCAGGCAGAGTTGATGCTGTGGTCTTGAGGATTGAGTCTTCAGGGCCGGCTAGCTCTAGTATGCCATAGGCTTAATTCCTTCAGGTAGAATTCCTTCCCCTCCAGCAATCCACAACTTCTCCTCTGAAAGGCTGTGTGCTGTGAGGAAATCGCTACCTCCGTGGAGGCTGATCAGACTGGAAATGCTAATCACACATGCACATGTGTGAAGTCTCATGCACATGTGTGAACACACACATGCACGCACTTGAACACCCACAGGCAGGTAAACATGCCTGCCTCGTCAGCCACCGACTCAGGTCCACCTCTTCTGACCCCTGGGCTATGGTGGAGGGTCACTATCACAGCTACAAGACACTTTCACAGGAGTATTAGACCAGTGTCTGGCCTAGCAGGCTGGCCACTACAACCCAGCCAAGTTGACACAAAACTTAACTGCCATACTCCCTTACTAGGTCTAGGCTTAGATTTTATGGGATCATTGGAAAACATGGAGGCTGAGACATGATACTTTGATCTTATAGTTAGCAGGCTGATTTGCTTTGGACATATTTCTTTTTTTAACGTTTATAGATTTTTTAATGTTTTAAATTAATAGAATTATATTCTTCTCCCCCAGCTTTCTTCCCTCCTACTTACTCTCTCTAGAAACCCTACAATGCCCCCAATACCCTCGAGTTGTTACCTCCTTTTCCTTTGATTATATGTGCATGTGTATATGTGCACAAATATAGATGTAGGTGACAACATAGCACTAATATTTGCCTACTTTCCTCCAAAAACAGGACAGTATGTGGCTGGGCAGCTCAGCTGAGTGTCTCTTTAATGTAGATCACTAGAAGGTTAACTGAAGCTGACATGAGTTATGAACACAGTGTGTCTTTCTTTAGCCCTTGATGAATCAACGCTGCATGGCCACTGACAGATATACACTGACAGATATACACTGACAGATATACACTGACAGATATACACTGACAGATATACACTGACAGATATACACTGACAGATATACACTGACAGATATACACTTACAGATATACACTTACAGATATACACTGACAGATATACACTGACAGATATACACTGACAGATATACACTGACAGATATACACTTACAGATATACACTGACAGATATACACTGACAGATATACACTGACAGATATACACTTACAGATATACACTGACAGATATACACTTACAGATATACACTTACAGATATACACTGGTATCATCACTGCTCACGACATTTAGTGAACCAGGTTTTACATATTTGAAAAAATATCTTTTATATTTTGATAAAGCAAGCAGAATATTTTATTTACTTGTTTTTTTAAATTAGTCATACAGTTATAATGATGAATACTCAAGTGTTCTGCTTTACTGTGCTATTATAAAGTTGAGTGGTCAGGGGATTATCGCAGTATCGGGGGAACACTCATGTGATTCGTGTAATGTTTGCTATAACACTTATTGCTAATTGAGATAATATCTGTTTATGCTTGTACAATCAATACTTGAAAACTTAAGGAGCCTCTGGCTGTGGTTGCATATGCTTGTAATCCCTGTACTTAGGAGACTGAGGCAGGAAGATCATAAATTCTAGAGGACCCTTGGCTCTGTAATAAGTTCAAAACCAGCCTGGCCTCCGTGAGACACTATCTTGAGAGCAAAGTAAAACAACGTAAGAAGACTGTTTGTGGATGCAAGTAACAGTCCTGTTGTAGTCATTAGCGGTAGTGCACAGCTGGTGCATACAAGTAGTAACGGGGCCGCGGGCACTAAGGGGTAGTGCATAGCTAGTGGCTCATACAGTGTGCCTAGCAACTAGAAATGGCTACCTTTGTATCATCTTTCTTCATGAAGATGGCCTTTTCTAATTATAAGTTGCCAATAATTGAATATTAATTTATATTTGTTGTGATTCAGTAATATGAAATTCTTTAATTACTTAGTCTGAGTAACTTAGACTAAATGAATCAAAGCATAAATTAATTTTTTACATTTATTTTATGATTTTATGTGTATGGGTATTTTACCTGCATGTCTGTCTGTCCCACATGTATGCCTAGTGCGCATGGAGAGCAGAACAGTCTGCTGGGTACCCTGGGGCTGACATTACAGATGGCTGTGAGCTGCACTACAGTTGACCCTGGGTCTTCTGCAAGAGCAATACTGAGCCAGCTCTCCAGCCCATGGCTAGGTTTTAAATCTGAACCTACAATGAACTCTGAGGCTGTGTTCTGGTTACACACTGTCTGAAAACTTTGAAATGTCTTGTAATTGGTGCTTCTCTACTTCATCAACTCAACACAATTCGAAACTGTCATATCACTCTGCACATATGTAAGTTAGTTATCAATGAAAGTGTAAATGCTATTTGTTAACTTGTGTTACATTATAATAATTTTAATATATATAGTTGCAGTTCAAATGCCTTATATTTTATTACTATTCTAGGTAATTCTTAAAAACTCACTCTGAGCTATGCCTTAGATTTTTTTGATAGTGTATAGAACCTTTGCACTTTTGTATTGATTGACAAATATGGAAAACTTTGGCACTCAATCAACTAGTGAAACTTAATTAATTTTATGATAGCCTTTGATATTTGCCATAAGAGATGAATAATTCTAATGTTCTGTGTTTTATACAGAATTATCAGTAATAGAAGTGAAAATGTCAGTTTGGGAAAACGTTATTTTGAAAACTTATCCATGCTTACTATAAACAGCCTACAGTCACAATGCGGAATAGGGCAGGGCAGGGAGTAAAGAGAGAGATGCTTCTGACTGGGAAATGTCTATTCCATTGCAGAGACAGATCTGCCCCCCCATCCACTTTAATACTAAGTTTTACTCAGATGCTATTCTCCTAAATGTGTGGTACAGATGCTAAATTCCAATACATACAGATGTCAGTAACCATTTACAGGGAGGTGGGAAGGGTTTTCCCTGACAGCATCACACCTGCCCGCAGACAGGATTTGGCTCTATGCGCTCATTACAGGTCTCCCTCTCAGCTATTCTCCACTAATGTCCACGTGACCCCTGAAGCCTGGCGGAGGACATCTGTGTGCTCTCTGCCACCCACAGAACTTCAGAACATGGGCCTTAACTTCACTTCAATGTTTGCTTATGGTTCTTTTTCTTCTTTCAAGATAAAAATGTGAAATGTGAAATGTACCAGCTGACAAAGGTCTGCGCACCTGCCTGTGAGACTCAAGCTCTTGTGAGGATGTAAACCGTTACCATCACAGTAGGCAGGACCCCAGCTCCCTCTGTAGTCAGTCCCAGCAGCACCCCCTTCAAAGGCACCCCTCGGTGTGGCAGCAACGGAATCTCACTTGCATGAGCTTGTATGGGACATGTGTTGTAATGGTGACGACTTACCAGAGCGTTTGGGGGTTCGTCCTTATTGAGTACGGCATAATTTATCTACTTCTGCTGTGGAACAGCGCTGTGCTTGGTTTGTTTGTCCACCGCTTCTGTCACAGACACCTGAGCTGTTCTCCTCCCCAGCTACTGTGAATACAAATGTGAACATCTGTAAGAATGTTCTTGACCCTACACATCCTTGGCAACATTTGGTAGCAATCTTTTAATTTGGTGCCCTGGTGAATACCTAAAAGCACTGTGTTGTGGGGGCTTAATTTGTTGTTTCTGAGGAACTATAATGTTACATACGAAGCTTCATGTGGGTTTATTGATCATCTATATCAGTTTTTTATGAAGTCTACTTCAGTTTTTGTCTAAGTGATACTGCTTGTTCTTTATAAAGTCGGGCCTAGGTGAGAAGAGTCTTGTGACTTCCCTATTCTTTCCCGTACTGGTATTTTCATAAGCAGATGTTTTTAATTTTGATGTAATCTAATTTATCCTTGTATTGTTTTATGATTATTTATCTCTTTTGAAAACCTTCACTCCTCCCAAGTTGTGAGGATTTTTAGCTTGTGTATCTCTTTCTACAGTAGCCCTCAGTTTGTGTGAGGCCAGTGAAAAGGGTGAGATTTGTACCCCTACAGGTGTTCAGTTATTCAAGCAAGATTGGATTTCCTTGCATTTTGTTAAAAACCAAGTGACTAAATAAACATGGGTCTGTTCATGGCCTCTCTGTTGCTCACTGACGCCTGTGCTGGCATGGGCCTGTTCATGGCCTCTCTGTTGCTCACTGACCCCTGTGCTGGCATGGGCCTGTTCATGGCCTCTCTGTTGCTCACTGACGCCTGTGCTGGCATGGGCCTGTTCATGGCCTCTCTGTTGCTCACTGACCCCTGTGCTGGCATGGGTCTGTTCATGGCCTCTCTGTTGCTCGCTGACCCCTATGCTAGTATCGCTATGGCTTTATGGACAACAAAGCTTTGGCGGCTTCAGGCGGCTGCGTGCATGCCACTCTATCTGTATACCTTTATTTCCTATTTGATCTCCAGCTTTTTAGTACTAAACTAAGCAGCCAGGAGCATCTGGGTCACGTACACCTCTCCCGACTTGTTGAATTCTCTCCCCACGGTTCATTTCTCTATGTAGGAGTGCCAGGTCAAAGGATGAACACATTTTTCATTTTGATATATATAAGTCCAATCTGTCTTATGCACTCCTATCAACCTTTCCAGTACCTGTTTCCTTGTCCCACAAGAAGACTTAAATCTCTAAAAAGTAAATTTTAGTGAAGGGGGATGAGCAGAAGAGTAAAAGGAGAGATGACCTTGGGTCTCGAGAGGGTTATGTGTGCTTGTGGGGCTGGAATTTACTTTTCATTCTGGTTTTTACTTCTGAAGCAAGGAGAAAGCATTTTCAGCAGGATACTTACATACTTACATAGGCAGTATCTTGCCAGTAGAAGGTGACTTGTCAGACCTCAGCTTCCAGCCCCTAGGCAGCTTGCAGTACTTGAGTTGCTGGAGCCATAGGTGAAGGCAGGCGCTGCCAGAGCGAGCGCTGCTGAGGCTGACCTGGCCTCCGAGAACTCTCACTGAACTCTGCTTAGACAGTCCAAAACAAGTGAAAAGTCCTTCACGATAGAGAGCACACTAGGCTAATCTGATGGCTACCTGGTAATTTTCTGACATAATAGTAGCCTGTGTGGCCTGGTTCACAACGCCGACTGGGCCAGTCACAATGAGACGCTTCATTCTTTTTGTACTCTGTATTTGTACTAAATTCTTAAATGCTAAGGTTAAAACAAAGCTTGATACTGACCCTCCACACACACACTGTAATTTATTGGTGGTAGATGGAAGGAATTTTCCATTAATCCTATTTCTATGTGGCCTGTTTAAAGACAAAGAAAGAAAAAAAACAAAACAAAACATACCGAATGTAAGGGGGGGAGTGAAAGAGAGAGGGAGAGAGAGAGTGAAAGAGAGAGGGAGGGAGAGAGAGAGAGAGGGAGGGAAAGGAAGGGAAAAAGAGGGAAAGAGAGGGGGAGGGAAAGAAAGAGAGAGTGGGAGGGAGAGGGGGGAGGGAGAGAGAGGGAGGTTGGTTTTGCTCAGTTTAATGACTTCTACTCTTGGATGCTTTCACATTGCTACAAGAGACCCAATGCTGATTTTGTAAAAGATAAAATAACAGAAGAAAAGACATCATGTATCCATGCGACCTTTGACGAACGACCCAACTCACTATTGGCCTCAGGTTCGTCAGCTGTAGGTCTGGAGGTCCAACCCTTGTTCTCTTGAAGAGTCTGTGTGCTTGTCTAATTTCTTCATGGACTCCGCTCCAGACTCACCTTAGGATTGGGCTGCATCTGAAAATCAGTAAATTTAAAATATGACCCAGCTGGTTTTTTGTTTTTGTTTTTGTTTTGTTGTTGTTGTTATTTTTGTTTTTAACTAGCAAAAAAAATGTACAAAATTTTCACATGTAGTTAAACCTCATGAACTGCCATTTCCCAGGCCTGCATACTGTGCCTTTCTTCACAGTGATAGAGCAGGAGCCCACACACAGGAACATGAGGGGCTGGACGTGCCTGTCTGAGACACCTGTTGAGAAAATAGGCAACTATTGACAAGCTTGATTCATGGCTGAGTGACCACTCTGCTAGCCTTCACATGATCCCCACTGAGCGAAATCTTTGACCGCCTGCTAAACAAGGTCTGTTTGAAGTTCCTTTCTAACATTTCCAAAAACGTTAATTCAGCAGGATGTCTCCTCCTCAGGGTTCTTCGTGTCACCACAGCAGCAGCTGTTGAGGTCCATTCTGTTCAGCAGGCCATGTTTTCATACGTGCTTTTTTTTATTTGTGACAACAGCAAAGTAAATATAAGCCTAAGTTCTACCTCATTCAACATTTACACGTGTTCAAGCAGCCTGTGAGGGTCCTTCCGTCTGTTTGGAAGCGGGCAGTGTGCAGGTCAGCCTTGGCTAAGAGGGCGCTGTCCCCTGGATCCCTTTTTAAATGGTTGTTTTGAACACCATGCTTGAAATAAGAAGTTATGCTATGACTGTAAAACAGGAGACTTCATTTTTCTTAAGCTCCGATTTTTATTTTTGTTTCCTAGACGCTTTAGATCATAGATGTGTTTATATCTCCAGATGAGATCGGTAACTCTCTGCATAGTAGTTAAAATTCTTTGAATTCCCCCACTTTAAAAAGAAAAGCATTCAGCTTCCTGGGAAATCTTTTAATAGAATAAGAGAATTCTTTGGTGTAGAATGAGAGCCCAGCAAAATCTGATGGCAGCGGCCAGGGCTAGCAGGGTCTGAGCATGCGCGGACTTGTTTGAGCAGGAGATGCTCCTTAGAGCTGGGATCCATGAGGAGAAGCCATCCATCTTTGACATGAGAACTGCTACATCTCAACATCATCGGGCTGTCCTTTCTGTGTTTATTCAGGTTTTAAAGGACCTAAGTGTAGTTTTATAAGTTCATTAGCTTGCTTCATCCTTTCTGATGCTTTTCACAGCCATATTATCAGGTTTCATTACATGCAAAGAATTATCAGATCAACCCATTATACAGCCTAGCAGCATGAAGTCTTCTCCGTATAGAGGGAGAACAGAACGTTGTCTAAATCAGGCTCTCAGGTTTCAGTGGGAGGCAGAGGGTTGCATGGTGTCCATTTGTCAATTTGATGGCACCACGGTGAGGTTACATTAGCTTGTCTTTGAACAGAAGTGAAATCTTATGCGAAGCTCCCTTGCTGTCATTTACACTAACATCTACCCTCTTAAAGCCAGGCCTCTGAGAAAAACAAAGTGAGGGCACAATAGATCAGTCACTCAAGCTGTCTGTCAGCTGTTTTCTTAAGGAAATGACTTTCAAGTTACTGGAGCAGAGAACTGTAGAAAATTAACAAAGGTTGTAGTAGTAAAAGTAGGTGGAATTTTTTTTAAATACCTGTGTCTTTTTTGAGAAGATTTTATGTGTAGAATGCCAGAAAGGATCCCCCACTTTCATAATGAATCACATGAATTTATTTCTTCTTGAACAATAGACCCACTGCTGTTAACAACTGGAATCTTTCTTGCTTAATGTGAGCACATGTTAATTCTCCCAAAAACTTTCTGTAGCACTCCAGGGCTCCGGTCCTCTGACAGTCAGCTTGCTGTCTTTCAGCTCAAGCTACATGCACTTCCGTTACATAATCTTGCTTGCAGTTGGCAGAGTAAATGGTACCTTCAATGTAAATTATTGAGATTTCATGACATACTCTTACACTCTAAAACCCAAGCTGCAGTGCCCATAATGGCCAATCTAAGGCTGGTAACCAGATTTGCAGGCTCTAGTTCCCTAAGTCTGCTTTATGGGCTGAACCTCTCAGGTTATTTGCACCCTGTCTCATTCATCATGAAGTACTTAAACTCAGACAGTTAAACCAGGAGAGATCAGCAGACAGTGGTGGTACCATGCATGCATGAAGGCCTCCTTCACCTGTACCTAACTATTAGTCATTCACGTGTGCGGCTTTTATGGTAAACTATGCTTTGGGACAATTTAAAAGAAACAGGAAGAGCGCTTTAAAATAAGAGGAAATTGTACAACTAGTGTATTTTGCCATTTTTTATTTTCTCAATAATAATATCAAAGACCTTATGAAGTCACCGGTTAGTGTGCTTTAAAAGAGAGGAAATGTCCTCTTTGTTTTGTAGGCTTGCTAATTACATTGTGGGGTTTTTAAAAATATTAAATTTAAAATAAATTCAATCGGTTCCTTCTTCTATGGAAAATATTGCTAAGAGTAATATATCTAGTCTTTTCTTAAAATATGCTCTAGAAAGCACTGGAGTATTGATGGATCAACTGGACCCAGAATTCTTAGTGTCTGGGAAAGACAAACTTAAGATTTTTTTTCTTAAAGGAAAGAAATAAGTTAGCATCCATTTTCAATAATTAAATGTATTTTTACAAAACACTGCTGTCACTAACCCCTGTGAACATCAGGATGAGTTATTAGGATCTGGATTCTAAGGAAACGTTGTTGCTTTCTTCCCTTTTGAAAGGTATGTGAACATTTGGAATTGGTGAACTTCTGAGAGCCCCAGGATATCAATCTTGATTAGTTTATTTTTCTTAGAAAAGATTTTGATAGCCTGGTATAGTTTTTTCTTCCCTTCTGCTTTTAAAGGATTCCTTATTTCCTCTGCTGAGGGGTGAGATATTATTAAAAGCAGCCCACAAATGAAATCGTGAAAGAGTTTAGGTAACTGAGTCTTTCATGGCTGCCAAGGGGGCCCCGGGCCGAGAAGACCGGTCTTTAATTGGCCTTTCCTCGTATTTCTTCTCAGTTTAATCTCGAGGTGATTTTTAAAGTTGTGGCTTAATTGGATGGTCATTCTACCTTTGCTATGGAGCAATTTATTATTGCTTTATTTCCTTTATTACAATTTTATTTCCTTGAGACCTGTATGATCAAAGGCTACATTATGACGAATGTAGTTCTCTAAACAGGAAACCTGAATCCATTTTTGCCTTTGAACATTTGCAACTAGATGTATGGTCAAAAGGACTTTAAAGATACAGGCTTACTAAAACTGAATTTTTTAATTTGAGGCCTATAATTTTATTTAGAATTTGCAATTATATTTATAAATCAAAGTAATTTAAACATTTTGCTCTATGAGAAACTATGATTATCTCATTTTCTCCAACAGATAAAAAATGTTTGTGGTAAAATTTGTACTCATTCACATATTTATTGAGTAAGACCAGTCTGCTGAGAAGCTAAAATTGGTTGGCTTGGGTTAAATATTTTGCCATACATTTTTTCTCATATTTCCCAGACAAATTATGTAAGAAAGTTTATATTTAAGGTCACTGATTTCTCTGAAATATTTCATCATAGTCAGCTAATGTAGACTATGATTTATTATAAAACACTAATTGATTTTATGCTATATTTTATGTTATCCTTTGTTCCTATTGAAACTTTCTATCTTATTTTAAAGAGAACTTTAGTCCCTGCTTCCTTGGATCCCAAATTTCAGGGTTTATTTTACATATTTGCATTATCAAATGTTAACCTATGGCCAGCAAATTCTTTTTCTAGGATCATCAATCATTGTTCACTATCACTAAGAATGCCTAATATTGCCATGTACAGACATGTGTACAGTAGTTACGGTGTGCCAGGATGCCTTATGTGGGCAGTTACATGAAGCGTACATCCCTTTCCACAGCACAGCAGCAGGGTCAGGCAAGGCTGAGGCAATGAGCAAATGAACCCTTGTTTATTAAAAGATACTTCAGAGTCTTACAGTGAGGAGGGGAGAAAGACGTCACCGTCACTCTTTGTCGTGGAGGCCCTGGGATCTCCTCAGATAGAAAATGCACCAGTTGCACCTCACTCTCATCCTTATTTCCAATACGACTGATCTGCCCTGGCAGAGGGAACACCCATTACATCTCTTCCACACCAATCAAGACTCATGTAGTGAACTCAACCCCACCCGCCCACCATACTCCAATACAGGCCTTGAGGTCCCAAGGTCTTTCCCAGAGCTAGTTCTGCAGGGGGGGGGGGGGCTCTTTGCATTATTTCCAAACACCTACAGAAAGCTCTGTAGGCCTAATGGACACAAGTGTTCTCGGGAGGGAGGCAAGAGCTACTGTCATCACCTCGATGTCAGATGAGAAAGGAGCAATGTGAAGTTTCAGATACAGCTGTCTGCGGCCATTTTTAGAGATCTTATATTTATGTCTACCTTCAGCTCTCCCTTTTGGGTTTTTTGTTTTGCTTTGCTTTGTTTCTTGGTTGTTTACAGTGCCCAAGTTTGAACCTGTGGCTTCATACGTGTTAAGGCTATGCATGTTCTACTACCGATTCACACCCCAGCCCCAGACAACCCTTTTAAAAGCAGATACAAATGACAGGTTTTTTTAAAAAATAACTTTCTAAAACTACATGTCATGTTCGATGAAATGGCTTTTACTTTTATGTGAATAGTTGATAGTTGATAATATGCAAAGCGGCCTCTACCACTTTTCAAGTTTGTGACATCATCTCCTGCATGTAGTTTGTTAATATTTCTCTAATTATATGATATTTTGAGTAATAAAGGAAGGATTGCATTGGGTTATTTGAGTGTTTATGTATTTGAGATACATCACACAGGCACCTGCTATACATAGACATACATATGTGCTTAGCTATACTGATAGCAAAGCTTTAATTTTCCTATTTACCTTTTATGAGTCCATTTAGCTTTTTTTTTTTCATACGAACAAAAAATGTGTTTGCTATGTCAGGCCTCAGAGACAAATCAGCGAGGCATGGTAGTTGTCATCTTCTTTGCGTTCACATGTCTGCAGGAAGGATGTGCACTGTATGCTGTGTGCATTGTTGGTTCAGTATGGGCGGCTGACTCGCAGAAGTCATCTGGCCTCTGCCATTTTTGCTTGCCCCTATGTAGACTCTTCAAAAAAGCCACAGTTTTGAGTAGTACTCCCCAAATTCTGTCAACGCTTCCCATTGCTCCTACACATTCATTGTCTTTGGCCAAACCGCCTAGGTTTCCCTTGGCTTTTCCGGTTGCTTCCTTTGTTCTATTTGGACGTGGCTGTCCTGCCGTCACCTAGCAGTGCTCTGTTCACAGTGCTCCTCCCTTTCACTTGCTGGTTCAGATCTCTTCTGTTGCTGAACCTCCAAGCCTTGCACTTGACTCATGATGCCACATGGTAATTCAGTTATGAACTCCTTGAGGGCTGAATGTCATCATTTTTGTTGCTGTTGTTTTTTGAGAGTCTTATTGAGAGAGTCTATATGGGATAGGGAGGCCTCCAACTCCAGAGCTTCCTGCCTCACCCTCCTGCTTGCTAGAATGAGGTGTTTGCCACCACACCACATCTTTTAAGTATGCAGATTTTACTTGTCCTAGACTAGAACCTGGGCTTCTGTGCTATCTTAAATTTAGTAATTTTATAACAAATAATTGATCTTAAAATTTCAAGAATATAGTTGTTGAAAATAATTAGGTCTATAGTGTCAACTGGGGAGGCTGAGATAAAGTATAGAATTCTGTGCTGTCCTCGGCTACATAGCAGATACGAGGCCATCCAGCAGGCACACACACAGGTGCTCGTATACAGGGTAATAAAACACCATTTAAAACATCGCCTATAGTTTCAGCTGCTAGGCCTGAGGAACTCATGGTGGAATCCAGCTGCTGGGGACCTCTAGTACTGCGGGCTGCTGTGTGCCACTGTTTTGCCTGTAAGATTGGAATGTGTATGTCTAAATTTGGGCTCGCACAAAGACCAAGTAATTACGGTATGGAGAAATTGATCCTGTAAAGCTGTTTCTCTTAACATTTGTCATGGTCAGTTGTTAAGCCTTGTTTTTGTTTTTACTGTTCTGTGTTGTACGTGGGTGCGTTTCGCCTACACACGTGTCTGACGACATGCATGCCTAGTGCCCAGGGAGGCCAGAAGAAGTTATCAGATCCTGGGAACTGGAGCTACAGAAATTGTGAGCTGCCATGTGGCTCTGGGAATACAACCCAAGTCATCTACAGGAGCAGCAAAAGCACTTAACTGCTGAGCCACCTCTCCAGCTCCATCAATCTTTATCCTGTTATTATGTCATTTAAATGGACATCCAGTGTATCTAGTATCTAAGTTTCTGATTGCTCTCCAGCACTGAGTAACTTTTCAGGACCATTCAGTGAGCCCACTGCAGCCCAAGGAAGCACAGGTTATTTCTTATGTATGGCAAGAGAAATGATAAACAGGGAAATGGGACCAGATATTGGCAGTGGCACTATGGCCACTTTATAAACTAAGATACTGTATATATTCTCATTGTAGTAGATTTGGTAGGACATTCCTTAACCCTCCGTATACTGGAATTAATATATTAAAAAGGCATGTGTTGCTGGCTGGCTCAGCGTACGCCTATTAGCCCAGTGCCCAGGAGGCTGAAGCAGGAGGATGGAGTTGAGATTAAGACCTCAAAAAAAAAAAAAAAAAAAAAAATTATTAACTAAGTGCAACTCTACAAGATTTCTAGGGTTTTGTTTCTATATTTTTGTTTGTTTGTTTCTCTAAATTATATAGCTTTGCCTAAATGCATGGCTGAAGGATAAGATTCATTTCAAAGGTATAAAAATTCAGTATCAAGAAAATTGATTAATCCTTGAACCAATCACCTTTGAAAGCGTAGGAAAGAGCTGTCTAAGTGGCCACAAATAAATTGGATTTTAAGGGAGGTTCATTTGAGTTGTGACAAACCAGTGATTGCTCGTAGGTGTCTACAGAGATTTGTGAGGGTTTTGTTTCATCTTCCTAGTTTTTGGCTTTATGTTCTGCTTCCTCTTAATGTTGTTAAAATATTTTCAAGCCAAGTGAATCTCTTGAAGGTGTCGTCACATTGTTGAAAATACTTTCTCTAGCACTCCATCTTCTTCCTACTAGAAAAAGAGGACAAGGAAGTCCACCTGCTCTGCCCTGCAGTGTTTCCTGCTTTAGATTTTCATGCTCTCTTTCTGGCCACTGATCACACTGTACACAGAACTCAAACAAAATTCTTGTGGAACATATAAAGCAAACATTAAATATTGTCTTTGGTTCTGATACAAGGAACTCTCAAGAGGTATGGCAGCTCTGCTTATGTTTCTTTGAAAAGAAAGCCGCCCATTTAAGACAGACACCTCATTTGCTTAAGTAGCGCATGCCTCTTGACCGCCTTGGTGTAGGTGCACGGTGAGCAGAATCCCAAGGTGACCCTGCACACGAGGCTGTTAACTTGTACTGTTGGATAGTTCCAATCAGCTAATGGGCTAAAAATTATTAAATATCACATTCCCCAATTGTCTGTATTTAGTAAAATTTTTATGCCACAATGAGGCATTCTTAGTTTTTCAGTCTGGGAAAATGATTTTGTTAGTAGTACATTTATCTTATGGCTCAAATAAAAGGTCACTGTTAAAATAGTAGAACGTACAGAGGGGAAGGTGCTGCACCGTGGCAGGGTGCGTGCCAGCATGGTTAGGACCTGGGTTCAATCCCTACCACAACCAATCACTCAATAAAGAAATAAAACTCAAGGGTCCAGACATGGGGCTCAGTGTTCGTGAGGCCCTGGGTTCTGTCTCTAGCACCACCAAATCAAATCACAACAACCTTAAGCCCATCTTAGCACAAGTAGTGTGTGTTAGATAAAGTGACTTTGGTCACTGTGACTGTGAAGTGTGTCCTTGTTGCCTCATGTTTGTGGTAGAAAGTGTTTGCATGAAGTCAGTTTACAAAGGACCGGTACAAAGACAATCTTCCTGTGGATTCTTGTCATACCTAGAAATATGCTCTGGGTACTAACTGCATTAACTTGTTTAGGTTTAGGTTGTATTAAATTTCAACTAAAAGGGGGCTCTCTTCATCAGGAATCTCTCTTTATGCTTAATAACTAAGTTATACCCAGTGGCTAGAGGTACAAAGAGTTCTCCAGGATTGGGGTTCACAGTGTTAATCTGCCAATTTATGTTAATCTGCAGAGAGAACACAGCCCTGCAATTCTAACTGCCTGTAATGAGGCATGTGACACCCACCTCTCAGGGTACAGTAGAGATCAAATGAGATGCAGAACAGGTGAGGGGCCAGTGCAGCCCCATCTGAAAGGTGTTAGCCCTACCAGAGGCAAGAGGCGGCAAAAGCATCTTTTCAGGTATAAAACTACACTTAAATTAGGGAGCAAACACCCTATCTGCCTGGGTCATCTCCACACCTACTCAAAGCACAGTAGGGAGACTGCTGTGCAAGTAGCCAGTGGTGCTAGACTCAAAGGAAAACAAAGGCTCTGCCCCATGGAGTTGTTCTAAGAAGAGGGAATTTTTGACTGAGGCCCAACTCTGATTTATCTGCAAGACTCACTCTACACATGCAGTGAAAATTCATTATGATGTTTCCACAGCAGTATTTCTACCTTTAAAAATCACAGCTGACAATTAAAAACATTGGATGCTGCTCATATCTCTGAACTTACAGCTCTGCTTCAAACAAATTTTAGTTCTTTGTGTGTGTGTGGAATCTGCTCTTCAGTCAGCTGGACAAGTGTGCAACTGACACAGGAACTGGTCTTTGCTTGGGATGACATTACTTCAGAATGGTGCTGTAGAAACACGTTCCTAACTAGAAAGAGTGTCCACACACCCTCCAAAGAAGTACTTTTGGGGGGCTTATTTTGAGACAAATATTTATTCTGGAACCAGAAGTTGGGACTCCAGGCGATATCTCGTGCTTGGCATCCCAGCACGATTCTCTCAGGTGTGTTGTGGATTGCTAGGGAGAGCATGAGATGTGTGTTCCTAAGAAACTCTCAGCTCATGCTGAGGCTATTGGTCCAGAGAAGTTCCACACAGCCCCTGAAGTCATCTTTTTCAACCACCTGAAGGTTTTTGTGTACAGTGCTGGAGATTGAACCCAGGGCCTCATGCACAGTAGACAAATATTCTCCCATTGAGGTCGGTCCCTAGCCCCCTCAGAACCTTGTTACTGTTGTTAGTTTTCAAGATGGATGGGTCTCATGTCTTCCAGGCTGAACTTAAACTTGGTACCTCCTCGAACTTTTGATCATCCCGCTTCCACCTCCTGCATGCTGGGCTAAGGTGTGCCCTGTGACACGTGGTTTATGCAGCACTAGGGCTCAAAACCAGAGCTTCATGCATGCATGCCAGACAAGAACTTTATCCACCCAGCTACATTCAAATCCTGGCTGAGAACCTTCTAATACTTCAACTAAATGAATCTGTTGGAATTTTCACCAAAATGGTTATCTATTCTGTACATATTATTTGCATTCCAAGATACTCATGGAAAATCAAAAGAAAGTGAACTGTTAATGAGACAGACTTCAGAGCAATACATACATACATATATATATATATACACACACACACACACACACACACACACACACACACACAAACACACACACACACATATATCATCAGAACTAAGATCATTTCCTAAGAAACAGGCTGATTCTTAAGAGTGTACAGTCCTAAACCTTTATGCACCTGATAATAGCTTCAAACACAGAAGGCAAAACTCAGTAGAATAGCAAGGGAAAAATGAATAAATTTATTGTTGTAGTCAGAGATTTCAACACTCTTTACTGGATATAACATGTAGACAGAAAATCAGTGACAATCTAAAATAGCACGCTCAACACTGATGATTAGCTTGACTGAAGTGCTGCTGGCTAAGTCCACTGAGCAGTACTATGTATGTGTGCACAGTATATTCAAGAGCACATGCAGTCCTCCAACCAGACCACCTTCTAGGCATAACTCAAATCACAAAAGTCTTAGATTCAGTCATACAAGGAATGTTCTCTGCCACATTGATTAAATTTTAAAAATCATTAACAAATAGAGAGACTTCCTCCAAAAAACCCTGCAAGCACAGCTGAGATCCAATGGTTCCTTTTCTGTGTGTACAGTACCTAAAAGAACTGGAAATCAGAATGCGAGTGGGTGTCTATATGCTATACTCATAACTACTATTCACAGTAGCCAAGAGGGAGGAGTTTATTTATCCCCCCCTAAAAAAAAGAAAAAAGAAAATGCTGTCACACTCTGTAGCATGGATGAGCCTTGTGGACATGGGCTGAGTGGAAAAAATAAGTCATGAAAACAGCACAGTCCCTTGAGGAGCCCGCTCTACCCAGACAGACTGACTAGTCCTCGTTGATTACAGCTTTGGTTCTGAAAGATGAGCAAAGTGCTGGGGTGGACAGTGGGTAGCCAGTGCTGTGGATGCACTTAACTCTGAGTTGTGCACTTAACGGTGGTCACAATAGCGAGTTTCACACGATGGGTATTTTACCACAGAAAAACTGAAGCAGAAGACTCTTAACAGCCCACACTGTGCCACAGCCCTTTGGGATATGGGCTTCTGATTCATGCCCTAGACCTAACCATGGCTCCTGGTGGACTGCTCCCTCCCTCCGTCGATGGCAATGGTACAGTACTGTCCTTGCCTTCACCTACCTGCAAGCTCAGGCTCACCATGCAGGGTTCAAATTCAAACACATGTGGTTCAGAAGAGACGACAGTCAACACAAAGTGCAGTCCTAAGCAGTCATGTTAGATTTCTTATCCTATGAGCTGTGTGTGTGTGTGTGTGTGTGTGTGTGTGTGTGTGTGTGTCCAGTACCCACTAGTATACAGAATCCTCTTTAATAAGGAAAATTTGAAAGTATTTTCAATGCAGGTGAGTGTCTCGTTCTTCATGCAGGGGAGTTGCTTCTTGCCCCTAGCACACATGTTGCACATCTGGGACTGAGTGTGACTGGCTGCTGACTTCATTTTCTTCTTCTATTGAGTGATAGCATTCAGACCCCCTTTCTGGCCAATACTGCTAATTGGTTCCCACCGATTTTGTGTTGATTCAGTAATAAAGACTGCTGAAGGCAAACCAATTGTGTTTGAGTTTGTGATTATAGCCTCTCCTAGGCATTACCTACACTGAGCAGGAGAGGCCATCCAGGTGGTTTCTCTGCTTTGTAGCCGCCACAGCTGTGTGGTGGGATCTGCATGTGGGATTTGGGGGTTTTAAGGCATAGATTGGGCTCTCCTTTTTCGAGACCTTTATGTCTGTTGTATTTCTAAATTCTGACTAATAGTCTCATATCCACAACAAAATTCCTCTGAGCCATCACTAAACCTAATAATACCTAATACTAAGTCTGTGTTTGCCAGACTCTATTGAAATCATGTCCTTAGCTACATCTACAATTCCGTGGTGAGCGCTGCAAAACCAACGGCCTTATTCTTTAAAGCTCTGTCTTCACTGCAAGTTGTCATGCATTAGATATTAGATGAATGAAAACTACTGTACTTGGAGCAAATGAGCAGAGTCACAGAGACATGAGGAAGACGTTCACACGGGCGACGAGAAACCCCAGCACAACCAGAAGGCTATGAAGGCTGGGGCAGAGGAGCCAGGGATATGAGGCTGCACAGGAGGTGTGAGTGTTGGCTGTGATGGGGGACACAGGGATCAGAACCAAGGAAGCCATGGGAAGGTAACTGGGACAATAGCAAGTACCCGTGGATCCATTTTCATGTGGAAACAGAGAGAGAGAATGGAAGACGTCAGAAACTGTCCTAAGAGATGGCACCAAGGTTAGGAGCACTGGCTGCTCTTCCAGAAGACCTGGGGTTCTCTACCCAGCACTCACATGGCAGCTCACGACCATCTGTAAATCCAGTGTGAGGGAGTCCAATGCCCTCTGCTAGCCTCCTTGGGCACGCCGCACACACTGGTATACAGACATACATGCATGCCAGACACTTCCCTTTAAATGTGAGAACTTGTGGAGCATGGCATTCACTCTAAACAGTCACAGGAAAGTGGCCCTTCCGGTCTGCACAGTGGGTCTTAAGACTTAAGCACACCCTCATCGGAAGATGCCTTGCTGAAAGCGTCAGTCCTTGCCGTGGATTGTGACGCTGACCACCCTTAAGACTAGTTTAAGTGCTGACTTAAGGCAGCTCCACTCTCCTGCGCTGCAGTGTCTGTTTTTATGTCAAATGTTGATTCTCACACAGTCAGAGACAGGGCAGCTGCAGAAATCCCAGCCTCAAGGTCAGAACCTGGGATCTCCTTAGTCAACTTCCTCTTTTACCTTGTGTTTAATTTTTAAGCGGACACAGAAATGTGTCTAAAATACTGACAGATAAATTTTAAACCCTGGTTTGAAAAATTTAAAAACAAAACTTGTAATCTCAGCACTCAGGAAGCAGAGGCAGGGAGAGAGCTCCAGTATGAAGCCAGCCAGGTCTAAATAACATGTTCAAAGCCAGCCAGGGAAGGATACATAGAGACCCTGTTTCAACAACAATAGACAGTCAGGGCCATTAATGACATCAAGGAATTTTGTTAACTTTTCTTAGGTGTGACAATATGGTATGTAATGATGGTTTTTAGTCTTTAAATTCTCTCCCTCTCTCTCTGCCCCTCCTCTGTCTCCCTCCCTCCCTTCCTCCCTCCCCCTCCCCCCATTCATGTGGGTGTGGAAGGCAGTTTTACAGGCTAGCACAGTACCCTCACTACTGAGAAATCTTGCTCTCCCTGGTTCCGTTTTCTGATAGTCTCCTTTGGAGAGAAATGCAATGAAATAGTACAGTTGCTGGGATTTGCTTACGTTAACCAGGGACTTGGGACTGTGGTGAGGATTGGCTAGGGGGTCACTTGCTGAAGGTGAGGGGTTCATGTAGCTTCATTATCCCATTCTCTGAATTAACTGTGGCCTTGAAACTTTTAGTTTAAGCAAAGGAAGGAAATAAGGTTCAAAGAATTGATTGAGCTCAACTCTCTGGTCAGCAATGCTAACACTACAGCCATCAGTCGGTTCCAGCCTATCACCTTTGTGTGTGACCGCCTGGAACTAACCACAGCACCACTGGCTCCCGTACCAACCTCTTCTATGCATCCATCTGTCCAACCCCTGGAGAACTGTACTTCTGTAAAAAGAAATATTTAAAGTGTCATTTTAAAAATGTAACTTGTTTTAGGTGAAGGCATTGAAAGCTTAAAAACAAGGCAGGGGAGATCCACAGTGTGGACACGAGCTTCTGTACATTGATGGGAGACCGGCCCTCAGAGAGCAGCCTGATCGACTTTAGGAATTATGGCATCATTTATTAAATCTACTATCCCTGACTTAAAGTAAATAGTTTTCTTAAAATCTGTTGAGAATGTATTGGAAAGCAGAGGGGAAGGAACCATAACTGGCTTAGAGCAGTGCATGCTGGGATAGAGGTGATGCTGGCCTGGTATGTTCTGCTAACAATGATTCCCCTTGTCATTTGCTTTAGTCCGTTTGAACTCTGAGCGCTCACACATCTCTGTGGGCACTTGTATGTCCCCTGGGCTTCTGGCCAGCAGATCAGCCATGCGTGTGAGTGTCATGGGAGAAGCAACCATTTCTTCAGATTTGAAAGGAAAGTACAGTCTAGATCCAGTCACCCCAGAGGCTTAGGATGAGAGTGAATTTGATACCACTGTCTGTCCCTTCATTTTCACAGATGGCTGCTTTTAAGGCCTGAGTGTAATCTTTCATTTCCTATTACTAGAAACATATTGAATCAGATCATAAAAGTTCTACCACCATGATCAAGGAAATGTGGTGTTTACTCTGAATAAGGCTCCTGGTTCCCAGGAATTAGCCACTGCACAAAGCTGGCGTATGCGAACTCTGAACTGCTTGGTTTTAGCAAGAAAGTGAAAGCCAGAGAGCTTCTGGGAAATAGAGCAGAAATGAGTAAATACAGCTTCAATTTCAGGTGGTTATTTATATTTGCAAACAGAAATGACCCACAGCAGGTAAATAGGCTATTAAGTGATATGAAAGACCAGGCGTTCTCAAGGTGAAATCCATAACATAACCAAATGTGACTCAGGCCTGTGGGTGAGGCCTCATGGCTGTGGCTGCCCAGAGATCTGTCTCTACTGTTCTGAAAATATGTGCTTTCTATTAGTGTGATTTCTTTGAGACAGGATCTGAGAGGTCCCCTTGACTCATCTTTTGTCTCCCAAGATTGTAGGTATATACCACTCAACACTAATATGTGTTTCTGAATAATAAAAAAAAGTAACCTCCAAAGCTTCATTAAATAATAGTAAACATGGTTTCTAATCTGAGAGAACCAGTGTTTTCTGGCAATAGTGCTAATGTACGAGATCCTGAATGTTATCCAGTTTCTAAAACTCCACAGTCAGTCAGGAACTCATCGTGTCAGCCCTGCTCATTAGAATATATGAATATCACAATGGCTTACGATTTCAGTGTTACATCACTTAATTTTATATCATCCTGTGATTATTTGTAGTTTTATGAAATGAAATGCAGGAGGCTGGAAAGGAAAGGGGAACCTTAGCAGTCAGGGAGCCTGGATGCCAATCTACTGTCTGTGAGTACCCATGTGGTCCATGCGTGTCACGCGAGCTCCTTAGGAATCCCAAGGCTTATCTATAAAAGGAGTCTTCCATGGTTCCACATTAGTGTTAGATCTGAGCCAAGCACATATCTGGGAAAAGTCCTGTCTGTTACCATTATTATCATTATTTATGTGATGTGTGCACATAGGCCATGACATGCAGTGTGTGTAGAGGTCAGAGGACAACTTTCAGGGTCTTACCTTCCATTATGTGGGTTCAGCCTTGTGTAGCAAGTGTCTTTCCCAGTTGGGCCATCTTGGTTCTAATTCAGTTTTCTAGTGGTTTCTCATATGGAAGGCATGAAAGCTCTACAACATTTTTAAGAGGCTTCAGAAAAGGAACAAAGTCCAAGTTCTGAAACTATCATCTAATGAATTATCAGTTTCCATGGCTCTGTAAAGCCATTGGATGCCCAGATATGTTTATGGAACCAGTAAGTTATGGTAAGGGGAACACGGTTACTTCCTCCGAGTTGCCGCTCAGCCTCTGAAGCAAATGGAGTTTCTCCTCACTGGCTGCATCCTGATCTATGGGGATGAAACCTGAAAGCCAGCAAAGCAGTCCTCTAACTGAGGCCTGTCAACCCGAGGCTGGACCAGCTTCTACAACTTCCGCTGAGACAGATTGGAAGCAGAAAAGCTGATATGCACGTACTGTATTTCACACCCTTGCTATCAGCATGAGTCGGGAGGCACACGAGGTTTCAGGACGCACTCCCAAGGGTGCTTACTGTTCTGTCCTAAATGACATCATTTAGCTTGATTCTGTGCCTTATATAAGTAACGCTGCTTTGTGCATTCTTTCATTCAGTATTATTTCTGTAGATAATTGTGAGTGTCATCAAGGCCATCTTCACTGCTGTATATTATTCCATATATGATTGCCTCATATTCTTATTTTTTCTACTCATTAGTTTGTGCCTTCTTACTCAGCAGTCTGTTGGGACCGCATCTTTGTCACTTAGGGGTGCCCAGCACAATGTAGCATTTCCAGCACATAGATTACTCACCTCTTGGAAGATTAAGTGGAATTTGGCTTTATTAATTTCAAAAGGCGTGGATTAACTCAAGTGTCAGCCATCCTATTTCTCTCTTTCCCACAACAAGCACACCCATAACTGAACAGTGCACACCTCGTGTGTGAATGGCACCAGAACTAAGCTGCCGAGAGCCTCGCCCCACCTTTGCCGGCTTTGCTTTGGCTTTTGTTTGTTGTAGAGGGACTGTGGGTAGAAGCTATTGGAAGTAGTTTCCACTCTTCAGGTAAGATAAGTTCCAAATGCTTCAAAACTACCCCTGTGCCCTTTCCTTGTGTGCCATGGTGGCTGACAGCGTCTAGATCAGATCAGTAGAAACGTGGTCACCAGCTTTTTCTCACATTTTAAGAGGTAATATATCGTTTTTACTGCTCCAAAATATGCAGTTCTGGCAAACTTCAGTAGATGTGGTTGGGCATTTTAAGAGAAGGTACCTACAGCCTCCAGGGCTGGATAAAGACCTGCCTTAGATGCTGCCTCCTCTTCGAGCTTCTCAGAGTTTGTCTGTTTTAACTATTTAAACCACATGCCACAATAAGTTATTAGAAGATATATAGTCCATAAATTATCCTTGCAGACAGTATTTCATTAGTGACTCCAAGATAGGCAGAGACGCTTGTGCAGATTGCAGCGTATGACAACGCCCTTCCGGTTTGTAGCTGTGCTTACTTCTTGTGCTGGAATTTCTGTCACCCCTTTCATAAATGCTCTTCTTCATTGAGTCCTCCTTTCTGCGTGATGTCCCTGTCACCAGGGTGAGGGGGCTAGTGGAAAGATGTTCTAGATTTTCTAGGCTTGGCACACCTTCAGAGACACCTTACAATTTTATTTTTCAGATAGGAAGCACTTATCCTTCCAATGGTGTTATGTTAAGGTGTTAGACCAGGCAGTGGTTCAGCAATCCAACATCACTGGCAAACCCAAGGCCACGGCTGCACTGTCTCCCCAGGCATAGCTGAGATCTCAAGTCCACCCTGATCTGAGGCTCCTCACTAAAGCCAGCCCAGCTCAGTGGCTGGTTCCTGCCAGAGTTCCCCTATAACCAAGGGTATGCGCATTATCTGCTCTTGAGTCATCAGGATATTGGCCTCATACTCGGATCAGGCAACTAAGGCTATGTGACGTTGGGTAGGCTGATTCTTTGAGCCACATCTTGAACAGCCACAACACTGCCATTTGCAATGTGCATGACCCATCATGTGACTACATATGCATTTTGTCCCACAGCCTGTCATTTGAAATGAGACTCTGCAAGTCTTCTATGTAATTTTACAAATTTAGTGCACTGGGTGCCTAGACTTTGCACAAGACAGCATTCATGAAAATCACCTCTCGCCATGCACAGCATGTCAGCCTGAGTCATGGGCTTTCTCAAAGTCCCCTTCGTCAGAGCTGCCAGCACTGCGGACTCCATCAGTCACCACTGTTGGAAGGATGGCGGTTTTACACAGGCACCTCTCCTGCATCATGCTGCCATCCACCTTGCTGATCACAAATTATGTAGCATACTGTGTACCCACCCCCACAGCTTAAAACTGAGAGAAGATTCTATTGCGTATGGTTTCCTTTCTAAGACTGCTGCTGAGTCATTTCCTCTTCATAACGGGCTGGTTTTCACCAATACCTTTAATTACACCCGTTCTTTTTAATAAAGCTCATTTTTATTGACTTGCTCTGTACTTAATGAATTCTCCCTAGTGAAACAGGAGCCCACAGCATGGCATGCACAGTGACCCCAGATCAGAACGGGGAGTGGACTGTGTTCTTCTGTCTTCTTTGTCTGGTAGCTGTGCATGCTTCCCTGTCTGTCCCTCACTGTCTCTGTCTCTGTCTCTGTCTCTCTCTCTCTCTCTCTCTCTCTCTCTCATGCTGAACCAACTTAGTTGAAAACTGTATCTCCCTATTAAATGGATTTCCCTTACCACATGGTATAAAATCCATAAAACTTTGTATTATACGTTTTAAAAAATAGCACATTGAATCATATTTTAAATGGCCTTTAAAGAAACTTCAAAAATTCTTTCAGTAAAGCCAACAGTTGTTTTTGATTGTGAATAAGGATTCCCTTCTCTCTTTCTTTCCATAGATATGTGTGTATGCGTGCGCGCACACTGATGTTGATAGTTTTATAATAATGTTTTCATAGCTAAACACATGGGACCAAAGATAGCATGTATTTCACTAAAAAATAAACAAAGACTTCATTTTTTTCTTTTGGCCTGGTTTATGCTCCAGTGTGAGGCCAATGTTCCATTTCCCTTTGGTTAACCCTCCAGAGTCCTGTTGACCTCCGTCTGCCCCGCCTTCCTTGGATATGGTACACGGCTTGCTAGCCCGTCGATGACACAGCTCCGATTGGGTGCCGCCCAACCATGCGGCTCTCTGTGACGCTTCGTTTTAAAGCCAGTGGCATCTCTTCCTATCACATCAGTTTTCTTCTTGTGTTTTGACAAGTTTGTCCTTCTCCACCCAGTTGGGGTCCACCACTACCCTGTCCTCACCATGTTCTGATAACAGCCAGTCCCCCTCCCCCACTGCATCTCCCACCCCTCAGTCCACTACAGGGGTCAGCCTGCATCTGAAACAGGGCAGATGAGTGACATGGACAGATATGGTCTGAGGCCTCTCTCTCCTGCAGGCTCCAGTCAGTCAGGGTACTTAGCCTCTGGCCAACAGAGCACCACCAACTCACCTACATCTCAGCTTGAATTTCTGCTGCCTTTTCCCTTTCTTCTCAACCCCAGAGCCTTGTGCATGGTAGGTGGGTGCTCCACACTGAGCTACACCCACAGCATCTTATTTAATCCCAGCAGTAGTAACCAAGTATTGGAATCTGAGAAAATTAAGCATAACAGATTTGAGCTATTGGGTAAAGAGAAATCACAGGAGCCATGGGAGAAGGCCTCTACACTGAACCAGCACCAGGGGAGCCATGGGAGATGGCCTCTACACTGAACTAGCACCAGGGGAGCCATGGGAGATGGCCTCTACACTGAACCAGCACCAGGGGATCCATGGGAGACGCTGGAACCATTAGCCTTCGTGGATGGGTGGGAGAGACATAAAAAGCCAACAGTGACACCATGTCATAGAAAAGCAAGACTCAGAGTAAGCAGCATCCAGCTTTGCTGGAAACTGGTCAGGGTGTTTCTGCTCCTAGGAGAGCCAGAGGAGTACTGCCTTAGCCAGTTCTGCCAGTGTGTGTGTGTGTGTGTGTGTGTGTGTGTGTGTGTGTGTGTGTGTGTGTGTGTGTGTGTGTGTGTGTGTGTGTAGGGGAGTGATGCTACTGTCTACCACTCTTATTCTGCTGGATTAGATCCACTCCAGATCGCTGCTCAGGACTGTGCATCTGCTTAGCATTGCTTTCTTCCACCTGGTTAGGCATGTGTTGCTACTACCAGCAGTGAGGTGGCTGGCACACACTGACTAATCCAGAGCCTTTCCTAATTCTACCTTGAACTCTTCCCTTCATAGACAAAAGCAAAACCAAGGCAGGCATGGTGGCTTAAATCCATGATTCAAGCACTCAAGAGGCTGAGACAGAACTGTGCATTTAAGTCCAGTGTGAGCCATAAAGCAAGAACTGCTCTCAAAAAAAAAAAAAAAAAAAAAAAAAATTTGAGGGAAACTGGTAGCTATTTCCCAGACTCCCTTGCAGCCATGGCTGCCACTATGACCTGGTTTTGCCATGGAGACATAAACTAATACCTACTGTCCAACAGTTTGACTTAATCCTGAATATACTCATTTGTAACAAATCTGAATTTGTTAGTGACAAGGAGAACTGATCCTGGCAATACTCTTGTTTTTACACAAAACATCATATCTACTTTTACAGGGGAAATTAAAGTTCAGAGAAGCTAAGTCACTTGTTCAAAGTCACAGAGCCTGTGCAATTTGAGAGACTCAGGACAAGACATGGTCTTCAGATGGCCAGTTAAATCCTGCTAAGTAAGATCAACCTTACATAAAAATAAAAATACATCCTAGCAAGTGGGAACTCAGGCCTAAGTCTGCCTGGCTGCTTCACATTACCTGGGTGACAGCTCTTTCATTCTAGCTCCAGCCTAGCCCTTCCTGGAGCCTGATTTGTGTGAGTTCTGCATAGTGGAATCCATAACTTACTGGTGTGTTCCCTCTGTTGTTCTCAGCTCCTGTTCTCTGTTCCTTTTCTTAACTGACTGTGGACAGAATCCTTGCAGCTGTACCAACTCCCACCTTCTTCAGTCCCTTCCTCCTCCACCTATGACCTCCCCTCCCCCAATGCCTTCCTCTTCTTCACGTCTGTCAAACATGCTCCCTTAGAGAATACACAGGAAGAGTCAACCTTTGCCTTTTTCTTTGCAGTGCTGAGGGCCAAACTCAGGCCTCCACAGAGGCTAGGAGAGCTTCCCACTGAGCTATGTCCCCAGCTCATCCACACCTTTTCTAACTCCTAAGCCAAGTTTTCAGAACAGAGCAGCAGTGGCTTCTTCCGGATTCTGCCCTCCTTCAAATCTGGGGGAGGGTCTCTGATCCTCTCTGCCCCTGCATTCCTACCTGTAAAAAGGGTAAATGCTATCCTTTGTATCGCACTATAGTGGGGCACTCTGAGGAAAGGTTTCTTCCCCCAATACTACTGCAGATATACATGAAATGTGTGTGTGTGTGTGTGTGTGTGTGCGCGCGCGCGCATGCGTGCGCGCACACAGGAGCTCACTTTTGGCATTCAGAAAAGGCTGAATCTTGAAAAGTAGCCTTCCCTTTGGGTTATGCCTGAGGCTTGAAAGACAAATGAAAGAGAGGAAAGAAAGAAGGTTTGATGCTGGGATCACGAAGACACAGAGACCCTGGGAGCCAGGCTATGCCCGGGGCATTGTGTGCAGGCCATGGGACAGCCACCCTGAATCACTGTCATTCAGCAAGGTGTGTGGCAGCAGAGAGGTGCTGAGTGAGTGGTGATCTCACAGAGGTCACAGAAAGACACTTGGCCGAGAGAATCAACAAGAGGTCTGGAAGTGAGACAGCACTGAACCGTTCAAAGGGAGAGGGTGGTGGGACGGCCTGATGGATACATGGGGGCGGTGACTCTGGAAGGGGCCCTCAAGGAAAGATGGTTCGAGTTGCGGGGTGGCTTCTCTTTTCCCTCTTCTATGTCACATTCTTCCATTCGCCAACCTCTCGGCACTGGCTTAAATTTCCCTCCACCCCGTTTTCCCCTGGCTTCCGCCCTGGCTTCTTTTTCATTCTGCCCAGAGCCTTCACCCTCTCTAGTGAGCCAGGGAGGCGGCGCTGCCCAAGCCCTTTCACCTCTCCTCTGCAGGGATTTTATTACAAAGACTAGAGCTATAATAGCTGGGAAATTATTAAGGAACCAACTCAGCAAGAAGGAAGCCAAGCATATATTCTTTAGCTGTGTTCAAATGAATAGAATGTGAAATTAATAAAAATGAATGAATAGCTCACGATTTTGAACCTTGGGAACTGAGTAAGAAAACTGGAGCCTGGTATCCTTGTTCAAAGCAGTGATACATGGATTGCCAGTCAAGTTGCGAGTCCGAGGGCAGGACGCTAAATGATATGCTCTGGCGCCTCTAGTGTATGATCGTTTGGTCAGGAGATGAAGGTGGGAGCCATGGGGATGGTGAGCTTGTTCCGTGGTTAAGAGGACAGTTGGGGTGTGTTAGGCTCTTACAGAGGATCCGTTGGTTCCCAGCACCATCGCAGCTGCTGATTCTAGCTCCAGTGGACCTGATGCCCACGTCTAGGCTCCATGGGTACGGGATGTACATGTACCCTCACACAACAGGTACACGCTCATGATTAAAAGTCTCCCTCCCTCCCCTCCTCCCCCTCCCTTCCCCTTCCCTCCCTTCCCCCTCCCCCTTCCCCCTTCCCCCCTCCCTTCCCCCTTCCCCCTCCCCACCTCCCTCCCCCCCTCTCTCTGGCAAGAGCTTTTTGGCCATAGCCATAATAGCATTACCTGCCTTCAAGAAAGTGAAGGTTAGGCAAGAACAAAGTGAAGCCCCTACAGAGATGAGAGGGACACTCTTGTCTGAGCCAGTGTACCTAAGAGCTGTGGTCTTTGCTGCTGGTTATGGTATACTGAGAGTGCTCACCCCTGGGAAGGTCAGCTGGGGAGGAAACCTTAAGGTGATGTTCTGTGCAAGCAGAAAGGGAAGTCATGTGCAGTCCTCCAAACTTGGGCTAAGAAACAAGAAAGGAGCTGAGCATGGGTCACACGCTTTTAATCCAAGCCCTCAGGAGGCAGATTCAGGGCAGGGCAGACACTGAAAAAGCCAGCCAGGACTACATGATAACTCCTTGTCTCAAAACATTAATTAATTAATTAATTAAAGCATAAATAAAGATGTGCTTAACATAATTTGTAGCCAAAATATTTTTACTGTTTGTAGAAATTAAGTAAGGAGAATAAGCCAATTGTTAAGTACCATTAAAAACTGGTCTACTAAAAAACAAAGGAATATTAAAGCCAGAAGTGATGGTTCACACCTATGACGTCAGCATTCAGGAAACAGGGCAGGAGCTTAACACATTCATGGCTACATAATGTGATCCTTGTCTCAAAAGACAAAGTATACAAAAATCTTAAACACTAGTAAGTAGTTAAGCCTAAGCTGTCATTATCATATGCCATGCATATACAAAGTAATTAAATTATTTACTCTGTGTTTAAATTATTTAACATTGGGACTGAGGATGTAGCTCAGTGGTAGAACACTTCCCTCAATGTGCAAAGTCCTGGAGCTCCATTCCCACACTTAAGACAAATAACATTGGAGTATATGCCGCAGTACCCAGCACTCAGCCACCCTTCCCAAAGGGACGGAAATGGAGGGGTCAGACACATGCCTTCTGTGAGAATGTGCTGTGTGTGGGGGCTCATCTCTTTCTCCTGACTTCTCTGCTCAGGTCTCTGCCCTTTGGTGAACAAACATGCAAAAAAAGAAAAAAGTCCACAGGACAGGAACATTTTCTCAGCCAGGGTAGAAGGTGTCATGCTGATAAGTAGCATTGTGCATTTGTATTTGTCTCATTCATAAAACAATCACAAGAAAAGAGTATCCAAACAGAAGCAACCTCCAACCAACTGTCAGTGACATCATATGAGCATCTCAAAAGCAAACCCAGGCTCCTTCCTTACTCACGGGGAGCCTGTCTTTTATTATTCTGAAGGAGGTCATAATTATTATTATTATTATTATTATTATTATTATTACTATTACTATTACTTTATTTACATTTCCAATGTTTCCCCTTTTCTGGGTCTCCTCTTTGGAAACCCCCTATCCCCTCCCCATCCCTACCTCTATGAGGGAATTCCACCTCCCACCCACCCGCCCACCCATCCCCATATTCCCACCTTGACATTCCCCTTTACTGGGGCCTCTAACACCCTCAGACCCAAGGGCCTCTCCTCTCTCCCTGATGGCCATCGAGGCCCTCCTCTGCCGCATATGTGGTCCGAACCATGGGTCCATAGATGTGTATTCTTTGGTTGGTGGTCCAAACTCCAGGACGACCGGGGGGGGGGGGGGTCAGGCCCATTGACGCTCTTGCTCCCTCCATGGGGCTGCAAATTCCCTCAGCTCCTTCAGACCTTCCTCCAACTCGAAGGAGGTCATTCTTACATACAAACTCTAGGCCTCCTCTAACTTCCCAACTTCCTTTCTGCTAAGAGTACTATTATACACCATGCTCAGCTTAGAATTCCTTCTAGATGGTCTATTTCCATAATTTTTGATGTTTTATTTTTGATGGTTTCTTTGCATCTCCTGAAGTTTAAAGAGAAACATTGAACTACTTAGGCAGCAGTGTGTGTGTGTGTGTGTGTGTGTGTGTGTGTGTGTGTGAGAGAGAGAGAGAGAGAGAGAGAGAGAGAGAGAGAGAGAGAGATCCCTGCTGCTGTGAACAAATGTTGCATTGTATATTGGAGCTTTTTTTTATTGTTGGAGCTGCTGCCTTCCTTCTTGAACAGAGCACCTGGTGTTACTAGTTTCAAAGAATATTTTCAGATTGGCAGTTGGAGTCTCTTCATAGAAGAACAGCGCTTCCCAGAAAGCTTGAAAGCCGATATGCAGAGAGAAGGAGAATAGAGAGTAGGTGTCACCCTCTGAAAGCACAGTAAGCAGCCGCAAGGTCCTGCCATTCAAAGAGGATTCCAGGAGAAATGGAGACGTCTGAGAACCAGGTTTACAGCTGGGTGGGAGCACAGGAGACTGAGGAGCCCCTCAAAACACCATTTCTGACAACCAGTTTCTCAGGAGCTTGTATGCAACAAAGCAAACTGTAGAATACAGGCCTCACACTTCGAGCACTATCCTGCAAAGCTTTCCCCACAAAACTAGAAATTACTATGCATTTTCTGACAGCTTGCTAAGTGTCTCAAAAATACCACCCTCTGTCAAAAGGAGAAAGAGCAGGTGGACTACAGACATTTCATAACAGATCTGGCCTTCATTAGGAATAATCACAGTGTTTCAGCTTGAAGTCTGGGTCGCCCATAACCTGCTACACACACACACACACACACACACACACACACACACACACACACACACACACACACACTTCCTGATCTATGCACATGCAAGGTTAATGAACCTGCTCAGAACATTAAGATGAAAAATGCTCAGTCAATCCCTGGAGACTTGAGGTCTGCCCCTTACCGCACCCTGCGCCCTACGGCTGTGAGGGCTCCTGCAGCTGCTCAGTGAGCAGAGATCATTCTGCAGACACCAACCTCATATTAACCCCATATATGGGATAAATCAGGACCAAAGGAAATATCCTTCTCAAAAGTTTCTTTCACAAGTAGAGTAGGCATCTCTGCTCCTCTTCCTAAGCACCAGTTCCAAAACCTAGAAACCTGAAATGTGAATGTGTGTTTTGTGTCTTTAGCCTGCATAATAATCACAGCGACTTATTTTCTTGTGGTCTTTATTAGGAAGTAGTGCCCTCTACCATCACCCGGAACTCACAAATTCATTCATGAATCATATTTACTCTTCAGGACAGGCACACGTGCGATGGAATAAGCACACACACAAAATCTAATTTTTTCTGGACAACATTGTGATGAAAGACATATTTTCATTTGATTTCACTGGTTAGAGGAGGATCAGAAAAGTGTGAAAATGGACCGGTACTAGTCCAGCATATACATATTGCTATACATAAAGGCTGGCGGCCATTTTCATTTTCAAAGACCAGCATCTCCTTTGGTAAGATGCAAAATAACATCAAACTCAGTAGTACTTTCTCTGTTGTGCTGTTAAATGCCATGTGGCTGGATCACACGGCTGGAAGTCAAACCATCAAGACTACCAACTGTCCATTCTGCCCCCAACAAATGCTGGTAGGCCAGGAGAGAGGCAGACCAGCACTGGAAGGAAACAAACTCCCCATTGCTTCTCAGTCTGACTGCCATCAAGGCCACAGTTTACCAAAAAGTTTTCAGAGAAAGTTCCTTCACAGTTACTGGCGTCACACTCTGGAACCCAATAGTGTCTGAAGCTCAAATAAGTTGTTCGTTTTTATATTAGTATTATCAAGTGTCATAGCAAATCAGGCCTTCTACTGCCGTGGTGGTTTGAATGAGAATGGCCCCCATAGGCTCATATACTTGAATGCTTAGTCATTATCGAGTGGTACTCTGTTGTAGTGGGTTTGGCCTTGTTGGAGGAACTGCCTCACTAGGGCTGAGCTTCAAGATTTCAGAAGCCTACAACAGGCCCAACGCCTGGCCTGCGGATCAGGATGTAGCCCTATGCTGCTGCCCCAGCACCAGGTGTGTCACCATGCTTCCTGACTTGACAATGGACTAAACCTCTGACACTGTCAGGAAGCTCCCGTTTAAAGGGTTTCTGTCTCTTTGCAGCGATAGAACAGTTCCTAAAACAACTGCAAACACTGATTGTCAGTGTCACTATGTAGGCAAGACTTGGAAGTCAGAGATGCAGTACAAATAAAGTCTTCCGTATGTTCTCTAAGTTTAAAAGTTTGCTATTAGCTGGTATGAGCAGAAAACACTGTCAATCAATGAGAAAAGATGGAGGGGGAAGTCAGAATGAACAAACATTAGCAAAGGCAGAGCTGCCACAGGATGGGCAGCGGGGCTGGGACCCTCCTTGGTGTGCTCTTAAAGGCCGGGCGGAGTCCTCAGCACAGGCGTTGACCATGGTCCAAAGCCCTCCTTCAGGATGCTGAGCTGCAGGAGCCTGCAGCCGCACCCCCGCTAGATGTCTGCCCTGCCTCCCACATGCTCTGCTGCCTCCCACACGCTCTCCCAGTGCTGTCTGCCGAGTCCTTAGTACACAATGCATTGGTAAGGCCATATAAGAAACAGTGTGCAGTGTCTCCCCACATCGGCCATGTTACCTTCCAAAGCAAGGCCATAGACTGCCTGCCTTCCGCTCCTTACTTATGCAGCAGTACAGATATGATTAGGCATCTGTTCCTGTCTTCCTCTGAGGCTCATCTTCCACCTAACTGCCCACTTCTGCATAGGTATTTTAAATCCAGCCCTTACCAGGAAATTATGAAACAGTCTGTGTCATGTCTTCCTTCCCACCAGCCCTTGAGGGATTTGTGCTCTACCATGCACATCTGTATGTGATATCTCAACCTCCAAAACTTATATGGTCCTAGTGAAATAAGCCTTTCTCGGGAGCACATTGGAATTGTCAGGTGACCTGCATATCCTTGGGTCATGTTAAAACAATATCATTCCTTGCTTTGGGAAACATGAAAATGAAGCTATGTACAGACCAAGAAACTACTAGTGTCTCCAAAATTGCCTCCCAGTACAGCTGAGGAATCCACAGGGGCTTTAATTCCAGTACTCAGGAGACACAGGCAGGTGGATCTCTGTGAGTTTGAAGCCAGCCTGATCTACAGAGTGAGTTCCAGGACAGCCAGAACTATATAGAGGACTATATATCCAAAAAGAGGAGGAGGAGGAAGAAGAGAAAGAGAAAGGAAGAAGAGGAGGAGGAGGAGGAGGAGGAGGAGGAGGAGGAGGAGGAGGAGGAGGAGGAGGAGGAGGAGGAGGAGGAGGGAGAGCAGAAAGGAGGAGGAGGTACCCCCTGCTGGAACATTCTCCTCAAAACCCCTGCCTGTATACTTGCTGTTTGGCCAGCCTCACCTGCAGTGGTCAGATATGTCATCCTGGAGTAGAGAAAAGAGTTCTCAAACTAATAGTCATCAAATCATGTCTCTCATTTAATGGGAGAACACTGGCCTTCCCCAAATCACTTTCATCAAAAGAACAACTGTGGTGGCTTGACACAAGCTAAAGTCATCTGAGAGGTGGGGACCTCAATTAAGAGAATGCGTCCATACGATTTGGCTGCAGGCAAGCTTGTAGGACATTTTCTTCATTAGTGATCAATGGAGGAGAGTCCAGGCCATGGTGAACGGCGCCATCCCTGCTGGTAGCCCTGGGTTCTATAAGAAAGCAGACTGAGCAAGCCAGGGGAAGCAAGCCAGGAAACATCACCCCCCATGGCCTCTGCATCAGCTCCTGCCTCCAGGTTCCTATCTTGCTTGAGTTCCTGTCCTGACTTCCTTCAATGATGGAGTACAATATGGAAGTATTAAGCCAAATAAACCCTTTCCTGCCCAACTTGCTTTTTGGTTGTGGTGTTTTCTCACAGCAATAGAAACCCTAACTAAGACAACAGCAATGGCCCCTGTTCCCACTCCCATCTAGTTGTCATTTGGTTAAGTATAGAGACAACTAATATTCCAAACACCAAAGAGGACAGAGAGTAGTTTCCAGACACAGAATATTTTAATAAGACACCTTACTAAGACACTGAGAACCTTGAGGATATAAACTGGACTTGGGAGGACCCTGGGTCGGCAGCGGTTCGGAGAAGAGGGACAAGGTGATGTGTACCATGCTGACCTGTGTGGATGATCTCATAGGAGAAAAGTCCCATCAGGGGCTGTGTACTCTCGTGGCAGTTCAGTGTCCTCCGTGCACTCAGGATGGGAGCCTCACAAAGGAGCTGCTTGCTGGAAGCTGCTCCTCTCAGAGACACAGCCCACACTGAGCAGCACAGATGCCGAGCCAAGGAAGAGTATGCCCCGATTATGTTGGAAATTCCTACCGAATGCATAGATTCAGCAGCATACCAGGGCCCTTAGTAACAAGTCACTGGGTATTGTGACAGCGCTGTAGGCGTGACAATAGCAGCCTGTGTGGGATGCAACAGGGTGTGGGGTAGAGCTGCCTGAGTTTGGATTTCAGCAGCAGCCCTGCACATAGGGTTGCCATTTGAGGTCCTGGCCCAGGGACTCACTCTATCTGGAACTGACTTGCTAGGGAAATCCCTGCCTCCTGGAAGAAGGGAGGGTTCCCTTGAAAAAGCAAGGCCATTCAAGTGGCTTTCGGGGTCGAGAGCAGAGTTTTGGATTCCTATAAGGAAGACATCTCTAAAATGATTTCTATAGACTGGGAGCCAGGCCTTCAGTAAAATATAATTTTAAAGGCCTATCAGAAGCAGCTTCCACTCTCCATGTTTGCTGTGAATTAAAACACACAAATGAGCCACTCTACTTGCCAGGTAAAGCACTGTGTACATGAGTTAACATCCATCCGATGTTATCTCCGACTCCAGTAATTCAGTAACCTTGCTGGGTTAACATTAAGTCAGCTGCCACTGAAAGTTAGAGAAAAATTAATTTTGGAAATTTTCCTTAAATAAATAAATATCACTCCAAATTCGATTAGTTTAACAGAAGTTGGCCTCCGTTCTCTCAAGTCACTAAGTTGGAGATGTAGTGAGAGCTGGGTGACCAGAACATTTTTAGGTCACACTGTTGTTTTCCATGAAACTCGCATGCGGCCCTGTTCCCTGGCCACAGGAATGTCAGAGCTTGGCCTATGCCCTGACCAGGACCAGGTGGGGTGATGTATAACTAATGTCAGGCATTACTGCCCTTCCCCAATGCCACCCACCCACTGGCCATCGTCAACTTCCTCCTGGTCTCCCTGAACTCAGAGCTCGAGTTATACCATTTGGTTCTGATCCATCTGGATCAACTGCTGGCTTCCCCTGGAATAACACACAAGAACCAGGTTTGTGCACCAAGAAACAGCTTTCTTATGTCTTTGTCCTGGAGGTTGAGAACACATCAATGTTTGATAACTCAGATAATAGGCAAGTTAGTGTGCTTTTTATTTCGTTTTAAAGAACATGCTAAAGCTGCTGGGCTCACTGTTGCTCTCAGTTCTTTCACTTTTTCCTTGGGGTGGGAGAGGCTGTTGAGTAGACCACCTCTCTCTCTCTCTCTCTCTCTCTCTCTCTCTCTCTCTCTCTCTCTCTCTCTCTCTTTCTGTTTCTATGAACTTAACAGACCTATCAGCTGATGAACTGATAAAGTAAAAGGTATTGGCATACAGAGAAGAAAGAAGTAAAATTAGTATTTCTGAGTATTGCAGGCTGTCTTAGTCAGGGTTTCTATTCCTGCACAAACATCATGACCAAGATGCAAGTTGGGGAGGAAAGGGTTTATTGAGCTTACACTTCCATGCTGCTGTTCATCACAAAAGGAAGTCAGGACTGGAACTCAAGCAGGTCAGGAAGCAGGAGCTGATGCAGAGGCCATGGAGGGATGTAACTTACTGGGTTGCTTCTCCTGGCTTGCTCAGCCTGCTTTCTTATAGAGCCCAAGACTACCAGCCCACAGATGGTACCACTCACAAGGGCCCTCCCCCCTTGATCACTAATTGAGAAAATGCCTTACCGCTGGATCTCATGGAGGCATTTTCTCAACTGAAGCTCCTTTCTCTGTGATAACTCCAGCTTGTGTCAAGTTGACACACAAAACCAGCTAGTACACAGGAAAATGCTGAACTGGCGTCAAAAGAGAAACCATGAGACTTGAATCCATTATGATGCTGGATTGCCTAATGGTGAAAACGAAGTCCCCAAGCCACTCCTATGGCCAATATTAGTGTATGGAAATAAAGCTGAGAATTTTAATTATGGTAGCTCCTTCTATGAGGTGCCCAGAAAAGAAGTTTATAAGGCAAATTTAGAAATGAAATGCAAAGGGCAGCTGTGAGAGGGCATGATGCTCACCAGACTGGCATCCATGTGCCCTAGTGTGCCTGCCTGCTGGCTCAGTAAATAGTGCTGAATGCCACCTCTGTCAGCCTCCAGCCCCTTCCCCTTCTCTTTAGGCCCAGAGCTCACCAAGAGCTGTAACCCAGAGTAACACAGCTCAACCATCTGAGACTCTTCTAGCCTGTTAGTGTCACTGGGTCAAGACTAAGGCCTGCATGTACTGTCTACCTGATGGACATATTAACAGAGACTGACCAAATGCGGCCACTTCCATAGAGAAGGTCAAACATACAAATATCACATCCGTGAGAAAACTAAGAGAAAGCTTTAAACCCGAGTTGAAGGGATCGTGCCTGGAGCATCTGTGGTTGCATGCCCTCTTTGTACCCAACCGCTTAGGCTGGGAAGTATAAATGAAATAACATTACAAATGGAAGGGTGAGAGTGCCCAGGTTTAATGGCTCCTGAGAGAGAGGACTGCTTTTCTCTGTGATAGCCGTGGTGGCAGCAATGTCTGGAGCCTACAGCCCCAGCACAGCTCCACACCGCTGCTGTGGCCTCAGTGCGACAGGCTGGCATTTAGAGGATGGTTTCTTTCTGTGTGTTTATAAGTTTGGTTAGATCTCTGAAATTCTCGCCTTTTCCATTGGAAAACAGATATCCAACCACATAGGGATCAAGCTTATATCCTGTCAGTGTCCTTGGTGAGCAAGCCAAGGACAGAGTTATTCTTTAAGCACCTTAGTTCATGGATATCACGTACCCGAGTTCTCCGTGCAAATTAAAAGAAAGATGCCAGGGCTAAAAGAATGCCATTCTGTGTATTCATTACAGCAGAGAGCTGGGATTTGGGAGGAGAGGCTTGGTTTCATTGGGCAGGAGTATACAGGATTCATTACTAAATACAATGTCTGTATTTTAATTTAAATTCAGCAGCCGTCTACTGTTTCTAGGTAAGCAGACAAGCCAAAAAATCATGTTTGTTTGTTGTTGTTGTTTTCTTACTTAAAAATACAAGGGTGTCAATCATAGCAGCTAAACCTGAATCCCAGCCCTTGTGAGGTCAAGGTAGAAGAATTGCCCTGCATTCAAGACTAGTGTTGACTGTATAATAAGCTCCAGACTAGCCTGGGCAACAGCATGAGTCTGCCTCCCCAAAGCCAAACAGTGTGTGTGTGTGTCTGTATCTCTGTGTGTGTGTGTCTGTGTCTGTGTGTGTGTGTCTCTATGTGTGTCTCTCTGTGTGTGGTCATAAAAATTAAGTGCAACTATCTCTAAAAGTATAGAATTTTAGCTAGATGTACTAGCGTACATGCCTATGTCCACAGAACTTAGGAAACTGAGACAGAAGGATTGCTGTAAGTTCAAAGCTAGCCTGGATTACATAGTAAGACTCAGCCTCAAAAACACAAAAAATTAAAAACCCAAGAATTTATATTCTTATAAAACTACAGAATTTTATCAGTCCAGGTATCACATAGGAGTGATGAGCAAAGGACAGAAGAACGCTCAAAGCTCCCACAGTCCTCTGGGCCTTGTATTCATCCCTGCTACCCACCTCTGCTAGGGCTGCTCAAGCAACTTCAGCTCCTGCTGGGAAGAGCCCTGCCCTCCTGCCTCCCGCCTCCTGCCTACACAGCCTGCCTTTTTTTCCCATTGTTTTTGAAGCACAGACTATATGTGCACTCAGAAGATCCCCGACTGAATAGATGATTGATAAGTCGGGCACATTTTAGTGATTTTTTTTCCTCAACAGAATGCAAGATGAGAGCTTCCATTTCTTATCCTGGGTTAACTTAGGTTCACCTATGTAAAGTAGGTCCTATTTAAAGTCCTGTGTATCAATGATGGAGGCCTATTTTAAATAGACCACATATTATTTTAGATTTTCCTTTGTGCGCAGCCTCACGTAGTGTGTTTATTTGTATTCCATTCAACTTTGGGATTTTAAGTGTGCCATAATATAGGACAGCAGACTGAAATCCATGCTGTCCACACAGCTGACTATGTAAGAGCAGTGTTCATGCTGTGGGATCATAGTGTGTGTGTGTGTGTGTGTGTGTGTGTGTCCAGGGAGTTTTGACTTGGTTAACACTAAATCATTGTGTCCTGGGTTGTCATCGAGCCGTTTGCCCATCCAGTCAATATGTATTGAACCTGAGTCCATGTAAAGCCGGGGATATGATACCCCCCTTTTGTAGCACTGGCCAGGTGATATGCAGGCACATGTAGCGTCACATTAAAAAGCTGTGACAGATGCATAGGAAAGGATTCCTGAGAGTGCAAAGGACAGAATGACTCACCCAGGGGAAGAATCTCAGATCACCGGTAGTGCTTTTTCTTTTCAGGCAAAGACTGGAGAAAAGAGCCATCTAAGCAAGGGAACAGCCACAGAAAAGCTACCTTGGTCTGTCCCTGGGTCCCGTAGTGACTGTGAGAACTCCCCTTCCTGGTTTGGCTTGCTATGTTCTGCCCTGAATTCATTCTCTCTCTCTCTCTCTCTCTCTCTCTCTCTCTCTCTCTCTCTCTCTCTCTCTCTCTCTCTCTCTCCCTCCATCCCCCCTTTCTCTAAGCCATTGTAAAGCTGGCTGCAAAGTTAGACTCAGTTGTCACTGTGACAAGCCCACTGGACACAATGACCGTTGGCCCCTGACCTGCATTCCTGGCTCCTGGAGCCTCTTTCCCTTAACACATGCCTCTAAGAGAGTCCTATGTAAGCAGAGCCCAGAGCTGCTCCATTGCCTGAAGTGATGCCACAATGCTGCTTTCTGCAGAGTTACCTCACTACACTGGTCTCTGTGGATCACAGTGGAGTGTAGAGCTGGCCCAAGTGGGTCAAGCAGTAAGCTGTGACCTGTAGCCCTGTAGAAAAGTGAGCATTCCAGTGACCGTTTCTAGGGGGTTTCGTGTGTAGAATTCCACAGTACCAAGAGCTGTTTGGCTGTTTCCATCTTTAGCTACAGCTGAATCTTGCAAGCATGAGCACCTGTCCTCTACCCTGAGGACACTACCCTTCACCTTCTACAGACACTAACTTCCCACCACCACAGACAGAAATGCATAGTCATGCACCTCGGGGATGCAGTCCCACTGCTGGCTTTATAATTGTATAAGCAGCACACACAGGTGAGTATAGAGACACTTAAGGCCACACCCCTTTAACCCACAGTGTACCATATAAGGCTGAGCAACCTTGGATTGCCTTCAAAAGAATGCACTTGGTAGCATTGCCTTGATTTCTTTTACTCGTCTCCATTTAAAAACATTATTGTGTGTGCCAAGTGCTATTCAAACATAAGGCCTCGACATGGATGTTATAGTCATTATTATGTGAAAGAGGAGCGTAGATGGCTCAGTGAATGATTGGCATGTAGTGTCTGGCAAAGTGACCTAAGACTCCCAGCCCACAGCATCTAACCTTCCCAGTTCTTCTCTACTGCAACCAGGGTTTGAGAGTAAAAATAAGTCATCAATATAGGAATGAAATTGTCCTACCTAGCATTAGCTTTTGACTTGGCACAGCTGATCTGAGGAGGGAGTCTCAATTAAGAAATTACCTATATAGGCTGGCCAGTGAGCACATTTGTGGGAGATGGTCTTAACTGCTAATTTTCAGGAGGACCCAGCCCACTGTGGGCAGCACCATTCTCTAGGCAAGTGGTCCTGGGCTGTTACAAGCAAGCGAGCCAATCATGGCCTGAGGGCAAGGTGACATGGTTTCTGCTTTAAGTTCCTGCCCTGACATCCCTCAATTATGAACTCAAACCTTTTTCTCCCTTAAGTTGCTTTAGTCAAGAGAGTTCTTTATCACAGAAACAAAAAGAAAACTAGAACAGAAATCATTTCAGTTCATTTTATGATTTCATCTAGAAACAAAAGTAAATTCTAAGGTGAAGGTAAATCCACTCAATAATTTTTATATTATAATAAACATATTTTTAATTAAGTTACATCTGAAAATGAGATAAGCAAACAAATAATCTGCAAAGAAAAATGTTTTTGATGGTTTGGGGATGGAAGACAGGGTCTCAGCCTGCTAGGCAAACACAGCATCACTGAGTTGTTCCCCCAGCCAGAAATACTATTCTTCAGGGCTCTGCAAAATTGAAGTTTTTCCGATGGCTGTTATATTGCAGTCAACTGTTTAAGGCTCTGGCAGTATAATAAAATAGACTTTATGAATGTGCGGTATTTTAAGAGCTAACTGGAGTAAGTGTGGAAGGGCGGGTGTGATAGGTAAGTGTTGGATTTGTAGCTACTGACAGACTGGTGGGGAGAATTCTTGTGTTATGTCTTTATTTAGAAACAACTTTCTGTTCCCTTTATTTTTAAAAAGATTTTTAAAAAAAATCGTTAATCCAGGCAGGTGATTGTAAAACCAGAAAAATATTTTAGATTCTCTAGATCTGGGGTTAGAGCTGTGAGCCACCTACGTGGGTCCTCTGGATGTGTAGTGCATACTCTTTATCATAGTGCCATCCTGCCAACCGGAGAAACAATTTTAATAATCCTTATTCCATAGGTAACAAGCTGGCGTTGAACTCATGTAGCTAAGGGTGATCTGACCTTCTGACCCTCTTGCCTCCATTTTCCAAGAATTACAGACCTGTGTCCTCAGAACTGAATGGGTGTGTTTTTCTGGATAGGTAAGGCTTAAGTGCAGGTGTAGTGCATAAAGACAGGGAGCCAAGCAAGGAAATGGGACTGCACAGTGCTGCAGGGAGCTCACAGTATGCTGCACAGTGCTGCAGGGAGCTCACAGTGTGCTGCAGTCACAGGCAAACATGCAAGGAGAGGGCTACCTCTGACTCAACAGTAGTTCGTGGATACTGTATTTTATATACTGTCACAGGTGTCATTCTTCTGTGGAGAGGTGGCTTCCCTTCTTATAATACTTGCTAACCATTAAAAAAGAAGAGTCATCTTTGAACTTTTCTGCTTCCTGATCACTTTAAAGACAGGTATTACATTTTTAGCCCAGAGACCTGCCCCTGTGATTCCTATCTTAGAGACTTAGTTCTGTTCTTTGGCAGTTTTCTGTTAAAGACAACCAAAGGGAGTTACTTACTAACCACAAGTACAAAGTGCGTTATGTTTTAACAGCAAATCTAAATTAAAAACTCAATAACGTAGAACAAATGAACCCCTTAGCTCATTCCCCAACTAAAACCCCGGTTACATTCTCTCATTTCTAACCGTTTCTTACTGCAAGCCATCAATCCACTGACTTCCTCCCGCTCCTCTGAGCTTTGAACTGTACCTTTACGGAGCTATAAATTAGCATTTCACTGAACTGCACTATAATTTGCATTAATTTCTTTAGAGTCAAAGTTGTCTATCTGGGAAGACATCTTTATAGTCCTTAGAATTTGCTCAGAAAAAGTCATGCCCAACTGTAAGATGTAAAACATAAATTTAAAAAACATATTGGCTTTTATCTCAAGATGGGAAAATAAAAATGTGTGTGTGTGTGTGTGTGCTTCCCACTCTGTGATCCTGATTTCTCTTTGCTGCCATGTTGGTCCTGGTGTGGTAGATGGGAGTTGAGGAAGGGCTGAGCTCGGGGGTGGGGATCTAGGGCATATACAGTTACCAGTGAAATACATTCTCCCCAGTTTCTTTGAGACACATGTTGGAAGAATGGTCTGACCCCAGAGGGGACAGAACTTCTCATTCTGGTATGTCCAGGCTCAAGCTCAGAAAATTGGCCCTGACCAGGTGTTGCAAATGGCCCTTGTGAAGTGCCTCAGATCAGCCCCTCTGTCCTCTGTCACATGGCCAGATGTTGAGCCGGAAGAGGGGTTAGAGATGACACTATGCATCATTCTGGGATGCTGTCAAAGGAGAAGTGCCCCAGCTGCTCTGCGTGGACCCAGGGTAGAGTCCAAGCCCTCTGGCTGCATCGGAGCTGATGGCCCACTATGGCACCTGTCTGTCATGTGCTTGTCTGCTCCTGCCCAGGCTCACCCCACAGCTCTTGGCTTTCACGGCCTGCCCTGCCGTTCTCCATCCTGCATCCTGCTCATTCTTTGGTGCAGTTTGTTTTCCAAGCTTTAAAAACAAAATAACTGGGAGGGTAAAAGAAACAGTCTGTGGGCGTTATGCCACCAAACGCCTTTCACTGCAGCCCTGTTTTTTTGTTTTTTTGGTTTGGTTTGGTTTGGTTTGGTTTTGCATGTGTGTCCCTTTGAAATAGACATGGTTTGGGTTGAACCTGCACTTCCTAGCATCTGGAGAAGAGGAAGAAGAATATACTATTTTTAAAAGGAACTTTCTGGAAAGTATACAAGACCTGATAATTAAAGAACTAAAGGCCAACCCCTCAGCTGCACAAACAGCCGTTGTTTTCCTCCAGCAAAGGTCTATCAGGAATGCCCACCTTCTCCTCCCTGAGAAGAGCAATTAAGGAGCCAGGAAGCGTTGGTTCTGGTCTGTCAGGAATGCCCACCTTCTCCCTGAGAAGAGCAATTAAGGAGCCAGGAGGCATTGGTTCTGGTCTGTTTTCCAGCAGCCTGCTCAGTCACTCCTTTGATGTAGCTTCGAGCAGGAGGGGAGCCCCAGCCAGGCTCTAGCCTGCAGAAGGTTTGTAGGCACTGTGTTCGCAGCAGCGCTCCCTCTCTCGGAGCCTGTTTTTTTTGAATCGGAGTGTACACATCTGTCTTTATAACCAGCCGCTTTTCTGGCCCCAAACAAGCTCTGTGAGTTTCCCCAACCGAGCTCAGTGGGAACTCTGTCAGCTGCAAGATTTATGTCATCTTGTCCAGTCCTGAGAACTGTTCCTTCAGCTTCTCACATCTGGATCTAATTGGAAAGACATTAAGTGCAATGGAAAAGCAGATTCGGGCTGTTCTTTATAGACACCCCCGTTAAAGGAGCTGATGACCGTAGGTTTGTGTAGGATGAGCCAAGGCAAAGTCTCAAAGAGTGAAAAGCACAAAATTATGAACGAGCTGCTAGAACTGAGAAAGTCCTGGGCCAGGACGACATCTCTTTCAGTTGCTTCAGGAGGGAAACGGGCACAAAGCTGCCAAGGGCAGCCTTTGTCCCGCAGTGTGTGGGATCCACACAAGATGAGTGGGGCCTTTGGTGTTTGGATGGCTTGGTGTCTTCTGTGCTGGCATTTGGGTGTGTTTACACAAACATTTTAGAGAAGAGGAGGTGGCTGGTAAATACAAATGCCGTCACCTTCTTGCCTCACTGTCCCCTTTAGGGCCACCACACCCTGTGGTGTCTGGATATGTAACAGTAGAAGCATCAAGTCAGCTGGGAGCAAAGACTGAGCACTGTGTGACCATAGACAAAGTTCTCGCTCCTTCACCTTCTGGTTGAACAAATAATGAGTTTCAGATAAAGCCATCCAGGTGGTCAGCAGAAAGCCCCTGAGGTGATCAGCATGTGATCACAACGATCTCTAAAAGCAGTTGTGGGAGCATGGAGGCAATCTGGTGGGCAACGCGCTTGGTCTTAAGGCCCTTGTGAGGATCCAAGTTCCAGTCCCTAGCGCCCTTGCAAACGCTGTATATGGGCACCTACCAGTAATCTCCATGCAGGGGAGGGCAGGGCAGGAAATAATGCAGACAGCTAATTCCCTGGGCCAGCTGGCCAGGAAGCTATCCAAAATGGCAGTCAGTGAGAGAACCTGTATTAAAACAAACAAAAAGATGGAGGGTCCTAGAGAAAGACAATCAAAACCTCCACATGTGCACACACACAGTCAAGTAGACCTATACACAAGCATTCAGTGTGCGTTCGAGCACACACACTCCCAGCTGTTAGCAGAATATTGATACGTTTCTTTTATCAGTATTGTATTTCAAAGCCAGACTTTTCTAGTCACTCAACAGCATCCTACTATCTCTGTCCATGCCCTAAATGTCTTAGCAGAGGAACAAGCAGAAGTTCTCCCTCATATCCCGCATGATCACACGCTCAGCTTTGACAGACAGGGTTGCTCTGGCCTTTTCTGAGCCATATGGGCCCTTCTGGCATACTAGTGAGCCCTACACTCCTCCTCAGAGTGCCTTTAAAATACCATAGATTGCAAGCTGGACAGCGGTGGTACACAGACTCTGCAGGCAGAGGCTGGCAGATCTCTAAATTGAGGCTAGCCTGGTCTACATAGAGAGTTCATGGACAGCCAGGGCTACACAGAAAAACCCTGTCTCAGAAAAACAAAAGCAAAAAACAAAACAAACAACAACAACAAACCAACCAAAGATTTCATAAAATTGTGTTAACAGTCATCAAGACACTGTTAACATGTGCAACATAGTAACTATGTTGAAGGCATTAGCTAAGGTTGGCAGCTGGTGTGAGCTCTGCACTTGCTGGCATGTCCAGAGCTGAGCTCCTGTTGCATGTTAATATGCCCTGAGTCCCTAACCTCAGAATCTGAAATCTGAAAAACTTCACAATTCAAAACCTGGAGCATTGAAGTTTCAGATTCAGAGCATTTCTGATTTTGGGGGGTAGGACTCCTGACGCTCAATCAGGAAAGTCTGTGAACATCTATAGCCAAATCCAAAGCCTCTGAATCTGAAACACTTCAGATCAGAAGCACTTCAGACAAGATATTCTCAGCCAGTATGTGTAAGCACTTTGCTTCTCTCCATCACTCACAGAACACCAGGCATCTCCATTGAGCACCCTATGGGTCAGGCTGTTGTTTGTTCCTGGCCTGTCCCTGGCCTCTGGGAGCCTTGTCCAGGTCTATGTCAGATTAGGTAGGTGGCCCTCCTTGCAAGCTGCTGGGAGGGTTCTGATGCATTCTGTGTGTGCAGAGGGATCCCATGGGCACAGTGGGCATTGAGGGAAGCCCTAGAGGTCCCAAGCAAGCTGCCTGCTCCATTTATCTAGGCCTCAAGTATCTCGCAAGATGGAACTCAGCATAAGAGTGACCTGAAGAAGTACAGAGCCAGGAGGAGAAAACTCTGGTCTGCCCTCCAGCCTCCTGATTGCCTTCCCTACTGCAGGAACAGATCTGAGCATATGTTCTGTTAAAATTCACACGTGTTCAGTCTACACTCTTTGACCTGTTATAAGGGTCCTTCTATGGATTGAACTGTGCCCACAGAAAGCTCATCTGTTGAACTTTCCAGAGCCTCAGAATGTGACCGAACAACATGGGGTGCCCATTTGTGTGGCTTTGCCACATGTGCCGTGGGAGATACAGTATCTTGGATATCTTTCCTTTCCAGGCCCCAGTGACAAGCCATCTTCCTGTTCTCTCTAAAATAGTTTTCTGTAAAAAGTTGAACATAAACGCTTGCAGGAATCACACTCCTGGGTATTTATCTCAGACAAATGAAAATGTATGCCCATGCAGATGCTCACAGTAGCTTTATTTGTAATAGTCAAAAACCAGAGTGAAAAAGCTGATATTTTTAACAACTTTAGTTTTCCAAGTAACATGCCTTAGATGACTCTTCTTGTCAGACAAACAACTCTGTTCTGCTTTCTTTAAGTACTCTACTGCGTGGCTATATCATAACATACAAAGTCGCCCACTGATAGATAATTAGGTGGCTCTTAACTCTTAAATAATGCTGCCATGGGCATTGTTTTATAGCATTTCGTGTACATTACATATATAAGATGAATAACAATTTGAGAATTGTCAAGCTGCTTTTCGTAAGGTTGTAAGATGTTACACCACTTTACAGTCTGGTCAGAAATGCAGAAATCCCATTTCTCCAGTTGTCTCTAACCTTTTAATCTCAGCTGTACAGCACAGTCTCAACGGCATGAGGCCGAGACTCTTCCTACGTGCTGATTGGTCACCCCTGCAGCCATCTTCACACCCCATTCCTATTTCCAGATCAGACAATTTGGTTTTTGCTGTTGACTCTAAGTTCCTTATGTATTCTGAATGTTAGTCCTCTGTCCTATAGGTGGTCTGTAGATGTAGCCACCCATTTGTGGCTTGGGTTTTTATTGTTGTTGTTTTCTTTTTTAGTTCTTTCCCAGGGTCTTTCACACAGTAAAAGTTGTTGTTTTTCCTTTATCAACTTTTGTTTAAAACAAATTAATAAAGTGCTTGCTTCTCCATCATTCTAAAGGATTTCCCTTGCCCTGGCTTGTCTGCCAAGTGAGATGCACACCTTGGGGAGTGTCCTTTCTTCACTGTCCCTGAACACTAAACCTGCCCATGCTCTCAGGGCACACCAAAGGGAGACAGAACAAAGCTCTGGATTTTCCTGAGATTCTATAGTCTTGCTCACTCACCTATAACTTCTCGCTTTCTCAGTTAATGAGGAAGTCTAGCTCAATTTTGCTTCCTTTTAGATTTTAGGAGTTCACAAGAAATTCCACCACCCGTGCCCCTCTTTTCCCTTCCATGGGTCTCCTCCTAGAGGATGAGGGATGAGGACTTCTCCTCTGGAAGCTTTGCCTTACACAGCAGCACAGAGTGGATGAAGTAAGTGCCTGCTCTCAGCATGTGGGTTCTGTGTCCTCTAGAGATGTCTTCACACCAACTGAAATATTAGAACATGGAGCAGCCATCTTAACAGTCCTGGGCCACTCTCCTGGGCCTTGTTAGCTAGGCAGCCACCTCTAGCAAAAACAAGGGGGCATTAGCTCTAGGCTAATGTTAATGCTGTACATATGAAGACAGGGAAGTCCCAGTTGTGCTCTGATTGAGGGACATAACTGTTAACCTGGGAGATGCATGCAGACTGTCAGCAGGAACACACGATGCTGCTCGCTGCTTTCCCACCTGCTGGGCTACCGTACCCAGCATCCCATGGCATTAAGCGTGGGCAGCCACAAGGTTCTGGACGTGGCCATGCGGGTTTTCCTCCCCATTCAGGACCCCACACTACATTCTGTCCTCCACCTCATTCTTTTTCCCATTGGCTGAATGGAGTAGACCGTAATACCAGACAAAAGGGCAGAGCCCTATGGCAGACTAAAGAACTGGGGTCCACTCCCAGGAGTGCCCACGTGGACCTCAGGCAGTTAGCTTGCTTTGGCAGTGCAATGGGCATGGAGTTTACAAGTTTAGGCCTCCTTTCCCGCACAGAAAGTCCTCACAGAGCGGTGCCCAGTTTCCTTTGGGGCATGTCCCAGATTGCATCTGATACTGTAAGCCCCACTTGCTTTTGGAAGTCAAGGTATTGCCTGTGCTGTTACGTTTGTAGCATTCACTGGTTTTTATCCTTTGAAATATCATCCTGCTCTTATCAGACTTATAATGCTAGCTATACAAAGAACTAAGGTCCTGCCCACACTGTCAAATTCCAAATAGCAGCTTGCTTTTAGAAACCACCCCCCTTCAGCAAATTCCTCAAGCCTTTTGATAACTTAGTTCGTAACCTTTCCACGTATTTATCCAGTGAGGCAAGCTTTAATTCTGACACTGCCCCCCTTTCCTCCTGCACCTTGATGCTACCAGACACTGCAGGCAAAACACTTGCAATATGACTACAGTCTACTTCAGCATACAATTCCATCCAGCTGAATGCCCGGCATTAGTTAGTTGATAGAATGCCCTTTGCCTGAGTTAAAGTTTTGATTTGAAATTACATGTTGGAATGTCTTGTGTTACATTTTGCCCCCAATCTTCCACATCTATCACAGATACCTTCTCTAGCTATTGTGTCTCCTTAAACAATTAACCATCAAGAGTGGAATTTGACACAGTATCTTTAGAAAAATCCTACTTTGGAAAGGGAATGTACCCTGTTGGGGAGGAGTGGCCCGTCAGTAGACATCAGGGAACTGCCAGTTGCTGTGCTTGCAGCTTAACATAGATTAGGATGCCACCACCAACAGGGCATAAATCCTTACACTTGCAGTCCCACATCTTCGTTTTGCATAAAAGCAATTAGAGAACACCATGTTTGGTGTGTTAGCCCGTGTCTGTTCTAGTAGAGTACTAGCAGTTTCTATGGACACCAGGGGAAATTTTACAAATACTTCAGCAGACATAGCCTTTGTCTCTCAAAGTCTTCTAAATGTCTTCTTAGTTAGGAGTAGAGGTAGGTGAAAGAGAGTATTGGGATGATGTTCTAATACAAAGTAAATCTCTTTGATTATATTGTCTCAGTAAAGGTGTTTTAAGGAAACTGGGTTAGCAGCTTTCCTCTGACGTGATGTTCCTTTGGTAACTGCTTTAGTAGAGAGTCTAAACTTATCAAGCCAAGGGTTGTATCTTGGCAGTGTGCTTTTCTTCTAGTTGTAATTTAAAAAAAAAAGAAGAAGAAGAAGAAAGCATTTTACTCCTTGAATTTTACTGTCAGTTTGCATTTGTGTGAATCAGAAAAGAAAGATCAGAACTGCTAGAAAAAATGGAAGGTAATTACAATAAAATCTCTTCCAAATCTGCAATAATATAATTGCCACAAAGTTAGTTTACTGCTCAGGGAAACACCCACATGGGCAGCATAGCGTGGTCTTAACATTTTTCATCAGAAGGACCCACATTTAACCACTACCTGACTCTAGCTGAGTAACCAGCAGTTCACCATCAAGTAAATTGTTCCTTTCGTGTGTCAATAAATCAAGGAAACCCTCAGTCTCTAATTTTCTTATTGAGTCTAAGAACTAGTAAGATTGTATGAGACAGGTAGTTACTAGCTGGATAGATACACTTGAATGTAGGTGCTGTTCTGACCCATCTCTTCCTTCTTTCAGCCATTCAACCTGTAACTGTTGAAAGTCTAGTCTCCATGTTGATTGCTCAAAAGTGAGTATAGCACACTGAGTTCTTCCAATGGGACACACAGATGATGAGGAAGGAAGCAAATGGTTAAATACATGATACAACTTTAGGGACATTTTTTGCCGGAAGAAGAAGAGACACAGGTCATGGTGTGGTATGACTCCATTGAAACCAGAGGGCAGAAGATGACACTGGAGAAAGGACTGAGGAAGGAGGGATGTGGAAATATGTCGGGATAATCATGTGAGAATCCACGAGGAGGAGTGAGGGAAGCGTTCCAGGAAGGAGAGGCTGCTGTGCCGGAGCCCATGGTGGGCGCTCATGTACGCTGAGCTGCAGGTGGGACACACTCACACTGTGGTCATGTCCTAAAAGAAATGAGAAATGCCTAGGTTCTGAGCAAGGTAGTAAGCCAGCCTTGTTTATGTTTTAGCCGACATACACTGGCTATGCTTTAGCTAGAAAGGGGAGACCAGGAAAGCTAGAAAGATGCCATATGTCCCCAGAAGCTGACAGCTCTGTGTGCTGACAGAAGCTGGACAGGTGGTGAGAGCTGAATTCTGTAGGGATGTCGGAAAAGAACCAACTGAGCTGGTTAATGGGCAGGTGGAGAAAGTGGCAGAGAGGCCAGATGAGGCCTGGGGGCTTTATCTGGTTGAGTGGGGTGCTGGTTCTAGAAGAAGAATGGGGTGGGGTTGGGCATGAACACTTCAGTCTCAGGCAGGATTGACGCACCATGTATTATGGAAACCCACAGGCATGTGAACACTGAGGCCAGAGGCCAGGCTAGCAATAGGAATGTGAGCTCTCCAAATTTGTCACCAGCCTCAGTGAAATCATCTTGAGACAGTACATGAAGGTGATAAGAGAGCCAAAAGCAAGGAAAAACCAACTCTGCCAGAGGCTGACAGGAATGAAAAAGAGGAAAAGCAAGAATACAGGAGGTCCCAGGAGCCAAGCAAAATCTAGCCTTTCATCTTTAAAAAAAATAAATAAATAAGAAGCCACCAATTAACATATTCATTCATACGTCTGGTTAAGCCTGTGACTAGCTGGTTCCCATATGCTTGGGTGCTCAGTCTACTGCATACCTCTGCCTATGCAAAAGGCCCCACTGTTGAGTCAACTCTGCCTACCCCAAGTCCACCTGCCTAAACTAATTTGGTAGTCTTTGCTACCACTCTGCACTTTCTCAAGTCACACCCCAAGTGACCATTGCTCAGGAGACAATAAATACACAAGGGGAGTGGATCACAGATAGGCCTTTGTTCTCACAGGGCTCTGTGTTTTGGTCTGGTCATGCTACACTGAGTACTCAGATGAGAGTCTCTTACAGGACTGAGAAGTCAGTGCCAGAGCCAGACCGTTTAGGTCTAAGTTCCAGATCTACCTGAAACAAGTCATGTGACCTTCTGGTTATCTCATCTGCAGTCTCTGCGACATCTTTACTAGGGTGGAAGTCACGTTGTTAGGCTTATAGGTGAAGATTTCATGAATTTGGAATCGAGAAGTCCTTAGTGTTAAGTAAGTGCTTCATCAGCATTTCAAACTAGATCATTTAGTAGTTCGGGTTTTTACTGGCCAAGATCATGGCTAATAAGAAAGCTGTTTAGCCAGGTTTGCTCAGCTGTAGATCCCACTTTGCTTCAGGATTCTGGGAGCTGACTCAACTGCATGGCAGTTCCATGCCGTTAGGTGGGTGCTGGACTAGATTCAGTGAGTCCACACTTGCCACTTGGGCACACATCTTAGTTCACTGAGGTCTCTTGGAAACTTGCCATCGGCCATGATGGGAGTCTCAGTAGATGCTGTGATCTCTCTCTCTTCCCCCTGCAGCCCCTGTTTGCCTTTTGGTCTTTCTGGGTGTCACCATTACCTAGCCTTCATTACTGCACTGGGCAGATCACAGGGCCACTGTTCACATGCCTTACACCTGACTTAAGAGGTATAAATGTTGGTATGAGTTTTCCTAGTACTGAGCACAGCACTGGGTTCTCAATATTTGTTTAATGAATGGTCACACCTAGAGGTGGGTCATGCAGACCAAGGCCTTTTCTCAAGGGAATAATGATGGATTATGACAAGTGCTTCGAGAGACATAAACAAGGGTATGTGTGGGCATCAGAGGAGGCCTCCCCATTCTAAGACATAGGAGCTGGCAAGCAGCTGGTTGCCAGAAGAATGACTAGAAGCAGCCGCTGGGGGAAGGCACTTGTCCTGGGAGAAACAGAGTAAGGTTGAGTACAGGGAGGAATAAGGAAAGAGCCCAGAGGACCATAGGAAAAGGTTGGGTTATGTTCTAAAAGCAAGAGGCCATTAAAGAATTGAAGTGGACAGTGACATAATGATGGCAATGTAAAGATTGGCTCGGGGAGGGCTGGCTTGTAGGAGGGAGGCTCTGTCACCCTGTTCTCTTTCAGGCCCCACCTCCTTCTGTGCAGGCATCTTAGGCTTTCATGGTTTCGTTTTCAGAATTGGCACCAACTTTTGTGCAGGAGAGAATCAATGTGACTTGCAGTCCCCTTTAAAGTATCCTATTTGTCTTCTGGGACTGCTGTAGCGGTTACAAACAAGGTAGCTTATAGATACATATACTACCTTCTGTAGGCTATAGTCAATCTATTTCCTTGCCTTCCCAGCTTCTAGAAGCTGCCTTTTTTGGGGGGGAGGAGGGTTCATGGTTGGTGATGTCACCTCCTCTAACATCTGCCCTCATCTTACCACAGCTGGGAATGGTTTTCTGATTTGAAGAGCTCATGTGACTAGATTGGGCCCACCTGCATAATTCAAGCTAAGCATATGGTTTCAAGGTCCTTAACTAATCCCACCTGCAAGGCCCTTTTCACCAGGCAAAGTTAGATCCAGGTACCATGAGGTCATGGGCAGCATGGTTCTTCTACCATAGGATTCCCAGGACTTAGGAGACCCACCAACTGAATACTCCAGAAAGACTATAGATTTAAGATGATGTCTTTGAGACTGCCAAGGAAACTTTAACGTGGGATTATATGATATACATGTTTATTTTTAATATTGTTAGGTGTGAAGTCACAGGATGTTATTCTAGGATTTCCATACAAAGATCAATAAGCAGAAGTCAGTGAACTTGAAAACTTAAGAGAAACATGAAAGGAATGGGGGAGAGAGAGAGAGAGAGAGAGAGAGAGAGAGAGAGAGAGAGAGAGAGACTGTCTTAGTCAGTGTTCTATTGCTGCAAAAAAGCACCATTACCAAAGGCAACTCTTATAAAAGAAAGCATTTAAATGAGGACTTGCTTGCAGTTTCAGAGGTTAGCCCATGATCATCATGGTGAGAAGCAGGCAGGTGTGGTGCGTGGGCAACAGCTGAGAGCTTACACCCTGATCTACAGACGGGGCAGAGAGGGAGGGAGGGAGGGAGGGAGAGGGAGGAGGGAGAGGAGGAGGAGACAGAGACACAGAGAGACACACAGAAAGAGGGCTTGGCCTGGGCCTTTGAAACTACAAAGTCCATCCCCAGTGACACACCAACAAGGCCATATTTCCTAATTCTTCCCAAATAATTCCACTATCTAGGAACCAAATGTTATATATAATATATATGTACGTACACACACACACACACACACACACACACACACACATATATATATGACTGAAGAGAAAGCTTACTCATTTAAATATCACTAGAATCCAGGCACTACTTAAGTAGGAGTTGAGGACTTCAACTTGCAGACAACGGACAGGTAATTTGTATAAGGACACCAGGTGAATTTTAGTCTAGCCCTGACATACACTGTATTATTTCCTTTTTTCATTACTACAACAATCAACCTAGAAAGTGAGAAGGTATATCTGGGTTCATAGTTTTGGATCTTTCAGTCCATAATTCATTAGCCCTGATATTTGGGGCCTGTGACAAAGCAGCATATCAGAACAGGAACACAGGCAGGCCCAAACTGCTCACCTTGTAGTCAAGAACTGAAAAGGAAGAGGAGGAAGAGTTCCTACAGTGCCCATGGCAATCTGACCTGCAATGTCCTAACCACCTCCCACTAGGGAGTGGGTGAGGTGGCTTGCAGATTCCTGAGATGCCCTTTTACAAAGCCAGCTGTGGTAGCACAAACCTTTGATACCAGCACTTGGGGAGGCAGAGATGGGTGGATCTCTGAGAGTTCTGGGCCAGCCTGGTCTACATAGTGAGAGCCTATCTCAGAATAACAGCATACAAACAAAACAAAACAAACAAAAGGGACTTTGTATTAAATAATCAAAATAACTGAACCAAGACAAAACAGAAATAATGTTGAAACAGAGGAAACCATGGCCGTGCAGATGCTGTCACATGAAAAGTATTCCTCAGTCAGCTCTGTGCCGAGCTCTGCTCTGCATCGTCCAGCCACAGCTACTCGGATTCCCCATTCTGATATCTTAACCACAAGAACATAGGTGATGGCCAAGTCTCTACTTCAAATGCTCATCTTTAAAGTAACCCCCAAATTCTAGAGTCTAAACACCTGTCTTAGGAGACTATTGAAAATCTGCATAGCTCTGATCATCTACTCTTTAATTATTTTTCCCATAACAAGTAATTTTCACCTTAGCATGCAGACATTCCTTCTCTTCAAGGGTAAGCCATCTTCTAAAGTGCCAGTTTTATGGAACTCACCTGAGCTGATGGGTTTGTGGCAGCATCAGTGAGAAGCACGTGCTAGAATGGAATGGTAGGCAGGTAGGGCAGCAACACCTTAATTGAACTTCAGGGTAATCCTTTTTAATATAAAAGTCACATCTGAAATGGAGGAGACCAAAGGGTGTGATACTTCACGCTGAAGGAGACGTCAGTGTGATACAGTCAGAAGCACAAGGCTGTTTGGGCAATCTTTATGTTTAGTGAAGGACATTCTGGTTGGTTGGTTGGCTGATTTGTTTGTTCCAGTTATTTAGAAGAGAGGTCAAGAGAATCTTCCTCTGAGGATGCTTGCTTTTTAAAAAGTTATCATTTCCTTCTGACAGGAGCCTGATTTAATTAACTGTGGGCTTTCTGAAGGAATCCTGCAGTTAGCTCTGCCCCCCCCCCCCCCAAGAGCTCACCAGGAGCAGGCTCTTTGGGAGAAAAGACAAAACAAAACAAACCCAGAAGGGTCACTTGGATGTGAAGGCGGCATTTGGGTGTGTGGTTACTGCTGACTTTGATAGGAGTAGGCCTGTTTCTGGGAACTGGGATGGGAGTTGGTGGGAAAATAGGACAGAAGCAAAAGAAATAAAAGCATCCATTAGGCATCTTGTTCAAAGCTGCATGACCAACTGCTGTGCAGAAGGAAGGAGTTAAAATCCACATTTCTCTCATAAAGACCATTGTCGTCTCTCAGCAAGTGACCTAAAGCTGCTACCTTCCCATTGCATGCTGAGCCCTGGAGAAGGGAGCAGGAAGAGTAAGTGCTGGTGTCGACATTTGTTCATTAACAAGAGGAGAGTTAAAGATAGCTAAAGAGACTGGAAAGATGCATCTCCCTTCTGGTTTGTGCACACGCGTGCGCACGCACACACACACACCATGAGTCCAGCAAGTAGGCATGGAAAATAATCTCACTGGCATCATGTTTCCGGCATTGCTATAACAACATCCAAAACAAGACACACATGAAATGGTAGCGACATCTATTCTAGGGCTGGGGGGCTTTACTCACAAAACAGTTGTAAAACCTTTTGGGAACAGAAATATTTTTGTGTGTCTATGCAGATGCTTTCCCCTAACAGAAACACATGTGGGTATGTACACACACACACACACACACACACACACACACACACACCAACACACATACTTACCACTCATGTACTTCCCTCACCTACACCCCCACTATACCCCCTCCCCCCACCACACACACACACACACACACACACACACACACACACACACACACACGTAGAGATGAGAAGAACCTTTTCTTGCCTTCTCTTTTCCTGTTTTTTAAGTTACAGAACAGGTTCACTCACAGAAAGCTGAGGTTTGGAAATGTAGCCGGTAGGTTGTGGTTACATCCATTAGACACTGAGTGTGTTTGTTTTGATTTGCTAGAAAAACATTTTCTGACCTTGGAAATGAAATCATTGAGTTGTCTATTTGTTTATGGCCAAAGACTTATGGAGGACTCTGGTCCTTATGCTAGTGTATCTTTGGAATTCTGGAATCCACAGTGAGTGGGAAGTTACCCAACTTGGGTTAGCATCATTCAGGATGTGCCTCGTTAAGGATCCAGAGTCAGTTCTTCCCACGACTCCCCGAGATTAGTTTACAAGTATCGCATAGCAATTCATTCGTGCTGAGAGGGTGAGCTGAAGACAGAGGGGGAGAACATCTTGTTATCTATTGACTCTCAGTAAGGAGACAATTTAGAATTTGCCTCTTCATCATGCTTGGTGATGAAGCCCACATAAGGGTGATTTTCTTTTCCCTCATCCAAAGTGGCCTCCGATATCATGTACCATGTTTACAATCTATTTGAAAGTTCTAAAAGCAGCTACCTCCAATAAGTTAACAATACATTCCATTGAAGTTGTTCAACCATGAGGATCTTGTCGATTTTATCATCCTCTGGGCAGATTCTGGAAGTGTTTAAACACGTTTGTGAACTGCTCAATTTTACAGTTTGTTCATAAAGCCACATCATTACCCATTATCCTCTGAAGTAATTGATCCAATGGCAAAGGCTCAGTTACTTGTTGAGCTCAGCATGAGGCTTTTCAAGCACCATTCACCAGGCATTTTGCTGTAGAAACAGAAGCTCTCCTGTCTCTTCCATGGATGTCTATAAACTGAAAACATCACTTCTTGGAAAAGAGTGGACGGTGAATTGGGTGGGGGTGGGGGGAGGAGGAGTGGAAAACTCGTGGGTGACCGAGCACTGGAGTTGCCAAGACAAGATGATTGGGAGTTTGAGACTAAGCCGGGGCTAGATTGCAAGTTTCAGTCTAGCTTGGGCGAAATGGTGAGATACTATCCCAAAAGTAAACAAGTACACAAATTAAACAAAAGTGAAGATGCTGGAGTGACAGCCCTGCTCTGCTCCCACAGAGAATGTCACACAAATGCAGGAAAAGGCAGCAATGGGAGTGTTCGGTGAGTGCCTGTAAGAAGAGGCACCCGACTCTGCTGCCCTAAGCAGAATCAGAGCCTGGGTCTGTACATCACCATCAACCTTGGTCCATTCTCCTTTGTAACCCTGGCCTCTTAGTAATGCAGTATTCTGCATTCCACAAGTCCAGCAAAGCCCAAAAGCTGCTTTCTCCCTCTTACAGGCAAGCATAGGTAAGAAATGAAATGGTTTGCTTGTTTGTTTTTCTGAAAAATGAGGAAAGGGGTCCAGTGAATGGAGCAAGATTTCTTACCTTCATAATGGTAAGAAGTGGAGAATTAACTCATCCCATTTGGGGTCCCTGGGTAACTGTAAATGCCAAAATAAGAAATGCAGGCATTTGGGGTCAGCTCAAACTGTGAATGATGCAGGAATGTCATGTACAGCTTTGGAAAGGAACCTAGGGACTGCAAGAGGACTGTAGGATACCCACAGGATAATACATTGGAAATAAGTATGCACTCGGCTTAAGCAAATACTGTGAGGAGCAATGGGGAGAGTGAGAACAGAAGTTCAAAGGATGCAGGATAATGCTGTTGAGAGGAGCAATGCTGGCTGTGATCTGAATATGGACAGTTTAAGATTCAGAATGTGGCTAGGTGCTTGGTTTGGGTTCAGATCGCTGCACTTTCCAGTTGAGTGACCTGAAGCAATTACTGAATTCTTTGGGTTTCTGTTTGCTTATGTGTAAGACCAGCTTTGTGGCTATGATAAAACCTGAGATCATACAGGTAAAAGGTCCCATCCCATGACTGTAGCCTAATGATGTTCACCAAATGGTAGCTCTTACTGTTTACCCAGGCTTAGATAAATCGCCACCTTTGCCCTTTGTGAATCAGAAAGAAATCCTCTCATGCTTATAAGCTATTGTATTCTGGGTTATCAGTAAGCTGTGGGCTGAATGAGCTCATTGGTGAGGTAAGAAATGTTACTAGGAAGCCATGGAACATGCCTGTGGAGAGAGGCAGTCACGAAAGAGCTCTGAAAGATCATTTGTGGCACGGATGGAGAGAGCACACTGCCATTCCAGCCTGCAGGACATTCTTGAAGTGACAACAGGGTGCAGTAGACCTAATTGACATAAGGATAACATCATCTGGAAGATTTTGCAAGTGCTAAACCTGCTCTCCAAGGCCTGCCTCCATCTCCCTGTATCTCTCTGCTGATAACAGAGATAGATGCTTTGGTCCTGGCCTTAGAGAAGCAGGTTATATGGTTCCTAAGTCCAGACTACACCGAGTCAAATGTTACCAGAGCAAATAATGAAAACAGGCTATATCTAGCCTGTATGTGATGTTTTTCATGAGAGTTGGGTAGAACACGTGGCTAGAATAGTGAGGCCCGGAGTTTATTCCCAACACTGACCAAAACAAAAGTATAAAAGTATGCATTTCTATGTTGTGTTGGTCTTGTGAGTAGAGCAGGACCAAGAGACCAGGCACTCTTAGGAGTTTTATACAGCAAGATCACATTGCACCTTAAAATTCCCTGGCATGCAATGGATTGTCTATCATCCATTTGTAGGAAATAATAAAAATTAGCATTCTTGACAGTAATGTACCTAATTAACAGATCTGAGCAAGGTATCTGATCATTTGTTCAGAAGTCTTGCATCTACAAAGACCTCTGTATTTATCAGATCAATCCACAAAGTTGGGGTGTTTTAAAGTCAGCATGACTTTGTTTTGGGGGTCTGGTAGTGAGGATCTTGTTCTCTATGCCTCTTATGCATGCAGGAGACATAAGGAAGCTCAGAGTAATGGGACAAGCTGAGAGCAGGGCACACACCCACAAGATTGTGCTTAGCATAACCACCCAACACAACAGGACTCCATGGGGTCCCCAAGATCTTCTAGTGCAATTGAAGTGACTTCCAGATTCCTGTGTAGATCTCTCCACCCCAGGGGCAGGTAAAGAACTGTCTAAATCTGCATCTCTAGAGTGTGAGTTTTAGTTTTGAATGCAGTCACACATCACTCCACCAGCAATAAGGAAAGTAAATGAGGAAGATGAACCAACTCTAGATAAGATGGGGCCTTGAAGCCACAGCATCAAATGCTCATTTGACTCATAGTGCTCTGCAGGGGAATGCAGAGCATCTGAAGAAGACCTTCCCCCCACTGCTGCTGAAGCACAACTGGGGCAGATGAGAAGGTGGCTTAGTTTGGGTTTCATTGCTGAGAAGAGACACTGTGACCTGTGACTACGGCAACTCTTACAAAGGAAAACATTTAACTGGGGCTGGCTACAGGTTCAGAGGTTCAGTCTGTTATCACCATGGTGGGAAGCATGGCAGCATCAGGCAGCCATGGCCCTAGGGAGGCCCAGTGTTCTACATCTTGCTCAGAAGGCAGCCCAGAGGAGACAGGATCCCACACTGAGCAGAGCTTGATATATATATACATATTTTATATATGTCTATGTGTGTATATATATATGCATATATATATATATATACACACATAGACATATATAAAACCTCAAAGCCTCCCTCCATTTTGACACATTTCTTCCAACAAGGCCACGTCTTCTAACAGTGCCACTCCCTATGGGTCAAGCATTGAAACATGTGAGTCTATGGGGGCCAAACCTATTCAAACCACCACAGAAGTACATATTAAACTCTCTAAAACTTAACAGTCTAGCCGGGTGGGCAAGATGATACACACATGTAAACCCAGCACTTGGAATGTGGTAACAGAAAGAATAAAAAGTTCAGGGCAGGCTATAGGTACATAACAGGTTGGAAGGCTACCCTGAGCTATCTGAGACCCTATCTCAGACAAACAAATAAAAACAAAACCACAAAGCTAACATCATCTTAGGCCTAAAATAGTCTAACAATTTATAATGTAGAAACTATTGAAATGATGCACAATTATTTTATGAAAAGGAAGTATGGTACAGAAATAATAGCAGCTGAAACCATATATATATATATACAAACAACAAAGACTCAGCAGGTTGAATTTATGTATTTATACACCACCCATATATACATATTGTATATGTGTATGTGTGTGTGTGTGTGTGTGTGTGTGTGTGTGTGTATATACACAATAATAGTCAAAGAAAAAGGCTGTCAACTTGATAGAGGGGTACACCAGTGGGAGGTTCTAGAGAGAGAGAAGGAAGAGGGAAAGGGATATAATTATATTTTAAGTTCAAAATGTATTAAAATTTGTATAGGAAAAAAATGGTAACTGGCCTACTTGCCCAAAAGAGAGGTTGTCCCATACAGAAAGGTATATAAACTTGAGGCTCCTGAAACACTGCTGCTGGAATGGAAAACTGCCTGTTTTGGCTGCTATTGAAATTGTGACTTACAAAAGAGCCAGACTAAAAGGAAGGGAGACAGATATTTAAGTTCTTTAATATTAAATTAAAATTAAATTTCTAATGTTAAGACTTTCACAGACATTTATAGCAATTTTATTCACAATATTCCCAAACTAGAAACAATAAAGGTGCCTCTGCAAAAGGCAGGGGTAATAAACTGTGACATATCCGTGCAGTGGGTTGTTACCCAGCTACAAAGAGAAGTGAACATTGAAAAGACATTGAAAAGCCTGAAACAGGCTGCAGAGTAAAGAGTTTCAACCTCATGACATTCTGGAAAAGGTGAAGTTACTGAGGCAGGAACAAAATGGGAGCTGTCAGAGATAGGGAGGGAGACAGGAGTGAATAGGCAGGTCTCAGGATTTTTAGAACAGTGTATAACGTCCCAATGTAATATTGTACTGGTGAATACATGTCATTATGCATTTGTCAAAGTTCAGAAAGCCAGTCATGGTGGTGCATGCTCACCTGTAATGCCAGCATTGGTAAGTATAAGCAAGAAAACCAGAAGTTCAAAGTCGTCTTTGGCTACATACGGAGTTTAAGACTAGCCTAATCTACATGATCCTCTGTCTCAAAAAATAGAATAAAATAAAGAGGAATCCTAGACTGGATTTTCCGATTTGAACTTTAGCCGATACATTGATTTTGCTGATCAGTTATAGTAGACATCCCACGGCAATGTAAGAAGTCATAGGTGCCAGGGATAGACGGAGGAGTCGGGGAACTGTGTAGGTTACCTGCTCAGTTCCTTTAAACCTAAACCTGCTCCACTCCTAAAAACCCAGTCCATTAGTTTAAAATTAACCCATCCCAAATAATTTCTACATAAAGAAATTTCAAAGAACTCAAGTGCCTAGTCAGCTATTTGGAAACCGCATGAACGAGCTCCTCTTTCAAAGGCAGCTGAGAAAACCCAGATGCAGCAGTGTGAAGCAGCAGGCCTCGCCAAGGTTCAGACATCCCAGACTGCTGACACCTATCAAGACTCAACAAAACCCTTCTAATAGGGTTTAGGAGGCACAGTGGGGGAGGGGAAGAGGAACCAAATTCTTACTCAAAGAATTAACAATTTGGAACATGCACAAGAGTGTCAACAAGTTATGTAGATCTTATCAGTGTTGCATTTTTGGTGCCTCGCAGCTATCCAGCCAGGCTCCACCAGCCTGTCAACACCTACAGCATCCCACGCCTGCGCAGGCCTCTCCACACCGCCTGCGCAGGCCTTTCCACACCTCCGGAAGCTCTGCTGGACAGTACTGCCTCCCCAGAGCCCACAGGAACTGGGTGGGAGTCTGACTTTCCCTCTCCACTCAGGGCACTCTGCAGTCTGTGCACGAAGCCTGCTCCCCGTTCTGTGGCTTGGTTGGAGCCCCATTTTGAAAAGAGAACTGAAGGTAGGAAATCCAATGTCCTTGCATTTCAGGGAAGAGACTGTCAGAGTTTCAAGCATGTGAGGACCAATTAGACAAAGTCATCACGGAAGGAGCATTTTAAGTTTCTGTGTTTGCAGATGGAACTTCATGATCATGCAAAGTTATGAATAAGGAAAAGGGAAGGCGCACTGTTGAGTTCTTTTCCCCATCCCCTGACACTTGTGGCTCTGGGTACAGAGCCCGAGTGTGCTGGACCTGCACACTATCATACACACACATCCAGCACACTTAGGCCTTGCTCCACAATAGTACAAACTTTCAAATGTGATTTTGCTTAAGAGTACAGAAAATGGTCGTCTGTGTGTCCTGGCTTCCTTTTACAGTCACGTGTTCCTTTTGTAAGAATCAGTGAATGGTTCTCCCCGTTTGTTCTCCCATTTAGGCAGCCTTAAGTGCCTTGAAACAGTTTTCTGAACAAGGACTGGAATCAATTGATGGGGCCGTGAATGTTGAAAAGGGTTCTCTTGAAAAGTGAGTAAATCCTTGCTTAGTGTTTTTACTTTTGTATCTATACAAAACATGAGACATAACTGTATGGTTAAAAATAAAAACCCCAGACAGTAAGGTCTAAATCTTACAAAATTCTTCATACTTCGGTTAAATATAGATGAATGAAAAGCATATATACAGTCAGAATCAGCTTTTCTAAAACGTGGACACTCTAAGCCATGAGTTGGCCTTTGTCTTTGCACTTTAATGCCATGGAGGGCAATCGTGACCGCCTTTCGGGATGTAGCCAGCTCAGGGCTGCCGGGACTGTCTCACTGCATACTGCATACTTCTCTCACCAACCCAGTTTTTGAGCCAAAAAAAAAAAAAAAATTGCACTCACATTTCATAGTACAACTGTGAGAGGGCAGAGTGGGGCCGGAGGCAGCCCCTGCCCCTGTTTTTCCTGATTTCGTTTTTTTGTTGTTGTTGTTGTTGTTGCATGGGACATTAGCACATTCTGCCAGAGAAACAGGAGTGCTCGAGACTTAGCAAACACGCAAATGTAATCATGACTCCTGAAAGCCAGCGTCTAGCTTTTTTGGAGATTTGACCTTAAGTTGCTAAGGAAGGGACTAAGTTTTGGGTTTCCTTAGAGACCCAATTCATACTAGCAAAGTAGAGAGTCAGGCATATTTACAGTATAGAGTCTAAATGTTTTCAAAGCAATAATAATAGCTGATGTAATCTCAGAGCACACACAGAAGATACCATCAGAATTAAAATTAAAACATAGAACCTGGAAAGGAAAAAGCAAATATGTTGATTCTGCAGTTAAATGAACATACAAAGAAAAACACAAAACAAAACACACTTGGTCATTTATATTAAAAGGTAAGAGCATGAGAAGAAGACATTTGGTAAACAGGCATGGCATTTTAGGTTGTCTATAGATTGGCAACCATTTATAAGCTAATGTAATCAAAACCATTCCCACATGATCTCATCAGCAGACTATCTGAGCATAAATATTGTTGTTTCACTTTAAAATGTCACTTTTGTGGTGACCTTTGAATCCTGTGTGCCATCTGCTAATAAACATGTCTGAAGATGTGCAGCCCAGACCTCAGCTCTTGTTAATGTATTAATCTTTCAGACAAGACAAGCATCTGCAGGAGAAAGCGGACAATAACCAGGCGAACCCGGGCCCCATCACTCAGGACTGCAAGAAATCAAAGTCGGCCATCTAGCAGCTCCCAGAGCCCACGGCTGCCACTGCGTCCGTATAAACCTGTCAGCATACACGAGGTTGTCTGTGTTCTAGGAAATGAATAACTAATACCATTATCTGAGTCTTATGTGAAGACAACGCTATTCCAACACAGGAGATAATGTACATGGTACTGTTTATTCAACTGGGGGAAAATAAAACTTTGAGCATTTCCCTTGGAACTTGAGATCAGATCATAACTCATTTGCCCAGAGGCAGCAGAAATCTGATCCCACTACTGAAGCTTAAAAATAACAATTAATGAAAAGCGTTAGAAACAAGGCTACAGTTTTAAAATGACTCATAGAGAAGTTGGGTCTGGTTCTGTCCTTACGGTTGCTTTGTCGTGGTGAGTGTGTTGTTCTACTCTCTCTTGTATGAAATAATGCTTGACAATTCAGAAATTAACCAATGATGTGCTGTAGAATGTGATGCTTGTCTTCATATAGTCTCACAGTTTTTATGCAGATATTTGTAACCGCACACACACACACACAAATTACTTTAAGGTGCATAGCACAAAGATGTATGCAAATAACTGTTTTAAATCAGGTCCGATAATACTAGGAACAAGTAGTTTCCATATATTTCAGGACTTCTAGGACAAATGAAACAAAACCGAGCAGTTGTGGGTTTTGCGCTATAGGATGCCATCAGCCATCAAGAGGGCGTCTTGACTCTGCCCATCGCTCCAGGAGTCTACTCTGTCGTGGAAATTGTGCCCACCCCCATCTGTGTGTTGTAGCCACTCACTGTTTGCATCGAGTGTCTTTAGTGACTGCCTCTGGACTCGGGACAGTGGGTAGGATCAAAATAAATACTGTACATGGCGGGAAGGGAAAGCCAGTTGGAGAAGTTTCTCGCCAACCACGCTCTGGACCAGCATGTTGGAATCCAGCGTGGGGCAAATGCAGTAAAGATTTGGTCCGTTTCTGTATGAGTTGTTGTTCCTTCAATCCCTTCCTCCCGCCTTTTTAAATGTCAGCGCTGTGAAATCTGTGGGGAAGGTCACCACCCAGCCTCACTGTCACCACCCAGCCTCACTGTCACCACCCAGCCTCACTGTCCTGCCCAGCCGTGGAATTAAAAGTGGCTGTATCTGCGAAACTGCAGACGGCCTCTAGGGCGCCTGGGGCCTGAGGAGGGCCTGGTTTGACCAGCCCCTGTCACCTTAGTGTTCAGGCTTTCTCCTTATTGATTTACAAACATTGTGCAATGAGAAAACACTAGATGGTCTAACTGCTCGGCCCAACCTGACAATAGGAGTAGAATTATGTAAGATTTCACAAGCAAAACCACTACACATCATCTCGATCTGGCTGACTCACACGCGACTGGAGAATAAACAAACAGCGCCATAAGGAAATAACTCCAGGGTTAATGACTCCCATGTGGGGAAGTCCGGCGGTATTGGGCGGGCTGGGTGCCCTTGGAGGAAATAAGCTTGCTTACATAAGTCTGGGTCCCAATGAAAAGAACACGTTTGTAGAGTTGGGGTTCTCAGGGGTGTTTGTCTGGGCACGGTGCTGCTGCGTGATCAAGAACACTGATCAAACTCATTCCCTTGGCAGGATGCGGGCCCTTGCTCTGGCTTCAGCACCTGGATGAGGTGAAAACCCACTTCCTGCAGGGCGGCTGACCCCATGCAGTAAAAACCACAGCCTTCTTCAGCAACAGTGAGCTGGGCAGGTCTGTGGCGAGGTGGCAAGCTCAAATGGCACAAATGTCCTCAGTTCTCACCACTCAGGTATCCGAAGCATTTAACCAGGGCAGTCAGACAAGCTGAATCATTTCTAAATCCACAGAGCAGCCTAGATGGCGGGAGACTGGCATTTGCATAAATGTTGATTCCTCATCCAAAATCCTGCACCTCTACCTTCTAGAACTGCCTGGGAAGGCACTGGAGTCGGTCCTGGGACAGTAATTCTCTGTACAGCTTCTGCTTTTTCTGTCTGTCTTTTTTTGTTTCCTTTTTTTCCTGTTGAATTACCAATGCAAATGATGGGTGGCCTACACCCCTGGCAAGGCCCACTGCAGTGGCTCGGCTCAGCAGCCCAATGCTATATATCATTAGAGGGGAAACCATTAAGCACATTTATTGAAAGAATGTTTCTTCAGCACAAGGAGATCTTTTTGATGAAAAATGGAACTCATTATTCTTTAAAGGACACAGATTGACTTATCTCCTCTATCAATTACAGTGTCTGCTTTCAGCTTGTCTCAATCAGCACAGAGCTTTGTAGTCACTTCCTAGGGCCGAGGCCAATGTGCTTCATGAAAAAGGGTTGTTTTCACATTTTAATTGGAAATATAATAGTGCGTTCTGGAACTCTGACTATCTTTTCCACTACCACTTGCCAAAGATCAATGGTGAGACACCACCCACCCAGCCATGACACACATTCCTCCCCTTTCCTGGGGTGACCCCTCTAAGAAGCTGTCTGGCATCCTTCTCCCCAGTACATATTCTCAGTTATGAACCTTTTTCTCCCTTGATGTTTCAACCAATGTTGTACACCATAGAGCGAAAGTAGATGTCTGAAAATTTTATCCTTAGGACTAGCGTGTGACTGTGCAGCTGTGAAGACCCAAGTTCTGATCACAGGCACAAATGGGAAAGTTGGGTGGAGTGGCATGCTTCTATAACACACACACACACACACACACACACACACACCCACACACACACACACACTGGGGAGGCAGAGACAGGCAGATGAAGAAAGCTCTCAGCAGGACAGTTTAGCTAAATTGCTGAGCTCCCAGGTTCCAGGAGAGGCATTGTCTCAAACAAACAAAGCGGAAGCAATTGGAGATGACATAGCAACTATTAGCATTCTGTCTAAACTCCACCCCACAGTTACCTGGCAACAGCCAGGTATGCTCCTCCCCACAGTTGCCTGGCAACAGCCAGGTGGGCCTGGCCCACTATAAAAGGGGCTGCTTGACCCATCCTCTCTCTCTTGCTTCTCTTTTGCCTCTCTTGCCCCCCTCCCTCTTTTCCCCCTTTTCCTTCACTGCCACCCTGCCCCCTCTCTTTCAATAAACCCCACTGGAACTGTTTGGCCTGATGTGGTTTCTGGAACTGCACGACCATCACAACAGCAACCTCTGGCCTCCTGTGAAAATACTCACATGGACACATTGCACACAGAGAGGGGGGGGAGGGAGGGGGAGGGAGGGAGGGGGGAGAGGGAGAGAGAGAGAGGGGGGAGGGAGGGAGGGAGGGAGGGAGGGAGAGACAGAGACAGAGAGACAGAGAGAGACTTAGCTTATTATCCAGAGGCTCCCAGGATGCCTTGGTGACTTTGGGAATGTGTCCAGACCTATGCACTGGTGTGTAAATCCTGCTGATATGACTAAGGACAGTAACTGCCCAGAGCTTGTTCTGTATCTTTCCTTCTCCAGGTTGGCCCTGAGCTCCTGAGCCTCTTCCTTGAGCCTTGAGCATTATAGGCTTGTGCCACCACACCTACATTTCTAGACTTGCACCTTACCTCACATAAATGCCTTCCATTTCTCAAGAGCACTCTTTAACCTTATCAGTGTTCAAAGGCCAGTGTCTTCTGCCTGAAACAATACTTAATCCAGTAAGTACTCAATATAGAAAGATGGATACTTAACATAGTAAGCACTCAGAAATGTTGACTGGATGAATAATGGAAACATCTGCCTCAAGAAGGTTCCTCCCTGACGGTGTGAGCGGTGACTTGGACAGGGAAGTTCGGCCTGCGTGGATATAGCCTCTTGCCTAAGAGAATAAACTGTCTTAACACATCACTTAACAGCTCCAGTCTTCAGCTTCCATAACCTGGGTATGAGAAGACGTAGCAGCATGGAGAATTGCTAAGACTCAGCTCCAGTCTTCAGCTTCCATAACCTGGGTATGAGAAGACGTAGCAGCATGGAGAATTGCTAAGACTCAGCTCCAGTCTTCAGCTTCCATAACCTGGGTATGAGAAGACGTAGCAGCATGGAGAATTGCTAAGACTGTGCACATGGGGCCTGTGCAGATAACCTAGGAGGTGACCCGTCACCAAGTCTGGTGACCTAAGTTCAATCCTCAGAACCCCCAGGTAGGCGAAGAGAACTGACTCCTGAAAACTGTCCTCTGACCTCTCTATTCATGCACTGACAGATGTGTGCACACACAGGCACCATGAATAAATACATTAGAAAGCAACAAATAACCAAACATAAATGTGCATACATATAAAAAGTAAACATAGCATTTCAGCCCACTAATGGATATTAGAGGAAGAAGTTTATTGACCTACTCTAGGGACCTAGTTTAGAAATTGAATAAACCTTCTGCATCTCATTTTCACATGCATAAAATGATGACCTCCCCCAACACTGTAGCTCTAAACTTCTCCACAGTTACTGAAATTCTGTCTCCAATGGTTATGAAAATTTTATCAAACACTTGAAAGGATTCTTCCCACTACAGTTAGGAAAGGCAAGTTAAACCAGCAATGGGAGATTTGGTACAAAGCCAGAGGGTGTTTCACAGAACCTAAGGGCAGAATCCAGATGTCAATTGGAGCCAGGAAGTAGAAGGTTAGGTGGAAACTAGGAAGCTCACCATCTCTCTTAGCCCCCCCTCCCACTGTCTCCCTAAACCCGCTCCTGCTTCCTACATACACACATGGGAAAGCAGGGCCAGCAACAGAATCCTAGTGCACAGATACCTGAAGAAACACCATCTTTCTCTTTTGACTTCATTCTAGAGTCTTAAGGAAGCTGCTACCTGGCTGGCCCATCCCAGACCAGAAGCTTACCCTAGTTTATATTTTACCACTAGAACTGCCCCCCCTAGGTGGAGTAGTCATTTGTGAAGACAGAAACACTGCTTAGCCTGCAACCCAACAGATAGCTGTCTCTTGGCTTCCTGCCACACTTCCCATGGAGGTAAGGCACTTTTTAATCATGTGCTAGTCCTTACTCTCAAGGTAGTTGACAGAGAAGCTTAAATAGCTGAATACCATTCTCCTAAGTGTCACAGACAACTTTTAAGTTTGTCAAGGCTGCACTACTTTGCTTGGTTGTGTTTAATCCTTTCAGTCTTTGGTTTCAAGGCTCTTATGAACTGCAAAAGTATCCCGAATGAATCTTTAAACTACCTAGAGCAAGAAAGAAAACATTTCCATTGATCTTAAATTAGCATATTTTAAATAAGCCTTCTTTCCTTCTGCTTGAACAAGGGGGTGGGGCAAGGCAGTAGCAACATCCTCCACCCAGGTCGCCACACTTCAGAAAATTCTGAAGTAACTCCTCTGCCTTTGTTATCCTGAGAGGTTTTGATAGAAGAGAAGTTTGAGTCTGTAATGGAGAGGGGTAAACACAGAGGCAAACTTGGTTTAATTTTCTTGCAAACTTTGCTCAGGGGTGTTCAAAGAAGGGAAGAGACTTGGTTGCTTAGGTGAGTAGGAGACAGACAATAGATAGAATTAGAAATTTGGAATGCAAACTAAAGTGCATGCCTTGGAGAAGAATGAGGAAATGTGCTGCCCTGGAGGAGGGCTCTGACCAGAATAGATGAGTCTGTTCCTCTCAGCAGCTTCAGGAATGAACAGTTTTTTTGTTTTTTTTTTTTTAAATCTTCCTTTTCCTTTTGAGCCTCTCCCAAACCTCCCACAAAGAGTCATTTTCCAGAATGATCCTTAGCCACTGGTCATATCTCATTCTTGAGCACAGAGAAATGAATAAGGTCTGTCTTCAACAACTCAATGTGACTTATGAGCACCCACCTTTGGCAAAGACCCAGACTGGATGTAACCTCCAAAGAGAACCTGGTTCTGAATCTCTGAGAGTAGGAAAATGAGAGGTCGGCTGCTTCCACAGTTACCCAATCAGATACACTGCAGATCTTCATGATTAGCTCCACTACAGCTACAGTGTTTATGGATGAAGCAGTGCCTTCACACTCAGCCAGTAACCACAAATTTGGTACTGAAAAGACATTCTACCCTCTATGCCTGCTTTTCTTAACGTAGTGCTTGGCTTGGCCAACTGTGACCAAGATGCAGTAGGAATCCATTTTGCATGGTTTTCCCCTGGGGGTAAATCCTTGTGAACACTGACGTTTGCTCAGCATCAACCTCCCCATCACCACCACCTGCAACCTGTCCAACTGTTGACATGTTTCTTCTCCATCCATCACCAAAGAAGCAGTTCTGGGTGTTGACAAGAGTTGGGAGTCTGAGCCGTGCGTAGTAACACATGCCTATAATTGCACTTGAGAGGCAGAGTCAGGGTGATCTCTAGGAATATGAGTTTGAGGCCAGCTTGGTCTACAAAGCGAGTTCCAGGACAGCAAAGGCCCTGTTACACAGAGAAACCCTGTCTTGAAAGCCAAAAAAAAAAAAAAAAAAAGTTGGTGTCTGGAATACAATGCCTGACACCCCCATCAGGAAGCTCAACTCTTCTGGCCCCTGCACACGCTGTACTCACACGCGGTAACGTCAACTCTTATGGCCTCTGCACATGCTGTACTCACACACGCAGACCTAGACACACATACACATAACAAAACCATAAAATCCAAACGTGAAGTTGGGGGGGCTGGGGTCAGATTACCAGTGTGCTGAATTCTTGGCCTTCCCAGTCAGTCTCTAGATGAGTAAAGTGAGCTTAACTTTCCCCAGCCATAAAATCAAGGTCTCACTGTAGTTATATAGATTAAATAAATTAATTCTGTGAGTCAATACATCTAAAGTGTTTTGAGCTATATGTGGCCCAGAGTAAGCTCTCATAAACATGACTTATGATTGACCAGAAGACATCAATGAATTAATCAATAAATATTGATCAACTACTGTGTGCCAGAAATTATAATTAGGTGCTCAGCTGGGGAAGAACAGGGATGAATAAGGCCCCTGGAAGAGGCAAGGGTAGATGAGAAAAACTAACACAGACCTAGGAAGATGTGCATAGTCCGAAGAGTCCTGGAACCAGCCTCTGAAATGTCAGGTCTAAGCTGGACATGGTGCCATTGCTGTACCTTCTTAGAAGACAGAGGTGCCAGGCCCTAATGCTGCATACCCACATAGGGTAGGTCAGGCCAGCCAGGCTCCTGATTTGAAGAGCTGGGCAAGTGAGACAATAGGATTAGTTCTAGATTTCCTGAAACTGGCATAAGTATGGGACATTCAATAAAAGGTCTTCACCTGGTAACCAAGGCTGGAGCATCGATGGTGGACAGAGGGTATTGTAAGCAATGAGCATTTAGATGATGGTTGGTGATTCCTGCCTTACTAAACACCCTCTAGACCAGTAGTTCTCAGCAAGTGGCTCTCGACCCTGTGGGAGGCGTCACATACCAGATATCTTGCATATCAGATATTTACATTATGATTCATAACAGTGACAAAAATTACAGTTACAAAGAGGTAATGAAATAATTGTATGGTTCAGGGTCACCACTACCTGAGGCACTGTATTAAAAAGTCACAGCATTAGGAAGGTTGAGAACCACTGTTCTAGATAATTTCAGACTCAAGAAGAGCAAAAGGCTAAGGGACAAAGCCTCAGGAAGCACCAGAATTAAAGGGGTGGGCTGAAGAGAGGGGCTCATGTGGGAACATGAGAAGGAATTGGAATAGTGGAAAGAGGACCCCAGGAGGGGTGCGATGACCAAAAATGCAGCAAGTGGCTGGAGTAGGCAGGAAGACAGCCTATCAGTGCCAGCGCCAGAGGCCATGGACCATGGTTTTCCTTGTTCTTCTTCCTTCCTTCCTTTCTTCCTTTCTTCCTTTCTTCCTTTCTTCCTTTCTTCCTTTCTTCCTTTCTTCCTTTCTTCCTTTCTTCCTTTCTTCCTTTCTTCCTTTCTTCCTTTCTTCCTTTCTTCCTTTCTTCCTTTCTTTCTTTCTTTCCT
>CM052702.1:34927902-34949229 GCA_028551405.1 Uromys caudimaculatus | reverse complement strand
TCTCTTTTCTGTCTTAATGAAAGTGGAGAGGTAGATTCAAGGAAGGGAGTCTGATTCTTCTTTTGAAGAACTAGATAGCTCCTCCACCACAGTCCCACTTCCACTATCTTCTAAACATTGGAAATACTGGTAAAGCAGACATAAAGACTATTACTGTGTAGTTATCTCTCCCAGATTGGACATTTTTACCTGGAAGTAGCAGGGTGCCTCAGAAAGCTTAGGAAACTAACGAAAGCTTGAGGGGCTGGGAGATGACTAAAGTGCCTGGTGCTCACATATGAGCATCTGAGTTCTAATTCTCAGAACACACATAACAAAGATAGGAACGGGGCACTTACATGTCTGCTATGCCAGCCTTGGGAGCAGTGGGCCACAGGAGGAGCCTTGAAGTTCACTGACCAGCTTCAATGAGTGACCCTATATAAATCAATCAACCAATCGACCAACCAACCAACCAACCAATCAATCAATGGAAAGCATTGATTGTAAAGCAAATGAAGAAAGGCATTGGACATCAATCTTGCTGCCCTGCAAACATACAAATATGCATACAGAACACATAGAAACACACACAGTTACACGGTTCAAAATGTTCACAGTAATTGTAAAATCCACCAGGTTCATCTTTGAGGTTATTTAAACAGAAAACAATTTCTGGGGGTGGGGACATGAGGGCACTCTTTGTTGGAGCTGTCTGCAACTTGGGCAGGAATCTCCAAGGATGGAGCTCTCATCTATGTGACGAGGTGAGTTTTTGGTCGATGCAGATGCCTGAGAGTCAGTCACCCACGCTTCCTAACTCATGACCCTGTAGGTAACACCAATAATTTAATTGGTTCACCAGGTTGGAGTTGGGTCGAATTGTTCCTTTGGTATATCATCATACGCCCATTCTGGGGTGAATGAATGTTCCCATCACCTTAGGAAAAGTTATGTGACTACAACAATGTCCTGGTATTCTAGTTCACTAGACATCCAGACTGTAAGGAGGAGGAGCTTTTTTAGGGCGTGGCAATGTGCATTTAATTGTTTAGAATATCAATTGTATCCCCTAGCCATCCAGAGGTGGTGCCTGCTCCATCATTGCCAGTGAGATAGAAAGGGCTCATGTGCACAGGAACTCACAGTTAGCAACTCTCACAACGTCTTCCCCAAGGCCCTCTGGAGATGGCAAATGCTGTTGAGCACTGGGGCACCCAGCCTGTGATGGGTGATACCCACGGAGGTGCCCTGAGGTGGACATCCTCTTTCACTTCAATGCTAAGCTACGCTTTGCTCTGGGTGGGCACCTAGTTTTAGCTCTGTCTTAATTACCTTCTGAGAATAATTTTTGCTACAAGAGTCATGAGCAGGGGATAGAAACTTCATTGGAAGTAAGCTTACCTAGGAATGCCTGACAAGAGCTATGTGGGCCACAGAGCTGAGTTTTACGTGGGATGTCCTGTCTCATGGACAATCCACATCACTCTGTTGTGGTGTAAGGACTGTCGGAAAAGATCACCCTTCCCATTAGGAAGTGTTTATTTTCCTTCCTTTTCATCGGAGCTGGTCTTGTAATAGCTAAATTAATAGAATCCTGAGAGACTCACATGCCAGTTCCAGATCTTCTGGGTCTAGCCTCTTGCTTCTCTATGGAGTCATGCCCTGTTTTGAGTCTCTCAGCACCATTCTGTGGGGAGCCCGAGTCTCAGGTGTAGGTGCCTTTTCAACAGCCTCAGCTGTGGTCCAAACTCAGCATCAGTGGCTGGTGGCATCCTGGGTGTTCTGACCCCAAAACTCCTCTAGCAATCTCAGACCCAGTAAGTATCACAAGGAGCAGGAACACCACCGTGCTGAGCTCAGTCGGCCCAGGCCGTTCCTGCCACAGCAGCTCTGGTGGTTTGTTACATAATAGTGGGTAACCAGAACTGTTCTCATGTTTTCTGCACGCCTCTATCCTAACTGCTGGAGTAATCGACACACACAAACCTTAAGCTACCCACCAACTTCTTGTCAGCGCAAGGACTTCTTCCCATGACCCCTTGCAGTTCCGCTAACAAGTTCTGTTTGCCTTGGCCTCCTTACAAGTGCATGCAGCACAGACCTCAGGTGTGAGGCAGAGGAAGAGGAGGACTGGGGAAATTCCCCAGGGGAGGACACCATTGACAAGTGAGCTGTGAGAACCTCTTGGACTAGACCCATTTTTACAGACAGTTGACCACAGAAGTGATTTCTTCCCTAGACTTCATAAAAGAAGGCAAACCAAATGCTAAGGCAACTCAGATGGCTGTGTTCCCACTTTCTTATACTGAGGGCCAGTTTTAGTGGTGTGATAGGATGCTTGACCATAGTAACTACGTTTCTATGTTTCTATGACTCGTGTGTGTATGTGTATGTATGTGTGTGTGTGTGTGTGTGTGTGTGCAGAGTGTGTACTCATTCATGTGTATGTATGTTTGTGTGAATTCGGGAACATAGGACATGGGATATGTCTGAAAGTCTGGGGTCGGTCTTCACCTTCCATCTTGTCCAAGATAGGACCTCATTGTCTTTTCCTCTGGAGATACCAGGCTAGCTCTGCCCTGAACTTCTGTTTGTCCTGTTTCTGCCTGGGATCACAGATGCTGGCACTACTTACTCGGCTGTTTTTTAAAAAAGATATATATTATTTTTATTCATGTGTCTGTGGGAGTGCAGGTGCCCACAAGGCCAGAAGACGCCAAGAGATCTTCTGGAGCTGCAGTTCCAGGTAGTTGTGAGCTGTGTGGTGGGAACTGAACCCAGTTCCTCTAAATGCCAAGCAAGTGCTCTTCACTCCAGAGTCATCGCTCCAGCCTCTCACTTAGCTTTTATATGGGTCTAGAGATTAGAACTCACCTGCTTTCACGGTTAGTGCTTTGACCCACTGACCAATCTCCTCAGCTCTAAGTCTCCATCGCCTCCCGGGCCCTGTGAGCCCGGCTCAGCCTGTTCCACATACCCTCAAACTCTCAGAGGTTTGCTTGTCTGGGGAAGGAGCATCAGTTGCTTTATGTTCTAGACCCTACTTCATAGACCAGGAAGCCGTTGGGAAAGCCGGAATTGCTAAGCCACCCTCCCACATTCCTCCTTCTTTCATAGGAATAAAATAAGAACTTATTAGAAGAGTGTGGTCCCAGAACTGGAGTTTGAGCCACAAAGCGTGTTCCTCAGAAGATCGTAGCTTACCTGCTCTGGCCCAAATTCTACCTTTCTTCCTGGGCTGCAATAATAGTTAGTAAACATGCTCAGACTTCAGTAGAGTACCTTAACTTATGGCAGGGATCACGTGGGCAGTGCCCATATACCATTGCTAGACTCTCTGCATTTCAGACATAGTGGAGTTCTGGCACAATGCTTGAATTGTTTTTGTATTGTCTGGATCATAAATGATAATGGAAGACCCCATTACTAGGAAAATTAGAATTAAACAAGGTGATCTGTGCTGAGTTATTGTGTTATGGAATTCATCCCACATCCAGGCTCCGATGACCTCATAAATTGTTCTTTGGGTTGGCAATGTCACCCTAGCCTGCGAGATTGAATTATTTACTTGTAACTCAGACCCCCTGTCTAGTCTGTAATGAAGAATACCTTGTGTGTCTTGGCTGGCATGGGTAGTAGAGTCAAATGCCCACAATTGTCTGAGTTGTGGGCAGTGACATCAACCATATGTCCCAAAGGGACAATCACTAATATTGTTCATAGTTCATTGTCGCAGTATCAGGTAAGGGAAGACAGATGGGAAAGTGTCCAGAATACTGCATCTGGCACAGGGGTGTTTAGAATATGAGATGTGATTCAGACTTTCGGGCTGTTATACTAACTGGGGAACAATGGGATTCCTTCCCTGCCCCACCCCCAGTCAGTTCTAGGGAACTCAGAAAGATGGTGGCTCAGGACCGGATCACACTGAGCCCCACCTGGGACAGCTTCTGGGACTTCCCCCTGAGGAGCAGTCTCACGTATTTGGAGGGTGAAAACAGCTTTCCTGGAGGAAAGAACCTCAGATCCTCTGATCCCAAGGTGACAAACAAGCTGGTGAGAGAAGAGCCACCAAGAAAGGAGGGCCGTTTCACCAGGCGGCTCCTTTTGACCCTGCAGGGTCCAACAAATCACTCTCAAAGCCATGGTCTCTTTCTTCTAAGTGGGAGAGGGGACACATTTCCCTACTTGACACAGAGCCAAACCCGCCAAAGGCTTGCAATGACCTGACCTCCAACCTCCAGGTCAGAGCCAGGCTTGCTGACTGTATATCATCTGCTCTCTCTGAAATCCTCAAACATAACAGCTGTGGAAGATGTATTGTCTCATTAAAGACCGTGGAAACTGATCCAGAAATGATATCTGCTGCTAAAACCAATGGCCTTAATCCCCTCCCCTCAAATTGGCCATAACTGCCAGGACCACAGGAAACCTATCACTGAGAGCCTCATTAGAGCTTCATTTTTTCTCTGTTGTTGTTGTTGGGTTTTTTTGTTTGTGGTTTGTTTTGTTTTGTTTTTTCAAAACTCTACTTGGCTACCCCTGCTGACTGACAAGATGGTTCAGAATTCCAGCTGGTGCCTTTCAACACTTCCAACACACACTTCTACTGGGAGTGACTGTCCTCTGAGCCAAGTGACTGCCATACTGCTATCTTGGGTGTCCATTCAGCAGTGTCCCCATGAAAAAATCATCCCAACTGGATTTGTTGATGATTTACACCCTCACATAGAAGGACAAAGAGGGGCACCCAAGTACTCACTCACTCCTTAATTGCCCATGGCCTGGGGTGGGGGTAGAGTGTGTAAGCTGGGGAAGACTAGAGTGGAGACTGTCTAAATGGCTACAGGGAAGCCCTTTTCCATGCTAGGTCAGGACTTCCCAGGTACAGCCCACTATAGAGGAGGAACACTCACAGCCCTGGAAGTAAGCTCTATGAGGAAGTGCGATAAACTCCATGGTTCCCCAGAATGGACTTTGGCTGCACTGTGCTCTGTTTGTCACTGGGACACTAGGAGAAGAGGTAGGTGTTGATTACATTTTCTCCAGGGAAAGAATTTTAGTAACAACCTCTAAAATTTCTTCTTTTGATTGGTACTTTAAAAAAACAAATTTTATTTAGAAAGAAACACTCACCAGGTAACTGCTACTGATAGTGTGACCAGCTCTGTTTGTCCAGGGCTGAGAAGGATTCCTGGACACATGACTTTTAGCACTCAAGCTGGAAATGCCAAGCCTAAGGGGATAGGAATAGCTGGAACAACCTGGTTCCCACAATCCCATATGCCTATACTGCAAATACAGACAGACCAGCTAACTGGGAAATGCAGGCACTTCCTTCCTCACTATCTACCACAAATAACTAGTCCCACAGACCTATCAGAGACCTTCCTGTAAGCTATGTCTGCTAAAGAAAAACAGACCGCGTGCAAAGGTCCGTAAGACCGTAGTTTATCCACACTGAGAGCCTCCATTCTGTTTTGAGTGTGTTCTGCGTTATATGACCTGGAAAATCACATCAAAGGGCTTGTTCAGGAACTTGTCAATTCAAATGTGTTGCAAGAATGGTTGACAGATTTTCTCTTCCCTGAGGCTATCTGAGTATCTTTACAGGATTCTGAGTCAGAGAACAGAATCCCTTAGTGGAGGGAGTTTGCTAAGTCTGGAAAAGATTCGTATTATAAAGAGCAGAGACATTTGCCTCTGCACAGGGAAGCCCCGCGATGCTGCCAGCCTAGTGGGGCAGGTTGCTGCATGGATTAAGTTGCTGAAGATATAATTCAGTCATCACCTCGTTATATTTTAGCCATCTTGATCAAAATGTTGCTTTTCTAACTTTCAGAGGTGTAAGAGCATAGGACAGACAAAGACAGTAAGTCTTAATGTTTCAAGGATCACCATGATCGTAATAGCCACTTATCCCTCAGACACTCATGCAGTTCTGTGACACAGCCATTTAGCTGAGGAACTAGGCTATAAAGATGAAATGTCCCTAGAGCAGCTGTGAAGGTGACAGTTTCAGTTTTCTGCAGCAAGGAATTTAAAGGCGCTTAAAAATTCTGTAGCACTTCTCACCAGAGACTATGAAAGCTAGAAGATCCTGGGCAAATCTCATACAGACCCTAAGAGAACACAAATGCCAGCCCAGGATACTATATCCTGCAAAACTCTCAATTACCATAGACAGAGAAAACAAGATATTCCATGACAAAACCAAATTTACACAATATCTTTCCACAAATCCAGCCCTACAAAAGATAATAGATGGAAAACACCAACCCAAGGAGGGAAACTACACCCTAGAAAAAACAAGAAAGTAATCTTCTTCGAACAAACCCAAAAGAAGATAGTCACACAAACATAAAAATAACATTGAAAATAACAGGAAACAACAATCACTATTCCTTAATGTCTCTTAACATCAATGGACTCAATTCCCCATAAAAAAGACATAGACTAACAGACTGGATACATAAACAGGACCCAGCATTTTTCTGTATACAGGAAACGAGCCCCAGTGACAAAAACAGGCTCTACCTCAGAGTAAAAGGTTGGAAAACAATTTTCCAAGCAAATGGTCCCAAGAAACAAGCTAGAGTAGCCATTCTAAAATCAAATAAAATCAGTTTTCAATCAAAGGTTATCAAAAAAGAAAAGGAAGGACACTTCGTCACTTCATGCTAGTCAAATAGAAATATTTAAGGGGCAACTTCAGCAAGTGTTACAGGTATCTGATGAATCTCAGTATAATGGCCTTGGGAAATGCAAAGGAATGTTGCTCTTTGCTCAGAGTGAAGTTAATATATCTTCAAGGGAGAAGATTGGAGGTATTTGAATTTTATGTTCACATTAGGGAGGTGAGTCCTGTATATTTTAGAAGACTAGTATTTATTTTCTCTGAATCTAGTCAGGAGTTGTCAACTTATTTCTAGTTGAGTGTGACAGTAGTAAGGTTTTCAAAGCCCACTGAAAACAAGTAACATTAAATGTGTGATTTATGATATTAGGTTGTGTGCTATTTTGACTGAAGTCAACTTTCCTTTGTCATTTCAAAGGAGAACAAAGGAATGGCCTATAAAACTGTAAGAATTGATCTGTCAGAAATAATTTCCAATTGCATAATGTTTTACAAAGTGATTTAATTTATTTTAATCATATTTATAATGTGTAAGTATAAGATGATGATAATATTGGCTTCTAAAGTTTTAGCCTAAAAAATAGCATTTTAGTTATTATAGAAATGTCTACAAGTAATTTCATAATTTATTAATTCTGTATGTAATTTTGACATGTTTCTCATAATTCACCATTGTATATATTACTGTGATAGATATCCCACAGCACATACATATTTTTGTCAACATAAATTCCTAGAAATAAGTTTACTAGATAAAATTTTATGCACAATTAAAAAAGAAAAGAAAACACATGCTGACAAGGATGTGGAGATAGAGGAACACTCCTCCATTGCTGGTGGGACTGCAAGTTGGTACAACCACTCTGGAAATCAATCTGGTGGTTCCTCAGAAAGTCAGAAATACCTGAAGACATGAATACCATCCCTGGGCAATATACCCAAAGGATACTCCACCACACCACATGGGCAAGTACTCCACTATGTTCATAGCAGCCCTATTTACAATAACCAGAAGCAGGAAACAACCCAGATGTTCCTCAACCAAAGAACGGACACAGACAATGCAATTCGTCTCCACAATGGAATACTATTCAGGCAAGTGAATGGAAAAAGAAGATATCATTGAGCGAGGTGACCCGGACCCAAAATGACATGCATGGTATATACTCACTGATAATTGACTACTGGCCAAAAACGCAGAATACTCATGATACAACTTACAGAGTGTATGAAGTTTAGCAGGAAGGAAGGCCCAAGTGAGGACGCTTCAATCTCACTTAGAAGAGGGAACAAAATAATCATGGTAGGCAGGGGGAGGGCAGGACCTCTCTTATGTTTTTCAGATTTGTTTTTTATTTTTATTTGTGTTGGGGGCATATGTGTGAGAGGGGACATCTACGCAGGTACCCAAGGAGGCCAGACAAGAGCATCTGATGCCCCGGAGTTGGACTTCCAGGTGCCGGAGAGCTGACTGGTATGGATGCCGTGAACTGAACTAGGGTCCTCAGGAAGCTCAGGAGGCACTCTTAATGCCTGAGCTATCATTTTTTGTATATTAAAAGCTCTGTTTATTTTTTATAAGATTTAGAAATTGGACTAATATTTCCTGAATCCATATACTATAACTGCAATGTAACTAGGCCTGAACTCTCAGGTCAGCATATTTCTCACTTTACCAATTAGAAGATTCAGATTCAAAGGGATTAAGTAACGTCTGTGGTGCTTCAGTAGGAACACTGACCTTCAGAGGTCTGACCATATGTCTCACTTTCTCCAGCATGCCTCTTGTCTCATATTTAAATGCAAACAAAAATCAAACAAACAAATAAAATCACTAGCACATTCATACATTAAAATGAAATGTTGCTAGGTAGCCTAAATAAGATTTAAAAAAAAAAAAAAATTTGGTAGCTGCATCTACAGGGAGGTTTTGGAGTATTGTTTTGGGACTAAAATGACTGTGCCCCAGAAGAGGAAAGAGGAGAGACTGTGAAAGTGGAGGTCTTGGACCTGATTCAGAGGTGAGTCCTGAGCACTCAGCAGTCCAGTCGTATCCTGGTCTTCTCTGGGCCCTTCTGGGCCAGGGAATGACCTATCTTTTAGTCTCCTAGGCGGTGTCCTGTGTCTGAGTGTTCTCATGTCTGTGTAAACCTATTGTATTCTCTCCCTTCCCCACCACGTCTTCAGGTGAGATTCAAGGCTTCCATTCAGCAAAAAGGCCTTCCCAGCTCAGATCACCCCTAGTTTGGAACACAGGGTATTCTGCCCATCGCCTTCTTAGTGGATGACAGCTCCGTGCCCAGCTGTTCTCATTTTTATGGTCACTACCTCACTGGACTGCAAACCCCTAGAGGGAAATGTTTGACTTCATTCCCTGGATATAGCTATCCAGCAGGGCTGGCTAAGCAGAACTCAGTGGTAACTGCTAATATCTTTTTTTGAGACAGAGTCTCACTCTGTAGCCCATGCTGTCTTTGAACTCCCAATCCTGCTGCCTCGGGCTCTAAAGTGGTGGTGTTACAAAGCGGTGAGTCACCACAACATCCATACAGCCATCGAAGTCAGTGGCACAGACATCTACTTACCCAGGGATCTTGCAATTTTATACCTAAATATTCACAGAGGAGTAAGGAAAATAAAATAACTATACAAGAATGTTCAGTCTATTCACACACACACACACACACACACACACACACACACACACACACACACACGACCATCTGGTAAAAACAAAACAAAACCACCCCCTGAAAACAGCCCAGATAAAAGAATAGAGATATTTAAGGGAATAACCTACCCCTGGCAATAACTACAATAAGCCCACAAATACTGTGATACATCTCAAATACACTGTGTGCAGCCTCTCAGATCAGCAGATCTGCAGATTTACCTAGATGAGCTCTTGGAACAGGTGAAACTCAGAACTGCGCTGGCTGGTTTAGGTGAGGTAGAGACTGTTACCGGGGAAAGGGCTTTAGCAAACTTCTGCAGACGGCAATGTCCCACAGTTTGACACCAATTTGCTTTACCCACAAGTATGCATTCCCCCAGGCTCTGCAACTGTTTACTTAAGATTTGTGCATTTTGCTGGAGACAAATTTTATCTTAAAAGGAAAAAAAAAAAAACCAGTAATAGGTCTCAAATGTTAATAATGTGAATGTTAAACAGAACTCTTTTACAATGTACTTTGAAATGCATTGTGGGGAAAAAGCATGCATTCAGGGAGTGAGCAGGTAAATAAGTACTGAAGGATCACACACTAAAGCAAGCAAGCAAACAAACAAAAAGTAGCTGGTATAGACAGTGGCTGACCTTCGGCCTGCTGTGGGCAGGCAGCTAGGATTGGTGAAAAGCCCCTCTGACAAAGCTGTACCAGAGAAGATGGTACCTTTGGTGTCCTTGGGGGTGGTCAGGTTTCCAGGAAGCCAGGGAGGCGGCTGGTGTAGAAGGAGCTGTGAGGTGTGCTGCCAGGGGGATGGATAGAATCCAGACTGGAGCTGGGCCCCAAGGGGGAGCTAGGTAGGAGTAAGGGCCTGGCTGGGGGACTGGTGTGGGGGCAGCCCAGTTTAAATCTTTGATCTCTAGCCACTGCCCAAAGCACTGCCCTATGTTTGGCACTGCCAGGTACAAAGGAATGTTCACTGGATGGCAGGCTAGCTGAGCGTCCTTCGTCCTGGGGCCAGCCTTGAAGTCCAGCATCAAATTCGGGTTCAAAGGACCATCTTTTCTTAGGAAACACTGATAATCCAAACCACATCTAACCCTGTTCCTCCTTTGATAGGGTAAGTGGGCTGGTAGATCAGAGGACAGCATTAGATTCCATCCATCTGGATCTCAGCAGAGGTTGCAAACTGGCAGCCCCCGGGCTGGAGCCAGTGCACAGATGTGTTATGTGTTTTGTTTGGCCTCTCAAAGGGCTGTTTTTAAAAGTTTAGTTCAGTTGCCAGAATTTTAAATCACATGAAATCTGGATGGTCTGCCTTTTTTTTTGAACAACACTAGCCTACCACAGGGCCGTTGGCAGCTGCCCCCCGGGGGCCTGGCCCTCACTCATTCCTGTCTTGCAGCTCCCTATGGCTGTGAGTGCTCCATCCTGTGCGTAATGAGAGAGAAGTCAGGGCCCAACTACGGACATGACACTAAAGGAGCCTCACACAGCAAATACTAAGCTCAGTGTTCAGTTCTGGGGACATGACAGAACAAAATGACTTGGTCTTTTTCGTCACAGTAATTTCTGGAGTGGAAGTCAGAGAGAGAAAGGGAAATCTTGATTTAGAGAAAGTCTTAGCTGGATTAAGAGAAGAAACCCTGTAAATTTTGAAACTGGCTGCTGTCTGGGGTGATATATTAATCATTTGACTCACTGCTGTGACAAAATTCCCAATGAAAGTGACTTAGAAAAGGAAGATTTGATTCTGGATCACAGTTTGAGGCTGCTGTCTGTTGTGGTAAGGAAGACGCCACAGCAAAAGAGAGCTCGCTCTGTGGCAACAGGAGCTTGAGGCAACTGGGCACGCAGGATCCTCAGCGGGATGAGAGAGTGATGAGCTAGTCTTAGCTTTTTCCTGTTCCCTTTCTATTCAGTGTGCCATCCCAGCCAATGAAGTAGAGCGGTTTACATTAGCCTTCAGAGGGGGTCTCCCACCTCAGTTAACCTTTCTTGAACACACCCACAGGTTTACCTCCTACTTAATTCCAAATCTAGGCAGGTTGACAGTGAAGATTAACCATTACAGAAGTAAGTTTGTAGAAGGAGGAAGGCAAAGAGCTTGCAGCATTTCAGTTTGCTCTTCTAAACAACAGGCTGTCATGCAAAATGACCTCTGTCTTTGGTCACAGGGTAAAACCAAAAACCATTTAGTACAAACAGAAAATGCTGCGGATCCCACAGATGGATTTTGCACTCTCTTCCACTCCAGATCAGTATCCTAAGTTTCCAATGGTGTAAATGGCACAGCATTGAACACAAAAAAGAACCAGAGACTCCTCCCACATCACGGGCTAACTCCTCCCACGCCGCTGTGTGTTGTCATCACCCCGTGCCTCAGCCCTTCCGGTTTCCCTGCCAGCAACCTGTAACCCGGGTGCCAAGAGTTTAAGTTCCTAGAGACTCTTTCGTGCAGCCTTCCTGGAGAACGTCTTCCTAGAGCAGAAACTCTCAAAGTTGGGAAAGTCACAGCATCAGTGGCCATAAAATGTGAACCTTTACAGATGTTTTTTCTACTCAGTACCGGTGTGTGAAACACAATTCTGGGAGGGATGCCCAGCCTTAGGCTTCAGGTGGTTCTAGGTGGCTCCGATACTGACTGAAACTCCGTTGCCCCAGACTCTGCTTTTCAGTTTGAGAAGCTCAAACCAGATCCTTACCAAATGAGCAGAGATTGTCTTTTAGAGCAATTTGGTGATGGGCCAGTAAGAGGCCCACCACACGCTCAAATATCAGATCAGTTGAAGGCCAAGGTCCTAGCCCAAGGCTCCTAGCCCATTTCATTTCTTGAATTTTGTCAACTGACAATTCTGATAATGCCTGTCCTCCCCTTACCCCCACCCCCTAAATCTGGAGAGAAATCCGGAGGGTTAACAAGCTGAACTTTTAAAGGCCAGATGGGAAATTGGTTTTGCACCACTGCAACAGGAATGTAGCCACAGGCGATACATGAATGAACAAGTATGTCTGTGCTCTAACAAAACCTGATTTACAAAAGTAGGCAAAGAGGCAGTATAAATGGCTCCCTTGGTAAGGTGCTTCCCCTGCAAGCAGGAGGCCCAAGTTCGGTCTTCAGTATCCATTTAAAAAGCCAGATGTGGGAAGTAGAGACAGAGGGAGCTCCAGAGCTTGCTGGCCAGGCGATCTTGCCCAAGCCGTGAACTCCAGGTTTTCTGAGAAACCTGTGTCTCAAAAACAGATCAAAAGTGGCAGAGAAAGACACTTGATGTTGACCTCTGCCCTCTACAATCACACTCACCTGCACAAACACATGCCCATGCGGGAACACACGCACACGCACACGCACACATACGAGGGTCGTTTCTGGAGTAGGATGAGAGAGTCCTGTTCTGGAATGAGGCTCAGTGCTGGCCAGGTCTCTGCTGAGTGCTACCCATTCACTCGTCATAGGAATCATGTGAGGATTCCTAGAAAGCCCAGCTGCAGAGCTGTTCATTAAGATTGGGTTTTCATTGTCCCCCAGAGGTCATACGGCCAATAGGTCACTGGTCTGTTCAGTGGCGAGATGGAGGAACCATTAGGAGGTAGGATATAGTAAAAGGAATTTAGATCATTGTGGGCATGCTTTTTGAAGGAGATACTGGGGCCTCAGCCCCTTTCTCTCTCCTCTCCTTCTCAGCCACCATAAGGTGAAAAAGTTTTCTCTGTAATATGCTTCCCCCATGATGCCCTGACTTGGACTGGCCTCAAGACAGTAAAGGCAAGCAACCATGAACTTAAGTCTATGAAACAGTGAGCCCTAAGAAACCATTCCCAATTTAAAGGGACCTCCTCAGGCAGGCAGGCAGAGCAGGAAGCTGACTGCCCTGTCGCCCTGAGGCTGAGTGAAGAGGGCTGAGACCACTTACTGTCTAACTAGTAAGAGGAAGCAGAGCTGGTTTGTTCGTCAAGCCTAGTGGCTAGAGCTCCTGGGAATCACTTGCGTGGAAAAGTGTGGAGCCTCTTTAAGCCGCTTGAATACAGAAAGGAAAAAATAACTGAGAAAGAGCCAGCTGAAGAGTCCTAAAGGCAAGTGCTTGACTGGGAAAAACACTCTCTATTTCAAAGCCACAGAATAATTGCAGGATTCAAAATCCTGTGAGCATGTACGAGAGATGCCAAGACATGAAGCTCAGCAGACAGTGAGAGCAATGCACACAGGGAGGCGCAGCACCATAGAACTTAGTCTTTAAAATCTATCTTAAGGGCTGAAGAAATGGCCCAGTAGTTAGGAGCGCTTGCTGCTCAGGCATATGGGTTCAGATCCCAGCACCCACATCAGGTAAGCCACAAATCCTTGTAGGTCCACCTCTAAAGGATCCAATGCTCTTCTCTGGCTTTGCTGGGTACCCACATGTGTGCATATATTCACGTACAAATGCATCGGACAATCAAAACACATGCATAAAGAACAAAAATTATCTTAAAATACTTATTTGGAAGCTGGGGAGATGGCTCACTAGGCAGGGGCACTTGCTCTGCAAGCATGAGGACCCAAGTTCAAATTCCAGCACCCACATAAAGAACCAGGCAGGAGACAAGTAGACCCTGGGAGCTAGCCAGCCTGGCCAGAACAGCGAGCTTCCAGTCCAGTGAGAGATCCTTATTACCCTTAAGGTAAGAAGGCAGAGAGAGACAGAGGATGCCCAATACTCTGCTGGCTTCTGTAAGTGTGAGCAGAGGCACGCACTGACATCATGCGCCACACACATGTGCCATACTCTCCCCCAAATAAAAATATGTTTTAATATATATGTATATATTGCATATATATTATTATATAAATATACAAATAATATATACAATATGTATATGTATTTATTTAATATATGTAGCTACATATTTGTATATATAAATGTATATATATACATATATATTGTCTTAGTTTATTCTCTTATTGCTGTGATAAAATACTCTAACAAAAAGTGACTACCTTAAGGGACAAAGCAGTTTTTTTAAACTCCCAGTTCTAGGTTACAATCTGTCGTTGTAGAGGACTTAATGCCGCAGACACTTGAAGCAGCTGGTCACATCACATCCACGGTCAGGAACAGAGAGAGATGAACTGAGGCACACACTCTTACAGCCCACTCCCTGCATCTTAAACAGTCTAGGATCAAAGCCGGGGAATGGTGCTGCATGCAGCTGCCTAGGCTTCCTACGCCGATTACTGTAATCAAGACAGTCCTCCACAGACATGTCCACAGGCCAACCTGGTCCAGACAGTACCGCATTAAGACTTTCTTTCTAGGTGATTGTAGATTGTGTCAAGTTGACAGTTAAAACTATTATTTATGTCATGTGAATTTACATTATGAAGCTTAGAAAGATGATAGAGACTCATTAACCAGCAACCAGAGCACTGTCGATACTACATGAACCAGTGGCCCAAAAAGTCTTCAACACAGAAGTAAACATCATCCCAAATTTGGGGGATCCTGAGTACCACCCCATTCACGTATGTGGTTGCTATGGTTTGAAGGTAAAACGTACCCCAAAGGTTCAGATATTGAGTGCTTGATTGGTTTCCAGCTAGAGGTACTATTCTGGGTGGTTCTAGATGTGGCACCTAGCTGTTAGATGCAGGTCCCAAGGGGCATGACTTTGTAGGCTGTTATGGGTCCCTTTCTCACTCTGTTTCCTATTTACCTATAACCATGTTGTTAAGAAGCACCTTGGCCTGAAGGTGGCTCAATGGTTAAGAGCTTGTACTTCAAGCCAGTCCCACAACACCAGATGAAGCTGCTCTCCCAGGCGCTCTCACACGCCCAGGAACATAGGATCAGAGGTGAGGAGGACACAGCATCTGTCCCAACACCGGGAGTAACTGAGACCAGCTAGATCCAGGGACCGAGGAACCTCACTGGATCAGTGGCAAGGGTTCCTTCTGGCCTGAACTGATTCCATGAGCACACCTTGGTTGCGAACTCCTCAGTCAGTCCCACAACATCCAGAGGAAGCTCCACTACCGGGTGCTCTAATACACCCAGGATCCCATGATCCCAGGATCACAGGAGCTTAGTCACACCAGGATCTCTGGGTCCCAGAGGCAGCTTGACTCCGAGGAGCTCTGACACACCCAAGGATCCCAGGATCCCAGAATCACAGGAACCCAGAGACAGCTGGTCTCTGAGGAGTTCTGACACATCCAGGATCACAGGAAGGACAGGCTCCAGTCAGATATAGGAAGGGCAGGTAGCACTAGAGATAACCAGATGGCAGGAGGTAAGCATAAGAACATAAGCAACAGAAATCAAGGTTACTTGGCATCATCAGAACCCAATTCTCCCACCATAGCAAGTCCTGGATACACCATCACACTGGAAAAGCAAGATTTGGATCTAAAATCACTTCTCATGATGATAGAAGACTTTAAGAAGGACATAAATAACTCCCTTAAAGAAATACAGAACACAGGCAAACATCTAGAAGCCCTTAAAGAGGAAACACAAAAATCCCTTAAAGAATTATAGGAAAACATAATCGAACAGGCGAAGGAAATGAATAAAACCGTCCAGGATCTAAAAATGGAAATAGAATCAATAAAGAAATCACAAAGGGAGACAACCATGGAGATAGAAAACCTAGGAAAGAGATCAGGAGTCAGAGATGCAAGCATCATCAACAGAATACAAGAGATAGAAGAGAGAATCTCAGTTGCAGAAGATACCATAGAAAACATTGACACAACAGTCAAAGAAAATGCAAAAAGCAAAAAACTCCTAACCCAAAACATCCAAGAAATCCAGGACACAATGAGAAGACCAAACCTGAGGATAATAGGTATAGAAGAGAGCAAAGACCCAACTTAAAGGGCCAGTAAATATCTTCAACAAAATTATAGAAGAAAACTTCCCTAACCTAAAGAAAGAGATGAACATAAACATTCAAGAAGCCTACAGAACTCCAAATAGACTAGACCAGAAAAGAAATTCCTTCTGTCACATAATAATCAAAACACCAAATGCACTAAACAAAGAAAGACTATTAAAAGCAGTAAGGGAAAAAGGTCAAGTAACATATAAAGGCAGACCTATCAAAATTACACCAGACTTCTCACCAGAGACTATGAGAGCTAGAAGATCCTGGGCAGATGTCATACAGACCCTAAGAGAACACAAATGCCAGTCCAGGCTACTATACCCTGCAAAACTCTCAATTACCATAGACAGAGAAAACAAGATATTCCATGACAAAACCAAACTTACCCAATATCTTTCCACCAATCCAGCCCTACAAAGGATAATAGATGGAAAACACCAACACAAGGAGGGAAACTACACCCTAGAAAAAGCAAGAAAGTAATCTTCTTTCAACAAACCCAAAAGAAGATAGTCACACAAACATAATTCCACCTCTAACAACAAAAATAACAGGAAATAACAATCACTTTTCCTTAATATCTTTTAACACCAATGGACTCAATTCCCCAGTAAAAAGACATAGACTAACAGACTGGATACGTAAACAGAACCCAGCATTTTTCTTCATACAGAAAATGTACCTCAGTGACAAAGACAGACACTACCTCAGAGTAAAATGTTGGAAAACAATTTTCCAAGCAAATGGTCCCAAGAAACAAGGTGGAATAGCCATTCTAAAATCGAATAAAATCAACTTTCAACCAAAAGTTATCAAAAAAGATAAGGAAGGGCACTTCATATTGGTCCAAGGAAAAATCTACCAAGAACTCTCAATTCTGAACATCTATGCTCTAAAAATCACAGGCAGTATAATAATAATATATGTTTGAAATACACAAATATGGCACAGTTCAGGTAAGTGACACATTCAGAAGGATAGATAGGACTCAAGGGATTGTTTTCTAAAGCATTCTTAAACAGTAATTATAATCAAAATGATTATAATTTTATAGAATTTTACCAAAGTCCACTGGTACAATTTTATTTGTTGCTAATACTTTGAATTCTTTTATTTTCTACATCTGTGGTTTAACTATTTAAAAACTTAAATGTCCTAAAAAAAAATCCCACACTTCATTCTTCACAAAAATAGTCACTACAGAACTAGAAATATTTAAGGAGTAACTTAAATATTATAGGCATCTGATGAGTCTCAGTGTAATGGCCTTGGGAAATGCAAAGGAATGTTGCTCTTTGCTCAGAGTGAAGCTAGCATATCTTCAAAGGAGAAAATTGGAGGTATTTGAATTTTGGTCACAATAAGGAGGTGAGTCCTGTATATTTTAGAAGACTGTATTTATTTTCTCTGAATTTAGTCAGGAGTTGTCAACTTATTTCTAGTTTGGTGTGACTATAGTAAGGTTTTCAAAGTCTACTGCAAACAAGTAACGTTAAATGTATTATTTATGAGATTAGGTTATGTGCACTATTTTGACTGAAGTCAACTTTCTTTTGTCATTTCAAAGGAGAACAGAGGAATGGCCTATAAAACTGTAAGAATTGATCTGTCAGAAATAATTTCCAATTGTATAATGTTTTTAACAAAGTGATTTAATTTATTTTAATCATATTTATAATGTGAAAGTATTAGATGATGATAATATTGGCTTCTAAAGTTTTAGCCTAAAAAATAGCATTTTAGTTATTATAGAAATGTCTACAAGTAATTTCATAATTTATTAATTCTGTATGTAATTTTGACATGTTTCTCATAACTCACCATTGTATATAGTACTGTGATAGATATCCCACAGCACATACATATTTTTGTCAACATAAATTCCTAGAAATAAGTTTACTAGATAAAATTTTATACACAACTTATACTTTGGCACTTGTTGGTAAACTAATCGTTAGAAGTACTCTATGGATTTGTACTGTTATATGGAACATTTCTCTAAACTTTTCTAACAATTACATTTTATTATTAAAAAAAAAAAAAAAGAGCTTGTACTTCAGAGAAACCAAGTTCAGTTCCCTGAACCCACAGCATGTGACTCAAAACTACCTATTACTTCAGTTCCAGAGAATCCAAGGCCCTCTTCTTGCCTCTGAGGGATCCTGAACATATAAGCACACACACATCCACACACATAAATAATAAAACAAGTATATTAGAAAATTATCTCTTGTGCTTTACCACAGGCCCAGAGTCAATCCAACTCTGGACTGAAGCTGCTCAATGGTGGCCTTTCCTCCTCCTTCCCAGTCGTTTATATTAGTTTGCCATGACACAGCAACTACAGAAGTTACTAATGTCCACTGCCAAATGGTCAGCCCTGAGAACATATACACACCAATAACATATGTGGACTTAGCAGGTTGCATTTATGTATTTAGGGACACACACACACCTAACAGTAGAGGGAAGTGAGGTACATGGAAGGACGTGGAGGACAGGGAAGGGAAATGATGTAATTATAGTCCCTACATAACCATAAAAGGCAGCTAATATGATCCATGTTGCCATCAGGACTTGCATGCCTGCTCCGCTCTGTCAGTCCACTACATGGGGTCATCTCAGAGACTCGCCCACTTCTTCATGACCAGCTATTACTAACAACGCTGTGTGTACAAACCTGTATGGACAAATCTTTCTTGAATAGAAAACAGTGAATTTTCTGGGTTATATGCTAAGTATATGTTTACAGTTTTAGAAATTATCAAGCCATATAATTCTATATTCCCACCAGCAACATATGGAGGTACAAATCTCTCCACACACTCACTAAAGCTGAGTATCTCTAATCAACTACAGCCGTGCTAGTGGCTAAGGGCTGGGATCTTGGTTCTGGTTTCCATCTCTAGAATGGCTAATCATGGTCAGCTTCTTTTCCAGTACCTCTGAGTCATCTGTATACCTCTGATTAATATCTTCTTAAACGTCTGATGATTGTAACAATGGGATTTTCATTCTCTTTTTTTTCTTTCTTTCTTTTTTTAATACTTTATTTACATCTCAAATGTTTTCCCCTTTCCAGCTCTCCTCTTTGGAGACCCCCTATCCCATCCCCCTCCCCCACCTCTATGAGGGTATTCCCCCACCCACCCACCCACCCACCCACTCACTCCTGTCTTCCCTCCCTGGCATTCCCCTACACTGGGACTTCTAACACTCTCAGGCCCAAGGGCCTCTCCTCCCACTGATGGTCAATAAGGCCCTCCTCTGCCACATATGTGGCATGGGTCCCTCCATGTGTATTCTTTGGTTGGTGGACCAGTCTCTGGGAGCACTGGGGGGCCTGACCAATTGACACTGTTGCTCCCTCCCCATGGGGCTGCAAACTCCCTCAGCTCCTTCAGTCCTTTCTCCAACTCCTCCATCTGGGACCTCACGCTCAGTCCAACAGTTGCTGTGAAGTGAATCATGGGTATTCCAAACTTTTGGGCTAATATCTGCTTATCATGCCGTGTTTGGGATATTCACTTTCATATTATTTTTTCCTACTTTTTTTCAATTTTATTTTTTTATTTTATTTTTTTATTTTATTTATTTTTATTTTTTGATACTTTATTTACATTTCCAATGTTTCCCCCTTTCTAGGTCTCTTCTTTGGAAACCCCCATCTCCTCCCCCTCCCCCGCCTCTATGAGGGTATTCCACCTCCCTCCCACCTGCCCACCCACTCTATATTCTCAACTTGACATTAACCTTTACTGGGGCCTCTAACACCCTCAGGCCCAAGGGCCTCTCCTCCTGATGGTCAACAAGGCCATCCTCTGCCGCATATGTGGTCTGAGCCATGGGTCCCTCGATGTGTATTCTTTGGTTGGTGGTCCAGCCTCCAGGAGCATGGGGGGGGGGTGTCCAGCCAGTTGACACTGTTGCTCCCTCCATGGGGCTGCAAAACACCCTCAGCTCCTTCAGTCCCTTCTTCAACTCCTCCATCTGGGACCTCACTCTCAGTCCAGTGATTACTGTAAAGTGAAACTTGGGCATTCTGAACTTTTGGGCTCATATCCACTTATCAGTGAGTACATACCATGTTCCTTCTTTTGTGACTAAGTTACCTCACTCAGGATGATATTTTCAAGTTCCATCCATTTGCCCGCAAATTTCATGAAGTCATTGTTTTTAATAGCTGAGTAGTACTCCATTGTGTAGATGTACGACATTTTCTGTATCCATTCCTCTGCTGAGGGACATCTGGGTTGTTTGCAGCTCCTGGCTGTTATAAACATGTGAGCACAGTGGAGCATGTAAAACTTACCATTTAGCCATTCTAAGTATCATCTCTGTGTTGTCGTTGCCCAGCTCTCACAGACACTCATGGCTAGAAGCTCCCCATCATCACCAAGTGAAATCCTGGACCTACTGCACATCAACCCCTGTTACCCCCTCCTATTTTACAGCAGTCCAAATACTTAAGTATACATCCATCAGCGGTATACAGACGGCGAGCAAGTACCAGCAGAGACTGGAGAGATGGCTCAGTGGCTAAGACTAAGAGCACTGGCTGCTCTAGCAGAGAACTTGAAATTAATTGCTAGCACCCACATGGCAGCTCACAACCACCTGCAAATCCATTCCAGGGGATCTGATGCCATGATCTGACCTCCACCAGTACCGGGCGTGCACACGGTGCACATACATACACACATACAAAAATAAAAACAAAGCTTTTAAAAAAGATGTTGGCCTGGAGTACTTTTTCTTATGATTTCATTTTCTGATGATAGGCTACTATTGTAATCAAAAAATTAAATGGAAGCTGATCCTACTATATTTCTGAAAGATTTTGGGTAGGACTGATTTTTTTTTTTAAGTATAAAAATGTACTAATAAAGCCATAGAGACTTTTGCAGGTCTTTTTTTTAAACTGTTGTTTGTTTGGTTTTTGTTTGTTTGTCTTGAGGATTTTTAAATAGCTAATTCAATGTCTTTATTTTTAGTTTTATTAAGGTTATTTTTTTTCTATTAAATGTGTTTTAGTAATGTGTCTGTTAGAAGTGGGGGCCCTTTCCTATTCTGTCGCCTTTGCTCACGCTAAGTTATCCATTTCTTCACAGGTCTTTTGCTTTCACCTGGCTCTCAGCTCGCTATTTCTATTTTCCCCTTTGTCATTTACCTAAT
>CM052702.1:34895446-34922802 GCA_028551405.1 Uromys caudimaculatus | reverse complement strand
CTGCTTTTTCTGTTGAAAACGTTCGGAACCTACCCAGAAGCAGTAACAATAGTACAATGATCTCGTGCACAGTCCCCATCAAGCCTCTCAAACGGTTGGCTTCTATCTCACTGCCTTTCCCATCCTTTGTATGGGGTGGTTGATGATGGCTGCCAACTTCACTGTCCTGGCTCCAGAGAGGTTTGTAAAGCACACCTCTGAGTGTGTCTGTGGGGTCTTTCCAGAGAGGATCAACATCCCTGAATGAATCCAAGCAGCTCCATGCCATGGCCTGGGGGCCTGGATGGAGTGAAGGCAGGAAGCCAGAGGACAGCCCTTCTCACTGCCTGCTTCCTGGTCACTGCGATGTGCACTTCCCTGTCCCACTGAGAGTCTTCCTCAATCACACTCTGTCTTAGTTTTTGGGTTAGCTCTCTCATCAAACATGGCCTATGCTGACTGATTTGCTAGTAAGCACCCAGGGTGCTCCTGTCTCCATGTCCTCATTGTGGCAGCACGTTCATTGTGGTGAGGCTCCAGCTTAGCTAGGTTGTCGTATATTTTTGGTCTTTCTTAATCTAAAATGGTTCTTCAACCCCTGTATTCGAGAAGGAGCCTGCTGCTTCATGGAATTCTTCTCTCTCTGGTAGTTTCTTCATCATGAGATTCAAGTCATGAAGTTTGAACATGAGCATTGCATTAGTCATGAGCTTGGTGTTAGTGACATGTATTCTCAGAGTGTCACATCAATGAAATGTGACTTGGGAATCACGAGGAAGTAAATATGATCAGTTATAAAGGGAAGATCATTCCTGGCTCATCCTGGCTTGACTTGTTTTCACTGTGAGGAACAGAGAATTGTCTTTCTTACATGGCCCATAAGGCCGAGTACAGTCATTGCCACGGTCTGAGAGTGGCCCACAGAGTAGGCAACAGGTTCAGGGTAGATTCTGCACACTATATTTGGAGTAAGCAGGGAGCTCTCTCTTGCAGACACAATGGGCCAGTTGCCAGGCAGCCTGGAAGTCACTGGGAAAGGGTTAATATGGACACAGGACATCTGGTTTTCTTTAAGGACTGCTCAGCCTCCCTAAATACACCTGAAAAACTTGAAGTCCCAATTCCCATGCAACCCTCAACCAAAGAGCCCTGACCTGTGATTTATATAAAAAGTAGCCATTCCTTAATTTCCCACAATGGACTCATTCTTACCTTATGAACCTGTTGTGTCAGTGTGCCCTTTGATTTGTGGAGGAATTCCAACCCTGAATAACTATCCCTTTTCTTTTCATTAAAGTTAATCCCCACAAAGACACTTTCATCCGCTGATTAGTCATGCCCCAGTGCACCCCTGCTTACCAGGGGCTAAGTTATTGATGTGTTGAAGATGTAATCTCTAAGTCTTGGGACCACTGAAGAAACCCTGACATGTTGTTTGACAGTCGGCCTTGCACAATGCATCGCCTCCTTTGAGCAGCCTTGGTCACACACGTTCCTTGGTGCTCATAAATTTCTGTGGCCCGACTGTCTGTGAGGGCCTAGAGTCAGTTGCCAACGCAGATCGCTGGTACCCCAGGATACAATGGTGCCTTCTCCAGACTCAGCTTTCCATTCACAAGAATCGGAGTCCAGCACAGACCTATCACGCCAGCAGCTGCCACCCAGGGGCTTGGGCCCTGCCTGCGGCCTCTCTCACAAACTCTCACCAACCCACAAATCAACAAGACTATAATCTGGATGTGCTAAAGGAAAATCTACCGGATGGTGGCTGGTCTGTTCTGCACACAGAGAACCCTTCATAGAAAGTGTGGTACTTTCTCATCAACCAGTTCAAACTCATAGGTTTTAAAAAGAATGTTTTTTAATTTTCAATTTTTTAGTTTAAAGCATATGGGTGTTTGTCTGAGTGTGTCTGTGCACCATGTGCATGCTTGGTGTCTGCAGAGACCAGAAGAGGGCATCAGATCCCCTGGAATTCAAGTTACAGACACCATTTTAAAAACCATTTTTAAAGATTTATTTATTATATATATATGATTATACCATCGCTGTCTCCATGCACACCAGAAGAGGGCATCAGTGAGCTATCATGTGGTTGCTAGGACTTGAACTCAGGACCCCTGGAAGAACAGTCAGTGGTCTTAACCACTGAGCCATCCCTCCAGCCCAGATTTTTTAATTTTTTAGGTGATGAACTGGAAGGATAGTTTAGTGAGTAAAGTACTTGTCACACATACATGAGATGAGAGAGACCCAAATCCTAACCACTAGACAACCAGGGAAACTACTAGCACGGGAATTCCACCCTGCAAGCCCACATATTATAAAGCCAGCAAGTCTGTAATCTTAGTTCTGGGGAAGTAGAAACAGGCAGGTCCTGAGGGTCACTGACTAACCAACCTAGCCTACAAGTCTCAGGACCTAGTGAGAGACCATGACTAAAAAAGCAAGGTGTTTGGCGTCCCGAGGAGTGACACAGGAGGTACGCACAGACACATGCACACACACGCACGCACGCATGCACGCACTTTTCCTGCAGATGTTTTTAACTGTCCCTGAGAAGACAGTCTGCTGACACTCAGTTAAAAACCATAATAAAAAGTCACAAACGGTAAGAATGGGTCCCCATGGCCTCAAATATGGTATTAGACAGTTGTGTCCCATGGCATTTTTTACCCAAGTTTTGTGACTTTGTTGTTTAAATAATACACATTTACCAGCATACAGTTCTACAGTTCAAAAGACCAGACGGCCCAAGGTGGGTATTATAGGTAGAAGTAAAGGCTCGACCTGGCCTGGCCTGAGTTTAGAGGACTTCTTACAGATACAATCTGCTAGGAGGACTCAGCTCCTTGTGGTGGCAGGGCTGGGACCTCCTCAGCATCTAGGTGCCTTTCACCTTCTTTCCCTGTGGACATTTGCAGTGCATGGAACAGTCCTCTTATTTTGAATAACTTCTTTGCCTGTGTCTTCTACTCCCAGTTGGACAGAATGCTTGCTGAGCTGCAGAGCTGGTCTACACGTTCTTGTGATGAGGCCGCTGACCATGAGCTCAGATGCCAGGGCAGTAACAAACCGCTGTACAATCACACAGCCGCCTCCCATTTCTATGTCTAAGTCAAGGGGTCTAGTCTCTTAAATGACAATTATTCTTAAAATTGTATATATGTTTAATATTATTTGTGCATGTGTGAGTGTGAATGTGGGTTTGTATGTGCCACAGCACACTTGTAGAAGTCAGAGGACAAATTTGGGGGTTGGTTCTCACCATCCACCTTGTTGAGGCTGGATCTTTCTTGTTTCTACTGTACAATGTATTTCAGACTAGCCGGTCTTTGAGCTCCAGCTTGACTCATTTCCACCTGTAGGAGTGCTGAGGTTACAGCATGTATCACCGAAAATGGCTTTTTACGTGTGGTCTCAGGACTGAATTTAGGTCTTCAGGCCTGCATGGCAATTGCTTGTAAGAACCGAGCCATCTCCCTAGCCTGAAAATTATATTTTACTAGCACCAGAAATGGACAAATATATACTTTCAAATATGCATGGAACTAGAGTTCTAATACCCCTCAGCTGCCTGCTACGACCTTTGGGTAGACAACCAGGCTGTGTTTTATATAAATGAAACAGACAGACAGATGATAGATAGATAGATAGATAGATAGATAGATAGATAGATAGATAGATAGATAGATAGATAGATAGACAATGCTGGGAAGTGTAACAGGGCCAGAGCTAGGAAAAGATGCAGTTAAGTTGCTTCCCTTGAAGGAATAGGGTATTTGAATTAATCATAGTGTGACTCATGACCTTGCTTTTGTGTTGTTGTTGTTGTTGTTATTTTGTAGAAAGAAATAGGTTTATTTCAGTTTACAGTTGTAGTCTCTTATGAGGAAAGCAAGGCGAGAACTCAAAGCAAGAATCCAAAGCCAAGAACCCAAGCAGAGGCCCTGCCAGTGGCTTGCTCCCTTGGATTTACCCTGTCTCCTTAGTCAACTCAAGACCAGGAGTGGAACTGCTCATAGTGGACTGGGCCCTCTCCTGTCAGTCATTAATTAAGAAATGCCCCACAAACTTGCCTATGGGCCAAGCTGATGGAGGCTTTCTCTCAAGTGAAGTTCCTATTTCCAGATGACTCTGGCTTGTGTCAAGTTGACAAAAATCTAACCAGGACAGGTTCAATGCCTACCACCATGAGTGGGAGGAAGAATTGTATTGCTAGAAACTGTCAAGGTTACTTTAGGCTTTATAATTTCCTTTTTCCGCCATTTTATTTGCTTCTCTTTCCCTTCTCAAAACCCTACCATACGCCCCTCCCCATTGCCTTCACATTCATGGCCTCTATTTTCATTAATTATTATTTCATCACATGTGTACTTACATAAATTCCTAAGTATAACCTGTTCCAACTACATATTATTACTTGTATGCATGTTTTAGAGCTGAGGACATGGCACTGGACAATCAGCTGGTGTGCCCTTCCTTCATGAGACTTCACGGGCGCAGCTTCTAATGTCACTATAAGGCACAATCTCACAGCACACTCCTTGACTTTTGATTTTACAATATTTCCACTCCCTTTTCAGAAATGTTTCCTGGGCCTCAAATGTGGGAGTGTTTTTTAGGTGTTTTCTTTGGGACTGGGCTCCACAACAATGCATTCGATTGATTGTAGTTTTCTGTAATGGTTTCCTTGATGAAGAATGAAGACCACATTTATCTGAGGGTGAAAAGACATGTTTATGGATTGTTGTTAGGATCACCCCAAGCTATAGCTTACCCTCCAATAACAAAGAGGTTGTAGGTTATCCTCTGGTAACCAGCATGACTTCACTAGCACCAAGTAGTTGACCAGGGTTCTGGTACAAGGAATGGCTCCATTCTTATTGACTGGGTCTAAAGTCCAATTAGAGAGCTGTTGGTTACTGCAAGGTATGCACGCCACTACAACACTTAGGGTTGTCATGCCATGCTGGTGGTTGATGTGGTTCGTAGAGGTCATAGCTAGATAACACTGTTGTCTGACTCACTCCTTTGGAAGCTCACACGATGCCTCAGAGCTTTTGCTACCACGAAAGCTAGTCCTTAGGGAGGCGTTAAAGTCAGTTGCAGCTCAGGGGGCTCTGGGCCCTGCTTCTGAAGTGCATGGCGTCTTCAACCATAGAGATTTACCTACCATCACTGGGGATCAGAAGCAACAGCCTGTATGACTGAAAAGTCTCTTGGAAGGCCCCAGCCAACAACTCAAAAGAGGGCTTCTCATGTCTGGTATTCAGGTTTTTGTTAGAGAGCATTGTCAGCCTATCCTTGTTCTTTAATCTGAATCTCCCCCTTTACTAAAGTAATTGGGTAATTTTAGTTGTTTTGAGAAAGGCCATATAGCCCAGACTGGTCTTTGTCATCTTATTACCTCAGCCTCCTTGTACAGGGACCACCACCATGCCGAGCTGTCTATTGTTCATTTAAAGGTCCTCTTTGAAAAACAAGCCAGGTATATCTGTGACCATTTTTAAATTGGAATGCTTGACTCTTACTAATTCATAAGCATTCCTTCTATGTTTTAACTAATCTTCTGCCTCGTGAGATGTAAATTTTTCCTACTTTCCCATATTGCTAAAAGTTTGACATGACAGTGCCTCATTGTAGAGGAGACTTTATTTTTATGTCATAGTTGTCATTTTTTTCTTCTACGGCATTTTATTTTTTGATCTTGGGTTTATGCGCCTTCTGTCATAATTTGATAATTTCTTGTAATTTTTATGACGTTTTTACATTTGTGTGTGTGTGTTTCTTCTGTCTGTCTGTTGTGTGTCTGTCTGATACAAGATGGCAAGATGGTGACCTCAAGTCCTCTCATATTTCCAAGTTTCATGTACTTAATAATCTGTGCTTTTCCCACTGAGCTGAAATACCACCTCTACTTTGCCCTGAAACCCCATCTCTATGCACCAAGCTATTTTCTTTTTAAATCTGACCCTGAGTCAATACCATGCCCTCTTAATTACCTTAGGCTTCTGATCCATCCCCTTTCTCAGGTGGGAGACATCTTGCCTACTCCATCTCCCTTTGCGACAATTATCTTGGTTATTCTTAAACATGTTCTTTGTGAATTTTACAATCAGCTTGTCAAGTGCCAAGGAAAAATCATGTTAAGATTTTGGTTGAAATTATTTTAAACTCACCAATTACTTTTGGGAACTTCACACAGCCATTGTCAAAGATTTGTAAAATTGAGATGAAAATCAAACATAAGTGCAAAGATGTGAAGTGTGAGGCTGGAGTTGTCTGGAACAGAGTTAGCTTCATGCAACCCAGAGCCATGTTAGTTCAGATCTAGTGCTGCAGCGGTCCATTTCTGGGATTTATTCTGCCCGTTCTTCTGGAGGGTTGATGTCTCCTCATTAGAAAAAAAGTGGTCTCTCACTTTGATTCTTTTTTCAGAGTAGGAAGGGTGGATTTTAAAACCTTAAAAGGGGCAAGACGGCTCAGCTACAAGGTGAAGGGACTTGTGGCCAAGCCTGACAGTGTGAGTTCAATCCCTGGAGCTCCTGTGGAGAAAGAAAGAAGCAGCTTCACTAACTGACCTCACATCTCCACGCTTGCCTCTGCGTGGGTATTCCTACACACTTACACAACAGGTAAATAAATGTAATTAAAATGTTTTGATGTTTAAAAAAAAAAGAGAGAGTGGCTGTACAACATGAAACGGAGAAAACACACATCATCTGTATGTTTTTCCAATAGGTTGAGGATTTTTAAAAGATTTTATTTTGATTCTGTGTGTGTGTGTGTGTGTGATCATATGCACACACGTCTTGGTGCTCATGGAGGCCAGAAGACATCAGATGCCTTGGAGATGGGGTTACAGGTGTTTGTGAGCTGCCTGTTACATGGGTGCTGGGAACTGAACTCAGATCCTCTGCCAGAGCAGCAAGCGCTCTTGACTGGCGCTGTCTCCAGCCCCTCAAACAATAATTTTTGAGTGTCTTTTATGACTAAGATACTTATGTTCATCCACCCCCACACTAAATCATCTCTAGGTTCCTTACAATACCCAATACAATGTAAACACTGTACACATTGTTATTAAAAGGTATTGCTAAGGAATAATGACCCCCCCAAAAAAATCTGTACATGTCCCAATAGTTGTGGGTTTTTTCTTTTAACCTAAATATTTTAAATCTGCAACTTGTTGAGTCTGTGGAAAATGGAATTCACAGATAAGAGGAGCGGCTAGCTGTGCTGGGGATGAGGACAAGGGAGGGGTGAAGGTGGAGGGGTGGAGGTGGAGGGGTGGAGGTGGAGGGGTGGAGGTGGAGGGGTGGAGGTGGAGGGGTGGAGGTGGAGGGGTGGAGGTGGAGGGGTGGAGGTGGAGGGGTGGAGGTGGAGGGCCTCCCTGGGAGGAAACTGGAGCTGCAGCCTGACCTGGACCAGCCTGACCCGGACCAGACCTCTGAGGCCTGAGGGCTATGGCTTGAGGTAGAAGGATGCAGCCCTGAGGCTCTCATGGAAACCAGTTTGCAGACCACTGGGGATTACACACAGAATTCTAGGCAGACATTGTTCTACCCATTGTGAGCAGCTGGGGAGGGCAAAGCTGAGGGGAGAGAGCTATAGGCACTAAAGGAAGTTCTGAAGCCAACATGTTTGCAAGTGGCTGTCTTCTAGAATTATCATTTAATATGTTTAAGATAAATTTTACTATTTCTCCTCCTTCCTTTTATATCTCAATCTTTGCAAGAAAATAATCTCAGACTAGGCAAAGACTACATACACTACCTTGCCTTTCTTGAAATAGTTTTTTAAAAAATCTCAAAACAACAATTATAGAAGAGAAAACAAACAAACAAACAAAAAACCAAAGAAGCGCTTTGTTTGTTTGTTTGTTTGTTTTTGTCTTTGTTTTTCTGAGACAGGATTTCTCTGTGTAGTTCCAGGCTATCCAGGAGCTCACTTTGTAGACCAGGCTGGCCTCAAACTCAGAGATCTGCCTACCTCTGCCTCCCAAGTGGTGTGCACTACCACTGCCAGTTAGAAGCAGTTTGAAATGCTGCAGTGCTGCTTAGCTGAGAGGGAAGGTCCAGTAACAGGTCTTCCCCCTCCTCTTTGCTGTGAAATAGACTCAACCTTGAGCTGATAAAACCAGAGTCTGCTAAAGCTCAGAGTGGCTATTGCAACCTTAGGGAGGATTTAGCCCCTCTAGAAAGCATTTGTTCTCATACCATGGAGGAAGGCTCTGTGGCCTGGGCCTTGACTGGAGAGCACTCACTTACTCTAAGTGAATCTCCTCCTCAGGCTCTGGACAGTATCCTTCAGTGTGAACAAATTCTCAGTACATACAGTTTATTTCACTTAGCTTATCCAAAGCCTTGGCCAGGTGCCAGAGCAACTGACAATGAAAATATTCAGTTACCACAGATGGGATCAAGTGCATTGTTTTGTTATGGATTAGGAACTAACTCTGAAACAGGAAGCAAAGGAGAAATAGAACCTGGTAGAAACACCCAAATAACGGACATTCCCTTACCATAGCTGGGAGTGAGCCTTTAAAAGCCACAGTGCAAGCCATCCAAGTAGGTCTTCACATCCATAAAAGGCCCTGTTAAAACTGCAGAGTCAGACAGATCATTCCTTAGGTGAATTGTACAGGCTTATTTTTCTGCTCTGTAAAATGGAAGCCAATGTACCTTCTCATTGGATGGTGAAGATGAGATAGCTTAGCTTAATGTCTGGGACCGCTCTAAGGTTTGTAACTGAGTGTTAGTTATACTTCTCGTGGCTGTGACAGAACACCTGAGGAAAGCAACTTGAGAAGGACGGCTTCATTTTGGCTCACAGTTCAGGACGACAGAGTCCCTGGTAGCAGAGTACATGGCAGTGTGGCTCTGAAGCTCCCTCGTATCTTGACTGAACAGAAAGCAGAAATGGAGCAGGAAGCAGGGATGAACTATAAAGTTCAAGGCCCCCACTCCAGACACCCACTTCTCCACCAAACCCATCTCCTAAAGCCTCCCAAATACTGTTACTAAAAGAGGCCCAAATATGCAAAACAACCACATGAGCCCACAGGGGATGTTTTACATTGAAGCCAAAACAAACTGCTATCACAGGAAATACCAACCCAAGACTACAGAGTACCTCAGTGGGACTGTCTATTAAAGTCTAGAGAATATGTAGAATCCATGTTCCAGATATTTACCAAACTTGCAGGCCTGCCCACCGGTGCTTCTTCAAGTGTGGGTCTCAGCTCCTCTCCCCCAACTCCATCTTGCCCATCTACATTTTAATATTGTATTTAAGTATCTACTACAGCTTTGTTCTGTTTCTATGAGTGGTTCAAAGGGGTTTCCATCACTGTGACTTTGAGAGGATCAATCTGGTTCCCATAAGATGGTTACTCCTGCTGTAGGGTATGGCCTTCCCATCAGAGACAGCTGTCCACATCTGGGGAGTATTCTGTCCTGTTTATGGTTCCTTGGAATCCAGGTGACTACAAGTTTAGAAAATGACTCATCTTTATGGCTTTAGGCTTAAAGGGGATGAGATGGGTCAGGTAGATTAATTGATCACCATCCCTCTTCAGATTCAAGCAGGAGTCTGACCCAAAGTAACTCAGACAAAGCAGAGGTGCCAGGCTCTTTCTTAGTTTACTCACGAGCCCAAGTGAGGAGTCCACGCTATAGATCAACCTCTAAGTAAGTGGCTGTCATGGCTTCATTTGTGGTGGGCTCTTGGGTTGGATCTTCATGAGCTCCCAGGAAGTTCTAATGCAGTAGATTTCAAAGTGGGGTCCCTAGACCTGTGAGATCCTATATGTTTTAGTTTGCAAAGTGGGAAAGAATAGTGGAGTGTGCCGTGTGGAGAGCCTGGGAGGAGGTGACGGGCAAAGCGAGGCCTGAAGGAGCCAGGAGACACCTTGAGCAGGTGCCTGGGGGAGGAGGGCAGATGCTGCAAGTCCATGCACCCTGAGACTTGCAGGAGACCAGGGTGACTGATGTGAGGAAGGGAGGGATCTCATCAGTGGGAGTGGGGATAGGGGTGAGGTGGGGGTAATGAGGCAGAAGAGGAAAGAAGCCAACAGATGGAGCAGGGCCTCCAGGCCCTTAGAGGACCTGAACTTTTTCTCAGAAGTGTCTTGGCATGTTTGATCCGGTTGAAGTATGGAAGCTATTCTGGGAATCCAGCCCTGGCTTCCTTCTGGACCGCTGCTTCCTTTTCTTCAAGGGTTTTCGTCCTCCCATAAAGCCCTGGGAGCCCCAACTTTGCCCTGTGCACCTTTATCCTCAGTACGTACCACAGTCAGGTGTGCACAGGAAGTCAGCACAAGCTGGCGAGGGAGGAGAAGAACATCAGTGTCTTCTCTGGGGCATGGCTCTGGCTTGAGGTGGGAGAACTTCTTAGGAAAAATTCTAAGTTTGTTTTTTTAAATAAAAGCTTGAAAAAAATTCCTATTGGTAACAGTAAATGATGTATTATCTTAAAAGAATCCACCATCAAATGACAGGACTTCTGCAGAAAATCAGCCTGTTCTGCAAGCTGTTCCTTTGCAATTATAAAGCTGAATAAAAGCGAATTCTCTTAATGCAATTCTCAGGCATCGGGAAAGCAAAAACCTCTTTTCTATTTCAGTTCTCTGGGGGAGTTTCACACTTGTTTGTCCCCTTCTCAGAATGGGACTGGCTTACCCTAGTGTGGCTGCCCTTCCCTTATGGGGACCCCAGGGCCAGACCCCAGGTATTATGGAGCATGGCTTCCCCTGACTTTGTGCCTCAGCCTTATCCTCTGCCCAGTGTTGACCTTATCACCTTCCAAGATGCCAGTGGGACGGGAAGTCTGGAAACATTGATGATCCTGGACCCCTGTCCTCAACCCATGCTGGAGAAGGGCATAAGGGAGACCGGTACCCGAATCCCTTTTAGTAGGTGCTGGGATCTCTGCAGAGCTAGAGTGTGGGCTAGTCCATGCTGTAAAGCTGATAAAGCGGAGCACCACAGGGACTGGGTAATAAAGAAAGTCCATGAATCTGGAGGCTGAGAAGTGTCACAGCAAGATGCCCCATTTAGTGATGGCCGGTCGGTCTGCTGTGACATGACATCAAGAGAAACCCCTTAAGAGGCAGCAGAGACCCAATGTAGAGTCTCAAAGCCTTTCTAGAGAATGTTAATCCACTCACCAGGGTGGACTCTTCTTGACCTCACTACCTCCCACCAGTTCCCTCCCTGTCTGCACTGAGGATGGACTTTCTAACACAGTCAAGTCACAGAAGGGATTTAAGAAGCCAATCATTGTTTCGAGGAGTGGGTGTGTCTTATTAAGTCATAAGTGTGGTCTCTGCAGCACTTTCATACTCCACAGGATTTTTTTTCTATTTATCATTTTCCTTTTATGAACCAAAGTTGGGGATATACTAAGAAAATATTTTTAATATAGATTTTATCAGGGGGAAGGAGGAGAGAAAAGTTGTACATCCATGGGTGGATCTTTGTTTTAGTTTTTGTTTTTAGACAGTGTCTTACTATGCAGACCTGGCTGGCCTGAAATTTGCTCTGGAGACATGCTTGCCTCAACTCACAAAGATCTACCTCCATATCTAGTGGGCTTGGACTTCTCCTTAAGACTCACCTAGATGTCTGCCCAGTGTTTTGTCCCTCATGCGTCTGCACAGACCACAGGGTTTCCAGTGCATGGGAGATCACAGCTGCTTCCTCCAACCTGCAAGCTCTGCCCTGCATTCTTAGCTCCACAGAGCAGCAACTGTTACTATTTTGCTTTTGAGGTCAAGCCAGTAGCTATATAGTAACTGTCACAAGCAAGACAGGCTCAACTAATATTTATCAAAAATTTGAGATGTGTAATTTTAAAACATTAATCTCTGCTTTTCTCAGCCTTTCCTTCTACCCCATATCCCTTGCTCCACCTGGCACAGACAGCCATGGAGAGGAACTCACCACTTTTTGGAATGAGTGGCTGGAAAGATGGGACTTGTGAGAGAAAACCCAGGACCAAAACTATCAACTTGACAGTATCTGATAGAGTTGTAAGCAGTCAATGAAGACTAAGCAGGGACTAAGGAAAGAAGGAAGTCCCTATCTGCTCTCTGTCATTATGCCACATCCCAGATGGAGATGACAGCATAGCCCTACAGATGTCTGAGGAGAGAGACAGGACCTGAGTCCAAGCTCTGGTTGAGCTGAAGAGAAAGCAGGTGACAAGACTCTAGACTACATAAGGAGGAATGCTGGCTTCCCCAGAGTTGTGAAATGCTCTCCCACGAGCCCAAGGATGGTGAGCATTGGTGGCAGGCTGCCTCTGCAGGCGGTAACCACAGCCCACTGCCACAGCTCAATGTGGCTTCCACAAAGCACAGCCAACAAGCACAAAGAGGCCTTGAGATTAAAAATGGCGATGGTGAGGTTAGAAGGTAGGGTGTTCAACTGTAATAGGAGTGAGAAGCAGCCACAGAGACCTACAGTGCATTCAGAGGGTCCTTGTGGAGGTTCAGGATCACACATGATCTCCATCTACCCTCCCCAGCCTTCAAGCTATGGGGGCTTTCAGATGTGAGCTCCAGCTGGAGAAATGGAAGACAAACCTTGAGCAGAGAGTCAGTAGGTGTCTCCTATCTGGGCATATGGAGGGTTTGAGTTGAAATCCAATCGGCTACAGGAAAATGAATGTATTTTCTCTCGTGTGTGAGCATGTAGATAAACAGTCATCATCACTACAAATGAATGAATGAGGGAGCCCTGAGAAGACCACCTTTGACATCCTTTCATCCCTCCTGGCCTGGTTCTGATAAGACACACAAAAGTAGACCTGAATTAAGAGGGTCCCCACCCTTGAAACCTGCTGTGTGGGAAGTCCAGAGGGAGAGAAGCCAATGAGATGGAAGTAGAAGCTAAGTCAGAAGATTCTGTTCTGGGAGTGTAGGGAGTTGGATGGCTCAGTCTGGGGAGCTAATACCGTGATTTATAATGATTGCTTTTGCCCCTGCTGTGGCATACTTAACCCAACCTTGGGATATACTAGGTGTCTTAGTTAGAGTTTCTAGCGCTGTGAACGGACACCTTGACCATGACAACTCTTATAAAGGACAGCATTTAATTGGAGCTTGTTTACAGGTTCAGAGGTTCAGTCCGTTATCATCATGGCGGGAAGCATGGCAGCGTCCAGGCAGACATGGTGCTGGAGAAGGAGCTGAGAGTTCTACATCAAACTTTCTACTCCAACAAGGCCACACCTCCTAATAGTGCCACTCCCCATGGGACAAGCATCCAAACACATGAGTCTAAGAGGGCCAAACCTATTCAAATCACCACACTAGGCATTCATGAACACTAGTTCATCTCATCCCTAAAACATTCTGTGAGGTAAACATATCCCTGTTTTTTATTGTGCCAAATTGTATATAACATATTATTTTATTATTTTTAGCTATGTAATTCAATGCTATTCTAGGTACCTTGTATAAATAGAATCATACAATATTTTTTCTACTTCTGGCCTGTTTCACCTATAGCTTGAATTTCACCTATGTTGCAGCAGGTGTCCGAAGCTCATTATCTTTTGTTAACGCTAATCGTCTACTACATGTTTTTGCTGCAGTTTGTTCATCTGTTCATTCGCTGGTGAACTGATGAGCTGGGGCCACTTTGAATTTACACTGCTATTCGTGTCTCTGTTCAAACATCATGAGTTCCTGCTTTCAGCTCTCCAACATGAGATTTCTCGAAAGTGTAGTAATTCCACAATTAACTTACTGTTTCTTCCAGTGATGACCCCCTTCTGTCTTCCCACAAGCGAAACACAACCACAGTTGTTCTGTCTTGTCACCTTCGCCATTATCTTCTCCATAAAATAATCACTGTCCTAATGGCTGTGAAGTAATATTACTTTAACGTAATATTTTGATAATGAAATATTAAAGTTAATATTTCACTCCTTCTTCCCTAATGACTAGTTATATTGACTACTTTCTGTGGGCCTACCAATCACTTACCTTTCTTCTTTGAAGAAACATCTGTTCAAATATTTTGTCTGCCTCATAGAGATCGGACCCGGGCCTTGGCACATGGGTGCACTAACACCTTCCTGCTGAGCTACAGCCTCAGCCCTCACTTCCTAGTTTCAAGCTGGGTTATTTGGGATTTATTGTTGAATTCTAGGGGTTAACTTATATTTTGGATGCTAATCCTTGTTTATCTTTGAAAATGCTGTATTTATATGGTTTGCAAATATTTCCTCCCATACTGAGGAATTTTTTTTTTCTTTTAAATGGTTAATAGTATCCTCTGCTAGACAGAATTTGTTATGATTTTGATGAAGTGTAAGTTTTTCCATTGGCTCCATCCCCACTTTTCGTATGGACAAACCACAGCAGAGAGGTTAAGTAGACTGTGTGTGATCACAGTTGTTGAGGATGAAGATGTGACCGTGAGCTGCGGCACTCGGTTGTAGATCACTGCTGGTGAGACGCTCAGGTTACTAGCTGCTTCTCTTGCTAAGCCTGGAGCAGCGCTTGGCACAAAGTAGGCACTTGCTGAGTACTGAGTTAATATACAGAGGTGCTCAATGACAATCCCCAGCTCCCCACACTCCACCTTAGGCGGTTTGAACACAATGATGCCTGTTACTCATCTGTGAATGTGGAGACATCCCAGCACTCCCACTAGAGACAGCAGGGGAAAGAGCTGTCCTGTCGGTTATCAACCCTGCATCTGGCAAGTCATTGTGGCGATGATGCTGACACATGAGGGGTGGCCCCAACCCAGATACTTACTGATTGGGAGGACAAGACTCAGGTAGTAAAAGAAGGTTTATTAGAAAAATAAACATATAAAAGCCAGATGAGGTTGACATCACTGCCAGGGGAATGGAGTGGAGACAGACCCTGAGGGGTGTGAGGGATGCGGACAATGAGATATGAACTGGACTGCAGGGAGGGGGAGGGGAGGTGTGCTTTATGTGGGGAGTAAGCAGCCTCAGTGTTGCTGAATGGTAGATGAGTTCAGGGTCTCAGAAATGTTGAGCTAGCTGGAGACGATGAAGAAGAAAATTCAGAGCTGTGAGTAGTAGTGCTTGGGTAACCCTAATGCTCAAGGCTCTGAGACAGGAGGATTCTAAGTTTGAGGTCAGCTTACATTGTACAGTGAGTTGGCGACCAGCCTGGGGCTAAAAGGTAGACACTGTCTCAAAAGGGGAAAGTGTGGACAAGAAGAGGAAGAAAAGGAGGATGTGGGAGGAGTGGAGAGGGGGGAAGAGGAGGGAGAAGGAGGGGGAGGAGGAGGGAGAAGAGCAGGAGAGGGAGAAGGATGAGGGGGAGGAGGATAGAGAGGAAGAGAGGGAGGAGAGAGAAGACTGCAGTTGTGAAGAATGACAAACCTGTCCTGCCTTTCAGTGCTGAAACGTGGTTTTGGAAAAGAAATGTCAGGATATTAGTAAAAATGCATCAGCTTCGCCTGTCACAGGCTCTTCTGGCAGGTCCTGTGCCTTTCCTCCCCTTTCCTCGCTTTCTAATGAGCCATTTATTTTTCAGGCAATTCTTGGAGGAATTTGAAAGTTTAAGCAGGGGTTACAGAGAGAACTAACAGGAAATGTCTCATCTTTCCAAGTTTATTGTTGAGAGTGGCCAGATGTCATTTGTTTGTAAGTGGGGAATGGGAAGTTAGATCACAGAACATGAAATATAAAACTGTAATTTTTTTTTTAAAAAAGACGAGAGTGTAGCAGAGGATCCTCCTCAGCCTGCGTTAGCATCGGTGGCAGCGCTCAGGGGAAAGCCACCATGCAGCAGCATGTTTACTGTCTGGTCTGCGGTGAACGGCTGGCCTCTGCCTAGCCAGGGCACGGTGTTAGGGGCTCTGTGTGGATCTGCTGCAATTATGAGCCCTGCAGAGGGCCAGCATTGGATGCCAACATCCTCAGTGGTTGTCATGCCTCAGAATAAAGAATCAGGACATTAATTTACCAAGAGCCCTTTGACATTTATTAACAGAAGTTACAAAAGAAACTCTACCATTTTTTTTTTTAATTATATTTTCATCCTTGTGGTTTAAACTCTGGGTCAAATACTTCCAAGCTGCTGGGGCCTGCTGGCTAAGATCTGGCCCTTGTCTCTAAACTGCTCTGCTGACAGTCCAGGAAATACCCTCTCCATCCTTCACTGTTGCTATAGTGGGCTTTTGGCATGCTCCTGCTTGGCCAGGTGTTGTCCCCAGTTGTCACCATGACAACAATATACAACAAAGACTCCAAGGGGCTTGGGATTGACAGGCCAGAGATGGGGCCTTGGATTACTCTCTCTAGCCCATGGTTAACTGTCTTCATCAGAGAGAGAGAGAGAGAGAGAGAGAGAGAGAGAGAGAGAGAGAGAATGTTTTGTGTAGATCGGGCTTCTTTGGAAGGTCATGGGCTCCAGGCCAGACAAGCATGAAACCTTGGACTTTGTTATTGGACCACTGGGCCAAACATGGTTCACTAAGCTGAATGCAAGGATACAGAGAAAAATGAGCCAAGAGCAGCCACAAGGCTCAGAATTCCCAGCTTTGCTAATGAAAAGGAAAAAGAAAGCCCCCATCTGCATCTGCTTGCTGGTTGTCCAGGGGTAAAGGGAAGATTTTTTTCTCCAAGCCCACTCCCTCCTCTATCCAAGGTCTTCAGCAGCTCTGTGTTCCCTGGGCCCTGCCTGAAGTCCTCAAACCCCATACCCTCCTCTTCTTGGAGTAATTCCCAGGGCTTCATTCTGCACAAGCATTGAGCTAAGCAAGCCAGCCCTTGACCAGGCACACATGTCACACTGGCTTCTTTGCCATTTTCTGTAAACAGCTGCAGGGGTGTGAGAAAACAGACATGGGTTGTTGGTTTGCTTTTTTGAGATGGGCCTCACTATATAGCCACGCCATCTTCAGAACCCTAGATTCCCCTGCCTCAGATGCTGTGTTCTTACATTCGCAGGTCCAACAGCTGCAATTTCAAGCACTTTCAGGAGTAGAGCCAGGGTCACTAAGTCACCGGGCTGTGTGGCCGTCAGCATCACTTTTGGAACATTCCCGCTTTTTCAATAAAAACTCCACCTATCAAACAGGAATCTTTAATTCTCCCTCCCCATCAGTCGGTGACCTCCATTCTCTGTCCTGGCTACATGGGTATCAGCAAATAAGCTTTAATAATATTATTACTTTGTGAAAAGAATGCATATATATATATATACATATATATATATATCCCATTCATACACATTAAAATTATAAAACAACATGTCTAATGTGTGAGTTATCATAACACTTGTCTAGGCTACTTCATAGAGACTTGAATGTGAAGCAGCATTGACCTTACTGATGGATGACGAAAAGGTGAGGAAAAGATTGGCATCTCTGTATTCATATTATATCTGTGTCAGTTCTGTCTGAACCTTTGAGTCAGACTCTGCTCAGCTTCACATGTGGACATGTTTGAGAACTGGGTTGTCCAAGACCATAATAGAGGGTAAACTTGGCCTATTGCCTGGACTGAATGTGTGTGTGTGTGTGTGTGTGTGTGTGTGTGTGTGCGTGCCCTGTGCTCTCCCAGGAGACCAAGCACCTACAACCCCATTATAAAGCCAAGGCATTTCTGTGAGACAATGATGTCCGAATGGATGGAGTTGACTACCCTTAGCCCGGATGTTTGTGTACAGAAAGACGCCCATGGCCAAAAGGCAATTACCAAGTTTTAGCCCATCATCCAGAAAGAATCCTAAGCTTGCTGTTCCTCTTTTTCAAATGAACAAGTAGCTGGGCCACCTCTGGCCAGTGCTGGTACCTTTTGCCTTAAGTCATCTGGCTCAAGTTGAGCTCCCAATAACAGAGCTTTGCCTTGGCTTGGTCTCCTTTCCACTGTCTCCATGCTACAAGTTCATGCTGTCCAGTGTCCTTGGGGCCCAGCCAGCCCTGCGTGCTGACATGGTACATTCCCATGAGCGATCTCATTTTCTGGTCTCCATTCTATCCCAATCTGGCAGATGACCCAACACAAAAGTGACTCCTTCAGGCACACAACTCCAGATCAGATCTGGCTTCTCCTTCTAGAGCCATCTCTTTCTGAACTTTCTCCCTGAATGAGTTGTCACTTGGCAAATTTAACTAAAAGCAAAATACTCTCTTTTGAATAAGCATTTCTTGTTAGGTGATATGTAGATTACAAACACAGCTACCAGTAACAAATTCCCATGAACTGGATGTCTTAGAGCAAGCTTACATTCATGTGTGGGCTGGGGATACATGTAAAGAGAGCCGCTCTCGGTAAACAGGATAGAGTGTTCTTACACAAACTATGTCACCTGTGAACCAGTAAACATTATACTGCCATATGCTATCTAATCCTGAAACACTGGGACATAGCACATAGTTGTATTCTTCACAACTTTAGAAACTAAGAGTCTAAAAGCAAGGAGCCAGATGGGCCTCCCTCCCCATGAAAGCTTTAAGAGAGAACCCTTCCCTGTCTGTCCAGATTCTTCTTGGTGGCTTGGGATAAGCCGGCATTCCTTAGCTTGCTTTGTACCAGTCCAATCTCTACCTCCTCCACATCTGCGTCTCTTGTAAAAGCACAATTGTCATGTGATTTCCAGCCCAGTCTAATTCATCATAATCTCATCTACTTATTTTGTTTTTGTTTTCCTGAGGCAAGGTGTCTCTATATAGCCCTGGCTGTCCTGGAACTCACTAAGTAGAATAGGCTGGCCTTGGATTTATTTATTTATTTATTTATTTATTTATTTATTTATTTATTTATTCATTCATTCATTCATTCATTCATTCATTCATTCATTTATTTTGGTTTTTCGAGACAGGGTTTCTCTGTGTAGCTCTGGCTGTCCTGGAACTCACTCTGTAGACCAGGCTGGCCTTGAACTCAGAAATCCACCTGCCTCTGCCTCCCATTTGCTGGGATTAAAGGCGTGTGCCACCACTGCCCGACTGGCCTTGGATTTAAAGAGATCTGTCTGCCTCTGCCTCCTGAGGGTTAAGATTAAAGGCGTGCACCACTACACTCAGCTTCTCATCTCTAGACACTTAATTACATTTAACAGGTACCCTTCTTCCAAGTAATGCTGTAGTCCCTCGTTCTGAGTGGATGTGGCTTCGTGGTAAAGGGCTGAATGTGTCAAGCCCACCAACCATGGGCAAAAACGTGCCAAACGCAAACTCCACTCCATCACAGGAGATAAATTCTACCTCCCAGAGCAACACAGCTGCTAATGTCCCTGTGCTTTGTCATTTCACAGGAGTTCTCCTTAGGGCTTAGAAACACACATCTGCAGTGGATACAAAAGCAGGAAAAAAATCTAAAACAGAAAAGCTGCAAGCCCATGAGCACTGTCCCAGTTTGTACAGAGGGTTCTCCTGTCGACCATACAAATACCCTACAGAGGGGACTCTGCATGACGCGAACAAATTATTGTAAGCATGTAAACATGGTCCAGAATATACATTCAAACCTGAAATGTTTGGTCTGACTTCAGGCTGTCCCTGTGGGTATGGTGGTCAGAATTCCAAGGCCTCTCATCTCCAAGAAAGCAGACATGAATGGAAAGGTTGTGTAGATCTTAGCTCCATGCTGGCCAAAAGACATTGACACAATTTTCTTCCAAAACATCTTTCTCTCTACCCTTCTCTCTTCCCAGTCTATCCTGCACCAAAGTCGAGATGTTTGAGGTGGATGTTTCTTTGGTCCCAAAGATCTTCCCTAGAGGGGAGACTCATTTCTCATCAGTCTGACTCCCAGTGCTCTCCTTCCTTGAATCCTTCCTCACTGTGCTGACTTCACATTTCAGGTATCTCCCTGAAGTCCTTTCTTATACTTCTCTTTACTTAGAGTATCTTTACTGATACTGAAGACAGATAATGCCAATTTCTGGCCTCTCTTTATCCCTATCAGTGTTGACTGGCACTGGAAGCCTCTGGGCTTTCAGGAATGTTCCCAGCTCCTACCCCAGTAAGACACTTAGTTTCATAGAATTCATATATTTTAGAATAGTTGCCTTCCATTCCATCCTACAACTTCTCAGAAATAGTTGTAGAAGTTCCTGGCTTTGATCCTTTAAAAAGACTCATTACTAATTGTATTATTTAGCCAAAAAGAAAAGAAAAGCATCATATCCAGGGATCTGACCATTTTTATCTATGACTAATGCTGTCATCACAGAATCCATGTAATAGGAACTATCAGGCTCCTTCCCTAGAAAGTGACTTTCCAACAGCCTACTCACTGTCAAATGCATGATTCAGTGGGAGACATTTTCTGTCACTCCTGTGTCATAGTTCACACGGGCCACCCTGAGTCAGCCACTGTCCACCTGCTTTTTAAACAGCTGAATTCTTTTACAGGCCTAGGTAAAGAATGTTATTATCATCTCCATTTTAAAAGCAAGAAAACTAGGACCCTGAAAGGTTAATAACCCACCCATGGTCACAGAGTTGAACACTGGCTGGGCTCAGCTTGTCCATCTGACCACTACTGTGTAATAGCCATGGCCACAAGGCCATACGCTGCCACCTTCGGGAAGAAATAGTGCATGCCTTAATGATCTCACCCGGGATGTTGCACTGTGTAAAGGAAGTATGCTCAGTGGAATGCTTCCACAGACAATGCCTTAGTGAGGCTTTGTATTGCAGCAATAAAACACTATGCCCCAAAAGCAACCTGAGGAGAAGGGTTTACTTGGTTTACACACATCACTATTCATAATCAAAGGAAGTCAGGACAGGAACTCAAACAGGGCAGGAACCTGGAGACAGGAGCTAGCGCAGAGGCCATGGAGGAATGCTGCTCACCAGCTTGCTCCTCCTGGCTTGCTCTATCTGCTTCCTTATAGAACCCAGGAGCACCAGGCACAGATGCACCTCACACCATGGGTCGTGTCCTCTTTCTCTATCACTAATTAAGAAAATGGCTTACAGGCTTGCCTGCAACCCAATCTTATGAAGGCATTTTATTAATTGAGGTGCCCTCCTCTCGGATGACTTTAGCTTTTTTGTAGTGACTTTAGCATTTTTACTTTTAGGTAAAGTTGACATAAAACTACACACACAGGCTAAGAATGAGGACATTGTCTTTAGATGTATTTTACGTGTGAGGAAACAGGGGGTGGGGGGAGAGTCTGAGTCCAGCTCCTCCATCCCTAAGTCCTAAGCTCTTTCTCCCACTCTTAGCCCCCAAGATCATCACTTCCTTACCAAGCTGATGTGACACCTTCTGGGTGTGCCCTGCTTCTATTGAGAACACTTATATCCTGGGAAGCATCTTTTATACTTGTTGGCCTCCTTGTCTGCACTGTCTACATCTCTGCCTTTCTTGAGCCCAACTCTACAGGATGTCCTCCTTCAGTAGGGCTGGAGTTATTCCCAGAACTGACCCATTTATTCCCAGTAAGCTTCTCCCAGGATTTCAGTTGCAATGCAAATATGTTGCCTGGCAGAGAGGTCTGGACTCTGTTTATTGTTTTGATCCTAGAGAACACGGCTTGGGGATGGTGAGACTTGCTAGGGTGAAATGATAAGCCGACTGGGGCATAGTGCAAAGGACAATGGTCAGAGAGAAGTCAAGAGCAGCACCCTGGAGGAGAGAAGAGAAGGAAGGAAGCTCTGGTTCTGGAGGTGGACAAGGATGGGACAGGCCCTAAGCTCTTCAGTTTCACCATAGGCTACTTGGCTCTTGGAAGAAATGAGTCTGATCCCATCCTCAGAGAACGGCTAATCATGGGTGAAGTTCAAGGCTATGTCTTCCTCAGTCCCTAGAAGGGCAGCAAAGTCGATTCTCCAGAAGAGCCCAGCTGCCTACTCACCCACCCTCTCCTGTTCATTCCAGGTCTGGCTTTTCTCACAGAACAGCAAATGGGGAGGAGGCTTCATCCCTCACCCACTCCCAGTCAAGTTCATCAAAGAATCTGCTTTCTCTTTCCCTAAAGACAAGCCTTCTCTGAAACCTTCTCTGTGCATCAAAACACAGGTAGAGATAGAGTTGTGCTTAATAATGGGGCTCACTCAATACACAGCTTACAGGTTCCATTTAAATATATTGGGCATTTCCCTGTCATTCCAGTAGATAACCTACAGTTTTAAGACAGCTGCACTGTTATCATAAGCTATGAACTCTGTGTCCCAGTATCCTTTGGTTGCCTCCCTCCTGAACAGCATGGTCCTCTTCATGGTGTTTTATTTTTATCTGTCGTTGTTTTATTTTATTTTTGAGTATTGCTGCCAGTTACATGTGTGTGCCAGTATCTCATGTGTTTGGAATGACAGCTGCATTTTACAGACATCACGGACTTTAATGCTTTATTCCTGTGGTCTTAGGAAGGTAGAGGAGAGGACTGAATGCCTCTGAGACTCAGCCTTAGAGGCTCAGCTCCAGACTGTCCTTCTGGCTGAAGGGCAGCCAGTGAATCATTTCACCCCAGATCTGAGCCAGCATCATGGAGATCAAGCATGAGTGAGAATCTTGACCCCACAGTCACCACCCACGTGGCCTCCGGCCTCCCATTCCAGGGCACACAGGCTCTCCTGCATCATTTTCTGTAAATGTCAGAGGAAATCCCCAGAGAAGGTGGACTCCCTCCCTGCCTCCCAGAAGGCACTCCTACGGAGATAACCAGATGAGCACTTCCCTCATCCCCACTCACAGTTCTCAATGGACTCTGCCTGCCAAAAAAATGATAGTCTAGTTCATTGCTGCCACCACCAGACACAGCATTTCCTAGAAAACCCTAACTCCATTTACTGTCTCATCTCAGGGTGGCTAACCATTTCCCATAAGCTCTTGCAGTCTGAAGGCAGGTTTTTGGTAAGCCTCATCAATAGTCTACATGGGGAGATGCTGAGTATCTACCTCACATACTCAGTGTTTAACATTCCAGAAAAAAGGAAACCAAGAGGCTCCTATCCTTGGTTCATGATAAACAGAAGCATTTCAATAGTTCTCCACAAAACTCAATACTGTTTTACCAACATTCTCTTTTCTGATGTAGAAAGTTCCTGCACTATGTAGGTACAAAAAATAATATCATTTGCCTGTTACACAATGGACAGCACAAATTTTCCACACTGGTCATTTGTCTTTGGATTTAGTCAAATATTCTGGGAATAACTTATACAACTAATTTCTTGTGATATTTAACAGCATTTTTAGTTGATGTAGTTTCATCATCATTAATATAATGGATTTGGCATGCTAATTGGAGCTTTAATACATATTAAAATTTAAAACTGTTGCCTATCTCCTAAAGTGCTCTGGAACTCAGAACAGTGGCACACTGCCAAGCACTGCACCACATGAGGTCACAGACTCAAACCTTCTATAGGGAAGATGTCTGAAGCTAACATGGGCTAACTCATTACTATTCAGACATCGAGAGATCCTGCCATTTGCCTCTGCTTTTTATATATCACAAGTACAGAAACTGCCTCCTTTTCACGTGATAGGGAAGCCAAATGGAGAACAATGTGGATCTAGGTATCCTTGTGAGTGACAGTAGGCCTAGCTCCTTGTTTCAAAAGGGGGCATATTTCTAAAGAAACCTGAGAGCCACTTTCTAAATCAGATTAAAGATTAAATGAGATATAATATGCAAGGTGTCTGGCATGACCTTCAGAGAAATTGCAATTATGACAATCCCCCAAGTGTAGGCAGGCCTAGCCTACTTGTTCCTGGAGGACCCCTGCAAAGGAAATGAAAACTCAATAGACAGAAAGCAGCTCCGAGTGACGGGAGAGTCAAGATCTCTGGGAAATGGAACCCCGCTGTGAATCTATCAGGAGTCCCTTTGAGATGTTCTGAGATTCCTGGAGAAGTATCAGGTGGGCTCTTCCTGGTGTCCTGGGCTGCTATACTTCACCATAGAACCAACAAGCAACGCAGGGGTTAAGAAGTTAAGGTGAACTTTCAGGTGTGACTCCTGAAAAATGAAAGCTAAGGTCCACCATGATGAGTTGTTTAGACTGGGCAAAGACAGCTCAGTGCCATGGTGAAGGGGTGGACCTGGATTGGTACCTGGGCTGGGAATCCTCCTGTGCGCACTGAAGCAGCCTATGCAAAGGGCTGGGGATAAATAGGTTGCTGAGGGTCCAGGGGACAGCAAGGAGCCTGACATGCCAGGAGTGGGCTAAGGGAGGGCTGGATACACGTCATGCCTGTCTGCTCCTACCTTGATCCAGAAGACAGTGAGATAAGAGACCTGCTGTTTAATACCAAGAGGCCTGGTGACTCTGGTGCAGGCTTAAACCCCTGAGTATTAGCCAGCTCCTGCTGTGGGCTTAGGTTGGCTTGCATGTCTCTTGGAGGACACAGTGTAGGACCTTGAAAGAAACTCTAAGAACCCCAGCTAGAGATTGGAGCTGAAAAGACATTTGAGGGTCTTCTGAGTGGTGGACATACATCTATTCTGCCCGGATGATATCAGGCATATCACAGAGCTGATGTCTATTTCTCTACGTCTGAAATAGAAGCTGTGGGAAGCAGTGTAAATGCTGTAAGAGCAATATTTATCCAAATCCTTGTTCTTAAAAGGAAATGGAAATCCTGCATTGTAAACAAGTTGGCCCCAAGTAGACATTGTAGACAAGTTGGCTCCAAGTAGACATTGTAGACAAGTTGGCTCCAAGTAGACATTGTGGACAAGTTTGCCCCAAGTAGACATTGTGGACAAGTTGGCCCAAGTAGACATTGTGGACAAGTTAGCCCAAGTAGACATTGTGGACAAGTTGGCCTCAAGTAGACATTGTGGACAAGTTGGCCCCAAGTAGACATTGTGGACAAGTTGGCCCCAAGTAGACATTGTGGACAAGTTAGCCCCAAGTAGACATTGTAGACAAGTTAGTCCCAAGTAGACATTATAGACAACTTGGCCTGCAGTCTGGGATGAAGGACTGGCATATCTGACCCAGCTCAGGTCTTGTTTCTGCTTCTTGACCGCCATGTGATCATAGCTCACTGGCTCAGCCAACAGAGATCCCAGGGTCTTCAAAGATACAGTACAGTTAACAATATCTAGACACAGAACCATTGAAAAGATTAAACAAAAGACACGGAAGTCCCCCATCCCTAAGCCCTCAGTAAAAGGTGGTTAATAATGTTTTAACCCTGTACCAGGGTCACCAGGCTTATTGGTACCCCAAAATTCGGTCTCTTCTCTCATTGTGTTGCAGAACTGGAGGGCACAGAGCAGTACTCTTGGCCCCAAATAGCATTTCTAAAGTTCTAAAGGGCCATTCTGGACTCATGACTACATTGATGAAGCCATACCAGGAAAAACTTGTAACAGCAGGAGCTTCACCTGCCCTTGGGCTGGGTCCAGTGTACCTTAACAGCTTCCGCCTGGTGTGGGGCCCAGCCCTCTCCAGCTGATGCCACACAGAGCAGGACAGTGTTGAGCCACAAGAAGGACTGTTCCAGCTGACTTCCTGCGGTGAGATCTCATGCAGTCAGCCTCCCTCGGAAGATGCGCTCAGATGTGCTCTGAGAAAACAACCCACTTCCTGCGGAGACTTCAAAAGCCCACACCCGCTCTACCGCTGCACATTTTCGCAGCTGAAGGAGAAACTGCTGGAGATAGGAGTTTCCCTGATGTCATCCTCCGAGCCCAACTGTGTTCTCTGGGAGACACCAGGGAGTTGGCTCAGGAAGGGCTGGGTGGGAATCGATGCTGTTTTGCTCAAAGGCTCTGTGTTCTTCCCTAAGGGAGGTGAAGTGGGGCTCAGAGTTGGATGAACTTTCACCTGCTCCTGATGACTATCACAGTTCCGATTATAAACCCAGCGTGGGAGAAGGAAGCAGGTAGGTCCTGAAATATTCCAGCCAGTACTAGCCTATCCTCTCCCCAACTCCCCTCTCCCCAAATTTTTATTCAGTGGACTCCTCTTGCTCCTTCTAATTCCCATTCCTCAGGTGGTACTCAGAGGCGCCTAGCAGGTCTGGGGGTGTAGCTCAGTGGTCGAGTGTTTGTCTAGTATGCTTTGAGCTAGATTCTCAGCACTGCAACAACCAAAAATGTCTCAGAAGGTAAGGCACTGACCGAACAAGCCTGACAACCAGCATTGGATCGCTGCACTGCACCTGATGTAAGCGGTCTGGGCGTGTCTCTACCCCTTCCTACACACGCTATAGGTAAACTCACGGGGAGACATTTTAAATGTTGGCTATTGGTCTACGTTGCTGGGATGAATTTCTCTGAAAATTGACAGGAAAGAATAAATACCTATCCCACCATTCTCTGTGAACTGTTATTTCTGATATAAGATATGTAAAAAGTCAAAGCTGAGCATGGAAGCATATACTTGTAATCCCAGCATTCTGGAGACTGAATCATGGGGATCTTGAGTTCATAGTCAAAGCCCTGTCTAAAAAAATATGAATATTCTCCCACAAATGCAGAAAGATTGAGGGATTAGAAAACTATGGCTTTGCAATCTCTAATTATCAATGGGTGCTGACTGATGAAAGGGAACTTTACAGCAGGAAAAGGTGACAGAGAACGTTGTGTTTTGATGTTGTTTTTGCTTGATTGTGTTTGAAACAGTATCTCTGTATATGGTCTGGGCTGGGCTTGAACTTTCAACCCTACTGCCTACTCCTCCTAAGGAACTGAAAATACAGGTATGAACCTCCATGCTCTGTGGAGAGAACTGGGTACAGTAACTTCAGCCAGGGCCACTGTTGTGTGCCTGTAGCCCTGCCATCAGGAGACTGAAGGAGGAGGAACCTTGATGAGTTCAAGCGCAGCCTGGACAGTGTGGTCACATGCCATGCCTTTCGACGGGTGTGGAGAACCTCAGTAACAACAGATGCTGTGACACGCTCTTTCTGCCACGTGTTTGGATGATGTGATCTCTCAGCCTCCTTTCCTGCTGCCTGCTGCCATGCTCTCCTCTCCATTGTGGACTCTGCTGCTGGAACTGTAAGCCCAAATAAACTGCGCCTTCTCCAGGTGGCCTAGCTCTTGGTGTTCCATCAGAGCAACAAAAAGTCACTACTTGACTATGCCTCCAGTATGGTATCCTGGTATCCACTATGGTAGCGCCATCAGTATGGTAGCTGGGTGTCCACTATGCTTCTAGCTCTGTGCCATCAGTATGGTAGCCGGGTGTCCCTTGAACACTCGAAACAGGAGATTCCTCTGGAGCAACACTTTGAACAGTTAATGCATATCTGATTTTGAACAATGTAAAGAGGAACAAAACATTTTGTTTATAATTTTTATATCAATCACATTTTGAACTGATGACATTTTGGCTATTTTACATTGAATTAAGCGGCATTAAAAATAATTTCAGGGGAAACCTCAGCTTGGGCCACAGGGCCCCACAGGTAATCAGCGCCGGGACAAAGACCCCTCTCAGGAGATC
>CM052702.1:34865399-34894946 GCA_028551405.1 Uromys caudimaculatus | reverse complement strand
GGAGGAGAGGCCCCAGTAAAGGGGAATGTCAAGGTGGGAATACGGGAGTGGGCGGGTGGATGGGTGGGAGGTGGAATTCCCTCATAGAGGTTGGGGAGGGGGAGGGGATAGGTGGTCTCCAAAGAGGAGAAGTAGAAAGGGGGAAACATTGGAAATGTAAATAAAGTATCAAAAAATAAAAATTAAAAAAAAAAAGAATTGTTATCAATGGGCTGGAGAATTGGCTTGGTGATTAAGAGCACTTGTTGCTCCTGCAGAGAACCAGGGTTCAATTCCCAGCATCTGTAATAACAGCACAACCATCTATAACTGCAGATCCTGGGATCGAACATTCTATTCTAGCCCCTACAATCACCAGATATCCATGTAGTGCACAGGCATACCTGTAGGCAAAACACCTATTCACATAACATAAAAATAAAAACAAAACAAACAAACAAACCCAAACACTGTCTGGGGACTGGGAGAAAACCCGTGGATGTGTGTTTGGTGTGCAATTGTGAGGCTCTAGTGTGATCCCGAGGACCCACATGAGAAGCGTAGGCAAGGAGGTGCATACTAGTGATGCAGGCTCACGAGCCAGACAACCTAGTGAGTGAGTTCTGGTGAAAGATCTTGTCTCCAAAAAAATCAAGGTAAGTCAGCGGTGAGACAGACACTGGGTTAACCTCTGACTTCCATACACTTGGACACATACGCACACGCACACACACGTACACACAATATGTCCATGCACACACACATGCACACACAGAGGGGCTGGGTGGGAAGAGGAAGGGGATCGGCAAAGGCATGATGTACATGTATGAGAATGTCCTAATGACACCCATTATTATGTATGATTAATATATGCTAAGAAAATCACTTTAAGGATTTAATTCTTCATCTAGAAATAAACAGGCAAATCCATCATATCGGTTTGCAAATTTGCTTTCATATTTAGTAAATGACAAAATGATATGTATACTAATGAATTATTCTTTTAAATTTTTCTTTGTAACTTTGTAATCAGTAAATGTTTGACTTGTACATCTGTTCTGTACATCTAAATTCCTGGTGCTGCATAGGAATGTCTGGGGCAAAGCAGGTCCAAGTGGCTAGAGCTCACGAAGCCTCACTTAGACTGAAATAGATGAAGCAGCCAGGTGCACACAACACATGACCTTTGTTTGCTTCCTCGGCAACCAGTTACACAAAGAGACCTCTGGAACAATCCGGAAAGGCTGACTTTTGGGACTGGCTATTAGATCATATTAAGATTTTATTGCTTATTTTGTTGGAGGTAATAATGTCATTATAGGTATGTTTTTTAAAAGTCCTTATCTGGAGCTACAATGTGGCTTGGTGATAAAACACTTGCCTAGCATTCACAAGGACCCACACACACACACGTTTATCTGTTAGGATTGTGTGATGGTTGACTTTAATGTCAACTCACCACACATTAGAGTCACTTGAGTAAGGATTCTCCAACCAAAGAATTTTCCTGAATACTTTAATTGGCACAGGACACTGTGCCCCAACTGTGGGCAGCACCTTCTTGGTGGAAGCCAAGATAAAGGAGGTAATGGAGGAGGAAGGTCATTCCTTACCTTCTGCTCACTTGACCTTCCTTCCCTCTTGCTTCCCAGCCTTCGCTCTGGACACTGAGTTAATTTATCCTGTGGCTTCTGCTGTCACTTCTTTTGATGCTATCAGAACCAGCCTTTCCATCATGGACAAAAGGCCAGCGGCTCTCCAGCACCTGTCTAGGGTTTTGCTGCTAATTGGAACTGTTGAGGTACCTGGGCTTGTGGATTGAGCAACTACCTGGTTCTCAGCTTCTCAGGTGTGAAAGAGACAACATGTTACTATTTAACATAAGCTGTATTAATAGAACACACACTCACTCTCTCACTCTCTAACAGACACACACGCATGCACACACACACACACACACACACACACACACACACACACACACACACACATCCTGTTTGTTTTGTTCCTCTAGAGAACACTAACTTACAGAGAGTGTAATCACAGGCATTTGCTTTAAATGCTTTTGGAGTCCATAGTCACAGTGTTCAGGAGAAAGGACAGCAAATGGATACAGTTCTAAGCAGTCAACATCCGAGTCAAGAGCAGTGGCTTACACCTGAAATCCCAGCACTTTAGGGGTTGAGGCAGGAGGATAGCTGTAAGTTTGAGAGTTGCCTGGGTAAGATAGTTCTAGGATACCCTTGATTATGGTGACTCTATCCCCCCCCCCAAAAAAAATGTGGAAAGAAGGGAGAAGAAAAGCCCCACCCACTCTGGCCTTCGTCCTTGAGGTGACATAGGTCATGCTTTTATTATCATGAAGAGTGCAGGCTACCCCAGAAGTAGCTTGAAAGTCCTGGATTTATAGAATGGGAGGAGGATTGGCAAAGCCTGAGGTCATCTGGGGAAGGTCTGGAAGGAGCCTAGGGTGAGCCAGACCAGATCATCCCACAGGCTGCTGCTCATGTGGGTGCCTTGGCCCAGGCGAGAAACTCAATGGCGTATCTAGAAGAAGGCAGATCTTCAGTTCACGAGGGGCATAAGTACTCACAGTTACAGCTTGTTAACTGATGGAGAGCTGCAGCCAGCAAGGATCAGGTAAATAAATAGCCGTGGCCACTAAGCAGCATGTTATGGGTTATACATGACTTGCTCTGTAGTAGAAGAGATGGTCGAACCTCGATTTAGCTTCTGGGGTGTCCTGGCTGATCACCTGAGCATCTTTCTCACTCTACCTCCAGTCAGCGTGATTGAGACTGTTTCTGTAAAAAAAAAAAAAATCTCCTTTTATGCTTTCACAGAATATTCCTCAAGTTCTGATGGTATATTAGTCCATTTGTGCTACCGTAACAAAACACCAGGTACTGGATAATTCACAATAGAGGGTTTTTTTACTTTGGATTCTGGAAAGTCCAAGATCAAGGCACTGACTGTTCTGTTGTCAGGTGAAGGATGCTCTCTGCTTCCTTCATCTCTGTCTTCATGATGTAGAAGGGGAAAAGCAAAAGAAGCGCAAGGGCGCGCGCGCGTGTGTGTGTGTGTGTGTGTGAGATATGTATGTATACATGTGAGTGTGCATGTGTGTGTGTGAATATGTGTGTATGTATATTTGTACATGTGCATATATGTGTGTGCATGTGTTATGTATATGTATGCATATATGTGTATGCCTGTGTATGTGTGTATACGTGTGTGTGCATGTATGTGTATGTGTGTATATATGTGTGTACATGTATGTATAAGTATATGCACATGTGTGTGCATACGTGTATGTGTATATGTGTGCGTGTGTGCCCGTACTCATGACACAGGGTCTTACTACGTAGCCCCAGCTATCTTGGAATTTGTGATCCTTTTGCCTCGGCCTCTGGAGTGCTATAGAAGTCTCTTTTAGAAGACTCTCACAAAGGTCCTGCCCTGGGCTTACTGGGTCAGGGAATTAAGTCTCTATAGGATTTTGGGATGACATAAACAGTCAAACTGTGGCAGATGGGAGCCCTCAGTTACCTCGTCAAGTAGAGTGAAGGGACAGAATGCATCCAGGGAGCATACAGCCTCGCTGCATACAACACAGGCCCTGGAGATGCATGCACTAGGATTTCATTTAATCCACTGCATCTGTTGACCAATTGCGTGGCCTTGAGCAAATAGCCCTCTAAGCCCCGGTGCCTTAAACACCGGGCCTTTAATGCTACTGTGAAAAAATGATCCCATACAGCATGTGGCACAGTGGTGGCACCTGGAAAGTACTTGATAAATGGCAGCTGTGGGTGTCGTGTCACTGTCGTTGCTGAGCCACTGCGTTCTCCCTGGCTAAGTGAGCTTTGTTCATAAGGGCCAAAGTGCTTGTCCAGACAGAAGCTTGGACCTGCACGCCCTCCTGCTTCAAGCCCAGGCCTTTGTCCTTCCTGCCCCTGCCTCCTGCCTCAGCCTCCCCAGTGCTGGAATTACAAAGCACACTACAGCCTACTCCGTCCCTGTGCAGCCTTCTTCTTCCTTGGGAAGGATGGTGTGAGTGATGGATAGAGAATGCTGTGGCTTCCCTTCAGAGGAATATTTGCTTTTATTTTGTTTGTTTGGTGTTTATTTAGTCTCTCTTCTCTCTGTCTTTCTCTGACTCTCTCTCTCTCTCTCTCTCTCTCTGTTTGTGTGTGTGTCTTTGTGTGCAGTTCAGGGTGTTCTTAGGTTGCTTCAGCCTGCCAGGTGTTGAAATTACAGACATGTGCTACTATGTCCAGTTAGTAAATTTGATTCTAAGCTCAGTATAAACCCCAAGTCACAAACCTGTAGTGATTCCCAAGTGCTGTTACCAGGTAGGTACTTAATACCTATTTATTAAGTGATGAATGGAGGGTTTTGGTTTTTTTTGTAAGGCATTGCTGAGGGACATCTTTTAAGCCTGGGAACTTTTCTGAAACCAGTCTAATCACTCCACAGAGGGTGGTTTCCTGGTTGAGTTACCCAGAAGCCAATCCTGGGTAAGAGCCTAAGACCAAAGTGTCTGAGGGTAACAGTGATGGGAGCTGGAGCTCGTCCTAGCTGTGCCTCAGATCCATTAAGGTCTGCTTCTATGGGATGGCTTCCCAGGGGGGTGGGGAAGAAAGCTCACCACTTAAGTCATTTCTGCTCTGATAGTCCAGGCCTGAGAAGAAGGCCCCTGGGAGCAATCCTGAAGTGCGAGAGGTTGTGTTAAATGGCTTAATAGATCCTGGCAGCTTCAGGAAAGACTAATGGTTCAGCATTAATTGAAGAGGGATTTCAGATTTGCATGTTCAGCTCCTGCTGGCTTCAAAGCATTGCAGGCTTCCAACTCCACAATGGTTATGACAGAAATAGGGACTCTGGATTCCCACACCGGCCATCTTCTCTGGACATCTCCTCTGAAGCAGACGGAGGGCCTAGGTTGTATACAGCATGGAGAGGGAGTCCAAGAGACAGTGAAATAGCTGGCTTTGTCCCCAGGAGCCTCTATTAAGGAGGGCAGAGAGAGTGAGCATTAAAAAGTGTGAGACTGGCTGTAGCCAGCAGTATATATCGGCCAGCCTTTTCAGGAAGCATGAATCATGGCTGTGCTTGGAGCTGGAGGGGGATGGAGGTGGAAGCTCCCTGGCTGGCTGGAGATGAGAGAATTGTAGCTGGTCTCTCAGGTGGGCAAACAAGGGCTCTCAGCCAAGGAAGCCTTGTGAGCCAGGCTGGGAGTGACACAGGAACACAAATGAGCTGGGGCAAAGAGCGAGTGGACGGTGAAGTTGGCCTCGGCTTCCTCCGGAGCCTTTTGCTTACGCTTTGGTGTGACTGAGTCACAAGAGGTTGGGAGCACAACTATGACATGTGCAGTTGTGAGCTGCGGAAAAGTGCGGGGGATGCATACACGAGAACAGAGACCTCTTTTTAGAGTCACTATGGAGGCCACAGTCTGAAGCAGTGTTGGGAATGCTGCTGCTCTCTCTGTAGCAGCTTCATTCATTTCTCTGAGAGCCTTCCTCAAGAAATAAAAAGGAAGATAGACCTGTTTCACACGCTGGGTGGCAGTAAAAAGTGTTTACATGCCAGGAAAAGGAAGATTCTCCGAGAATCACACCCTCCAGGACCTGCATGTCTTAGTTAGGGTTTCTACGACTCGATAAAACACCATGGCTGAAAGCAGCTCAGGGAGAAAAGGGTTCATTTCATCTCACATGCCCAGGTCTATCGGTGGGGAAGCCAAGGCAGGAAGTCAGGGCAGGAACTGAAGCAGAGCCCATGGAGGAGGGCTGCTTACTGCTTACTGGATCTCCCCACTCATGACTTACTCTGCTTCCTTTTTAATTTCATGGAGGAATCCCAGCTTGGTGGTGATGCCACCCACAAAGGGCTGGACTTTCCCAGTTCAATCACTAATCAGAAAATGCTCTACAGTCTTGCATACAGCCAGATCTTATGAAGGCATTTTCTCAATTGAGTGTCCTTTTTGTGGGCTGGAGAGATGGCTCAGCTGTTAAAAGCTAGGTTCACAACCAAAAATATAAGGCAGTCCTTCTCTCCAAATGACCCTAGTTTGTGTCAAGGTGACATAAAACTACCCAGCACACTGCATCTTGGATTTCTCAGTCTCCAAAATTCAGAAACAAATATGTGATATTTTGTCATAGAACCCCAAGTTAAAATAGCAAATAACCACCCCCACCCCATCCCACAAAAAGAAATTGCTAGACAGCACCAAAAATCCTCTCCAGGCATTCAGAGCTGTAGGGATAGAAGAGCCTATCACTCTTCGAGGGCACAAGTGCTTGGCTTTCACTGCTCAACTCACAGGCCACAGAGCATTTTCCTGAACTAGGGACTTCCTTATACGTGGCGTTGGATTAGTGAACGTCATAGACTAAGTTAATGAACAATATAACACACAGTGGGTTCTAAGTTGCTGAAGTTGTCATGAACAACAATGGAGGTCTCATACAATCAGCACAACCCTTGAAACCTCCCCCAGGAAACCCATTTTACAAACCAAGTTTCCACCATCATGGCAGAACCATGTTTTTTCTGGATTGAGACATGCTGGTTGAACATGTTGGTCTGACTAGAGGGGATACTTTTCAAGAATCACCAGACTGGTGCTGAGCACAGTGAGATGCTCAAGACAGACCAGCTGAGCCAGTCCGCCCATCTATCTGCAAGGAGCTCTCACTGAATAGTGGGACAGGGATCCTGCATGCTTCTCTCTGTCATCGAAACCATATGAACCCAAGGATCACCTAGTGTCATGATTTCTTGTTTGCTTGTATAATGAATGCTTGTGTTCATCTCCTGGAATGTGTTTAATGAGCTCTGTTCACGCCAGATTCGCCAGAGCCCATGGCTGTGCATGGCACACAGTAGGATCTCCACCACTGTGGACTGAGGGGGTGGTTTCATACACAAGAAACCGGGATTGGCAGTGAAGGGTTAGAATAAGGAGGCAGGTGAGATTGGTCCTCCTCTTAGTGAGTACGATCAGCCTAATAAGGTGCACGACATGAGAAGCTTCAACATCAATGGAAAGGCCACATTTCCGACATGGAGAAGGAGCTATCAGCCAAATCAGCAACAGAAGAAAAGTTGTGGACACAGAGGGTGTGTAAGTTAGACCTCTGCCTGGAACAGTCACCTTAAGGGTGTGTGGGGCAGTTTGCTTTGACTCATGGTTTCAGGGATCTCACTACAGTGATTGGTTGGCCATATTACTTTGGGCCATGTAGACTGTCATGACAGAAACTCACAACAGAGAAAGAGGTTGGAGGCCCAATGTCCCCCTCAAGGGCATGGCCTGATGACTGATAGGTTTTCAGGGAGGGAGAGGTAATCAAGAGAGACAAAGTATGGATGGTTCTTCAAGCTTTGTTAAAAGACTTATCAACACTACAGGAGTAACGAGTGTGTGTGTGTGTGTGTGTGTGTGTGTGTGTGTGTGTGTGTGTGTGTGTGTGTTGGTTGAGTCCTGAAGAAAGCAACTCCAGTCACACAGGCAAAGCAAGGAGCCTATCCTTAAAGATGTCTGAGAGAGGAGGGAAGCCTAATGCCACAAGGCAGCAGACATATGTGCTACTTGACAGAGTCACAGAGACCCTAGATAGAGGAATGGAGTTAACTAATGTGCCGCCACAGGCCAGCTACTTTGGGGACCTGACGCTTGTGAGAACAGTGAGTGATCTGTCAGCTCTTCCTAGCAGCACCCAGAAGGAGGGAGGGTCCAGGGGTCGGGGTCAGGTAGTGAGGCAAGAGGACCTGGACGGAGGGACTGTATTCCTAACAGTGACCAGCTTCAGTCCACAAGGTCCCACGGCTTTCCCATAGGGCCACAGGTCAGAGACCATGCATTCAACATTGGCGATTTGGATACTAAGTTCTTAAGATCCAAACCTGAATGAGACAGAGACCTCGGGTAAGGGAGGCACCCAAGAATCAATGGAGGTGGCCTTAGCTGTGACTCACTACACTGGGGATACGGAATCTGAAGAGGCCACCTCCTGTACAGACAGGAACCCCAGTGAAGCGATAGAGACACCAACCCATCCATAAAACTTTCAAATCAAAAATGTATCCTGTCTACAGGAAATGCAGGCACGGGGAATGGAGCAGAGACTGAGGGAATTGCCAACCAATAACCAGCCCAACTTGAGACCCATTCCATGAGCAAGCACCAATTCCTAACACTATTAATGATACTCTACTATGCTTGCAGACAGGAGCAAGTTGCCCTCTGAGAGGCTCCACCCAGCAGCTGACTCAGACAGATACAAACACCTACAGCCAAACAGTGGATGGAGCTTGGGGACTCTCATGGAAGAAAAGGAGGAAGGACTGCAAGCCCTATAGGGGATAAGAACTTCACAGGAAGACCAACAGAGTCAGCTAACCTGGACCCTTGGGGCTCTCAGAGACTGAACCACCAACCAAAGAGCATACACAGGCTGTACCTAGGCCTCCCCACACATATGTAACAGATGTGCAGCTTGGTCTTTATGTGGGTCCTGAACAACTGGAGTGGCGGCTATCCCAAAAGCTGTTGCCTGTATGTGGGATATGTTCTTCTAGCTGGGCTGTCTTGTCTGGCCTCAGTGGGAGTGGAAGTGCCTCAGAGACTTGAAGCGCCAGAGGGGGGGATACCCAGGGGACCCCTACTCGCTCAGAGGAGAAGGGGAGAGGGAATGGAATAAGGGTTGTGGGAAAGGGTGACCAGGAGGGGACAGCGAGTGAGATGTAAAGTGAATAAGTAAAAAAACAAAACAACAACAACAACAGACATTCAAACCTAAAGTAGAAGTAAAACTGTCCCTAGGGGTCCTCCCGACTTTCCTCCAGACGCCATCCTCCATCCTGATTGAGCCCTGTCATCCAGACAGCTCTCAGCATCTCCCTAGGCTGGGTGTACTTCAGATTGCCTGATGCCTAAAGCACACTGCTCTGTGACTCTTTGCTCCTAGGAGGGTGATATTAGGGGATTCGGTGTTTCTCATATCTTCACTGGGGATCAGACATTTTAAGAACTGGTGTTTTCTGGATGATCCTCTGTAGGGGAGGTGGGGAATCCTGCGCCTACACTGCCAGGGTCATTATGAGCATGGGACTCTTAACTACAGAGACCTGCTGCTGGGGACAGCGCTCTCCTCTGTGGAGCAGATTCATGCTGTTCTGCTGCCACGGAAGGGGGGAAGTGTCCACTGCCTTGTCTGACCTGCTCTGGGATGGGGTGACTCTTTCTGCGCAGACCTTTAGATTCACATCCCGGGTGCAGCATCTAAGGTCATAGGCAGGGTAGCCAGGTGCCACAGAGGGAAGCAGCCACCTGACTCACAAGGAGCCAGGTCAGTCACAACCTACATGGAATGCGATATGCATTTTATTTTGCTGCAGAAAAATAAAAGTAGCCTGGAATTCTCTGAGCCTATAGATACATCCACTTAAGCCTATTCGGGCTACTGTAACAAAAAGGATCATAGACTCAATGCCTTATGACCAACCAGAATGCTTTCTCAATAGCAAACCACAAGTGGACTCTGTCTGTGAGGCCCACTTCCTCATAGATGGTGTATTAATCAGCTTTCTGTCACCCTAACAAAATGCTCAAGAGAAACAACTTGTAGAGAGGGGAAGTTTACCTTAGCTCAGGGTGGGTGCAGTTCAGACCATGGTCAGTTAGCTCCTTTTCCTTTGTAACTGTGTGGCACAGGGAGCCAAGAGGCTGAATAATGGAAGATACCTTACCGTACCTAGGAAACAGAAACGAAGGGGAGGGGCCGAGGTCCCAACACTTTCTTCAAGATGTGATGTAACGATCTACTTCATTCTATAGACCTCGCCTTCTAAAATTTCTTCTATCCCCTCTTTTTTATAGCTACAAAATATTCTGGTGGGTGAATTTGCCAACATTCTTCAGTAGCATCCTATTTATTATTGGGCAGGCTGAGTTGCTGGCTATCATCTGCAATTATTATAGGCAATACTGTCACGAATGCTTTTGTGCATAATCACATTTGTTTGATCGTTCCTAAAAAGATTTTCCTTGAAGTAAAGGCATTGAACTGAAGGACATGAGTGCTATCATATTTGGTCAATTACATCCTCCAGGCAACAGACAAAAAGTCTCCATGAAACCCAGATGTGGTGGCGCACGACTTTAATCCCAGCATTTATAAAACAGGTAGACCCTTAGTCTGAGGCCAGTTTGGTCTGCAACGTGAGTTCCAGGACAGCCAGGGCTACATGGAGAAGCCCTGTCTCGAAAACCAAGGAATAAAAAAGTGCCAATGGATATACACATTTTTTTAAGTTTTACTTTTATTTTATGTATAGATGTTTTGCCTGCATGTGTGTCTGTGCACCATGTGCATGCTTTATGCTCAAGTTTTCTAGAAAAAGATATTGACTTCCCTTAGAACTGGGATTACAATGGTTGTGAGCTGCCATGGGGGGACTGAGAATTGAACCCTGGTCCTCTGGAAGAGCAGCCAGTGCTCTTAATAGTAGCACCATCTCTCTAGCCCCACATATATTATTTTTTGTCTTTACTACTCTTGAGGTATTTATTTTTGTTCTAGCTTTTGTGTTTTTCTTTTTATTTATTTACTTTTTAAAATTAGGCATATGTGTTTGTTTATAAGCCGTATGTGTGGGTATACACATGGGTGCAGTACCAATGGAGACCAGAAGAGGGCATCTGATTTCCCCCGAATCTGGAGTTACAGGTAGATGGGAGTGGCCGGATGAGGCGCTGGAAACTGAAATCAAGGCCCCTGCAAGAGCAGCAAGTGCTCTTACCTGCTGAGCCGTTTCTCCAGCTCCATCAAGTTTTTACTTTTGAACGCTAGAGAGTTTGGGTTTCACTTTCTACATATATAATGTTACTTTAAATTATAACGAAGGTAGCTTATTTGTAGAAGTTTTTCATTTTTATATTAATTAATATATTTGAGATGAAGTTTCACACTGTAGAACCCTGGTTGCCTGGAATGTGCAATGTTTATGATGTTGGCCTCAAATGCACCGAGTTCTCCCTGGCTCTGCCTCCTAAGCACTGACATTAAAGGTGTGCACCACCACACTGGAACTTTCAAGTCTGGGCCAAAATGGTCCTTTCCACTTCATAAGGTAATTATGTGGAGAACTAAGACCCAATATTTCTTCTGTCCACTGGGTCTCGGCCCAGGCCTTGCCTCCTCCAGGAAGCCTTCCCTGACTTCCTGAGGTTATCTAGCTGTCCATCACTTCTTGGAATAATCCTTTCCCAGGGACTTATTCATTGCATATCACCTGCTACTCATCGGTCTGTTCCCCGAGGGTGGGGCCCATTAGGTCACACTTGCATTCTCAGTTAGTGAGTAAGAGAATATAAACGGCAGAGGGCACTGGGTGTGGGGAAGAAGGAAGCAATGGCTACCTGGGAGTCCCAGGACAGGCCACAGGCGATGGGCTTAGGCAAGCAAAAATAACCCTTTGAAGATTTGGTGTGGCCGAGGAGGAAGGCAGAATGGCTGGACAGCCAGATGCAGGCCGTGTCTTGGGGGAGAGATACCTCAGCTCCAGCCGGGGACTGCCTAAGACCGAATGCCAGGTCACTTTCCATATTCCTTAAGATACTCCGAAAGCTGTCTGTGAACTCCATTTTCCTGATTGGTAGAAAGGTCTGTCCATCACAGCAGCACCAGGCGGGGTCAGGCAGCAGACTAGCATTCTCGCATCCCCCACCCCGGTTTCCTCTGGGCATCTCCTGTTTTCTTGAGACTCCGCTGGAAGTGTGGTGTGCATGCAGCACAGGTGGGCGGCAGGAGAAGAGGATCCTATCTGTGCATGTTCCTCTCCTGCCACTCCCTGGGAAACACTTCTCCACTCTCTCTCTGGACTGACAGGCTCTGATGTCTGAATGGACTTGTATGGAGTGTGACAGTCTGTGACGGACTCTCTCGTGCTTCCATTCGTTTTACTTTTGGAGAGGGCATCTCATGCTGCCCAGGCTGGCCTCAGTTATCCTAAGCAGCTGAAGGCTGAAGCTGATCCCTTGCCTCCACCTCTCCATTGCTGGGATTACAGGTGCGTGCATCACACCTGACTCACTTGGCATATTTTGTGGTACACTGTACCAATTGTAGGTACTTCATTTTTTTTCTGGTTAAATAATATTCCAATTATTTCGTACCTTCTGTGGTTAATCCATTTATTCATTCACTGGTAGGCATTTGGGCGTTGCCCCTTTTGATGATCGTTAGCAGTACTGCTACGAAGATTAATGGCGTCTTTCCCCTTAGCTGCAGAGGAGATACTTCATGAACTCTGCTTGCATTGTTTTGCTTTTTCTCGTACATTCGCATCTATGCTAAAGTTCAATTAGTAAGTTAGGTACAATGAGATTAGCAATAATACTTCATGATAAAATGGAGCAGTTTAGTTGTCAGCTTGACACACCTAGGAAGAGGGAATCTTAACATTGAGGATTTGCCTCTGTCAATTGCCTATGGTTTTGTCTGTGGGCCATTTTCTTAACTGCTAATTGAAGTAGGAGGATCCAGTACGCTGTGGGCAGTACCATCCCTAGGCTGATAGGACTGGGCTGCGTAGAACGTGAAGCTGAACATGAGCCTGGGACAAAGCCAGGAGCAGCACTCCCCCATGGCTCTGCTTCAGTTCCTGCCTCTACACTCCTGCTCTGAGTTTCTGTCTTAGCTCCTCTTGGTGATAGAAACCAAATAAATCATCCCCTCCCCCAAGCTGCTTTGTGGTCAGTCACAGTATCAGAGAAGTGAACTAGGAAAAAGAGTAACAAAAGCTACATGAGCATCATTTTCTTTGTTCTTTGAAATAACGTTTTGCACTGGCTTACCCACTCCCCTCCCAAAGCAGACAGAGGTTAAACACATGCTTGGTGTGAACTGGGGTGAATGACATCAGTATCACTCCTGAGTGAGGCTAAGGGTTCAAAAACCTAAGGGTTATTGAACACGGACACCCTGTGACTTGAGAGCTGATCTAGTAACTGACACTGATGGGAGGGCCGAACATGCTGAATGTGTGTGCTGGGTCAAGGGAAGACTTCTGTTCCTGGCCAGACAGAACAGGATAAAAATGTAAAACTTCTCAATTGTTTGCTTCTAGACTTTTTTTTTTTCCAGTGTTTCCCACTGAGATTGACAGAGAGTACCTGAAACCATGGAGAGCAACAATTCAGACAAAGGAAGGCTACTCTGAATAGTTTCATTTCTCAGATTCTTTGGGGTATGTGTACGAATTTCTGAGTTCTGTGATAACTTGACAGCCTGCTCTCAAAGGAAGCTGCAGCATTTTGAATTCCCACAGCAATATGGAGAGTTCCTGGCTCTCCACACTCTCATGATATTTATTTTCTGGAGTTTCTGTTGGTTTGGGGTTTTTCCATAGCTGTGACAGTAAACCTGACTGGATTGAGAGGTGTCCGGAGTAAAGCCTATTTCTGGGTGCATCTGTGAGGGAGTTTCCAGAGATGCCAGGCAGGTAGGACAGTACCTGAGGATGAGAGACCCACCTTAAATGTGGGCGGCAACATAGGCTGGGGTCCCAGGCAGAATAGAGGGGAGGGAGAGCTGAGGGTGAAACTCTGTTCTTTCCGAGTGGGAGAACCGGAAGCTGAGGTGCCACCCAGCTTCCTCGGCCTTTCCCAGCTTGCACCCCAGCACCAGCAGGACTTGGGGGAGCCCCCCAGGCCTTCAGCCTCCAACTGATTGCATCATTGTTGCCTTTATCTTGAAGCTTTAGCTTTCTTGGCTGAGCAGCTACAATGCTCTCTCAACATTTCCTTTCCTATGGTCCTAGTTCTTTGGAGAACTCTAGCGCTCTTGGCACTGTCTTAAAGGTGTATTGCACACAGGCATCTCACTCTGGTTTTGATTTGCATTTCCCTAATGACTTATTGTCTTCCTACACACTGAGTTGAGTCCCAGGCAGATTTTGGTTTGATGGCCTTGTACTATACAGGGAAATGTCTTTAGAGAATTCAAACTTCTCTTTGCCTTTGCCCTTCCTACCCAGGATGTGGGGTTGCCTGCCAGGGTCCTGCTCAACCTCCAGGTGTGGCCCCCAGCCTGTGTCAAAGTCAGTGGTACCTGGCTCAGACTGAAGGTGCATTATACAGTGGAGTAGCTGAGAGTGAGAACTCTGAAACCACTGAGCTGTGACCTTGGATTGCAGCAGTCAAGGGCACTGGCTTGGCTTCTTGTGTGTAGCTGACTTATAATAATAAGGACTGCGCCACAGAGTCATTAGAAGAAATGAATCGTGACTATCTGAAGCCAGCACTCAGCACAGCTGGCTGGTGCCATCTTGGGCCTGCTGTATTTCAGCTCCCTGTGGACATGAGTGTTAAGTTCCTTGGAGGTCTCTATGAGCCATCTCCGTTTGAACTACATAAGGACTCTCATCTCTGTTGTTTGTCTGAGCCAGTCTTCAAATCAAAAGACTGAGTCTTCATGTGAAGGTGCATTTGTGTCTAGCAAGACTCTGAGGAAAGGTGTTAAAGAGTCAGGACGCAGAGCAGCATGGGAGACGTGGGATTAGCAAGGCCAGCCTCTTTCACCACACCATGATGTCAGGGCACACAAAGGTGATAGCTATTCTCTTCCCAGTTCACCCTCCGTCTCCGAACACATAGAGACCCTGAGGCAGGCAGCTGGGCTAGCCTAACTGAAGGTTCAGGAAACCACCTTGACCTCATCCATTTCCAGCCATGGTTTCCTCTAGGCAATCTGGGATTCTGTCATGCTCTCACTCTTGGTCTGAGACATTTTACACAGGAAAGCTCTTAACTGGGGGAAGAAAGTTCCTTTGATATTTTACTTGAACTACCCTTTAAAGCCCCATCCCCCCCCCCAGCTACAATGAGCAAAAACCGTTTTAGATCATGGGAAATACTTTGTTCTTTTTTTCTTTGCAGTGTAGGAGACTGAATTCAGGCCTCCCTAGTCCTGTGGAAGCTTCTACCCCAGCGCTGAGGCACAGCCCGCTGGAAAGCAGCCTTTTCTTTGTGGAGGTATAAGAGATACTTCATTCTGGAGCCACTGAGTAACCATGGCCTGGGTACACAGGTTTTAGACTACTCCGAATTTCCTGTTCCAATGTGAAAGCGTTTCATAAAGTTTTTATAGTTTTACAGAAGAAAGCCACAAATCAGGACAAGTTTAAAATACTCCGTGTATACATCAGAGAGATGGGTCCGGTGAGATGTATAGTCTAAGATGGAAACCATTCTTGTGGCAGAAAAGCCAGGCATGGAATGGGCTGTTGGAACAGTGGCAGATAGGGTGATGCCCTAGCTGTGAGCGCTCTTCCTGCTCGCAGTGGAGCACAAGGGCCACCCAAGGACCCTTTCAGCCAGCTGCAGACAGGCGCCAGGCTCAAACCAGAGGCAACTTTGTTGCTGATCCTCATTTGCAGGTGGGTCTGACGGCTTTGTCTGTGGTCAGCATGCTATCAGGGCAGCTCAGACTGATTCCATGGGACTTTAAGGGAGTGTTCCCATTTTCTTCATGGATTCCTGGGCATGTCCTTCGAGCTCCCTGCTCTACTGGAGGGCATTCCAGAACAATTTCAACATGCCCTTCATACCTGTCATTCTCCTGTGGGTTCTGAGTCTGCAAGGCAGGAAAGCCCAGATCTCCTCAGCTTTGGAACACCAGACCTCGTCACTGCCTGCATTATTCCGCCCCCAGCAAGGGCCCACTCACTGGTATCATCCGAGGAGGTTCTTATTTCTGCTTCTGGTGGGCACTTTTTCTCCCCTTCCTTTCTCCCCCACCCCTCTTCCTTCCACCCTCCCTCTCCTTTCTTCTCTCCTCCTCCCTTATTCTCCTCCTCTTCTTTCTCCCACTACCTCAGGCCGTGTGCTAGGAGCTTCTGATTACAAGAAGCTGCAGACTAAATAGGAGCACACGACACGGTGGCCAGGGCAGGCCCTGCACATGGATGACCCCGATCCTGTGTGTACAGTTGGCCCAACTACACATCTGTGTGCATTTCCTTGGCCCAACCACTTCAATTTCCTTCATTTACTCTTTAACCAAAAATCTAGGTCTAGGAGGGTTTTGTTTGTTTTGTTTTGTTTTTCTGTCCATATTCTGTAATCTGGCCTTGAGCAGCCCTTTTGGACAGGTTAGCTCATGCATGTGCCTCTGGCCATGGAAGTGGAGACTACACATATACTCTCACTGAAGCAAAGGAATGTGTCTGCAGAGGTACATACCAGCTTGTAGATTCGCGGTGCTGTGTATCTGTCTCTGTTAGGCTTAGGACTGGGGTAAGCCTCCGATATGCTGGCATGCTCCTGCCTCAGAACTGACGGGTTGGCTGTTTCCTTTGCTTAGCACCTTCTCCACTTAGAGCTCTCTATGGCTTGCCTTCTTTCTTGCCTCCTGCAGGGACCTTTCCTTGAAGGTTTGATGACTGAATTTATATGTGACTGAATGATTTAAGCAGGCCCTGTTTTGGATAATAGTGAAGAGAAAGGAGACTGGGTGCCCAACCAAAGGGTCTGGGTTTGGTGCCTCTTCTGCGCCTCACAGACCAGGTTAGCTGAAGAAGTCAGCTGGAAATGTGGGTTTCTCCACTCCCTCATCAACGGAATGGGGCCTACCATACTAATCTGCTGTGTTCTGCACCCTTACCAAGTGTCCCACCTTTGGAACAGGGCAATTTGTGTCTCATGAGGCAATGCAGTATTCAGTCCACAAAGGAAGCAGTTTTTGTTTTTCTTTTACTAAAAATATTTACCCTTAACATAAATAAACCTCTTGTCCCAACACCTAGTTAACAAGAAAACCAGGAATTAGTTAAAATGATATCATGAAGCAAATTTAGAGTTTGGACTCTTCCTCAAGACAACCAGCCTGGCCACTGGAAGCACATAGGCTTTATGAAAACAATTATAAAGAAGAGCTGCTCTTGATGAAAATGTTAGGAAGTGTAGGTTAATGCTGACGGTCAGTTTGGCAGTCTCTAGAATCCCCTCTGAGCACATTGTCCAGGGACCATCTAGATCAGGTTAACTAGGTAAGAAGACAGACTTCCAATTGTGGGCGGCAGCAGTGCCTAGGCTGGGGTCCTGAATTAAAAATGGGAAATCTGGGCTAAAGAGACAGTGTTTGAGAGCACTTGCTGCTCTTGTAGGGGACCTGGTTTTGGTTCTCAGTGCCCTTACCTCCATAGCATCTCCCTCTTCTGGCCTCCTCAGGTACTGCATGCATGTGGTGCACATACATACAGGCAGGCAAAACACCCTACGTATAAAATTAAAACGTAATAAATTAAAAAAAAGGATTAAGCTAGCCAAGCACCAGCATTCATTACTCTCTGCTACCTGCCTGTGACTATCATGTGACCACCTGCTCCACGCTCCTGCTTCCATCCCTTCCTTGTGGTGATGGAGGGACCTTGAATCATGAGTGTAAACAAACCATTTCTCCTATGAAGAGCTTTTGTCAGGGTATTTTATCACAGCACTAGGACAAGGAGTGAATGAAAGAGGCATGAAGTGTGTGATCCTGGCTTGGAATGAAGTTTTTAAAAACATCATTTGGCCAGCTAAGACATGACCCAGTATTTAGGGTGCTGAGGTCAGGGGATTGCTATGAGTTAAAGGGCAGCTGAGTCTACACAGTGACATCATTTCTCCAAACAAAAAAAGCCGAGGGAAAAAATTTATATCTATATAGGCAAAGCCTAGAGAAAATATCAATGCATAAAATACTCAACAAACACCTAAGCATTGAGTATAATATAGAACACTATCAGGAAAGAAAAAAAAAAATGCAGCACTGTGTGCTCCTCCATCCCCCATTCCCCGCCCTGTCACCTGCCCCCTGCCCCTAGCTGGCTTTGACCATGTGATCCTCCTTCCTCTAACACAGGAAGGTGATCTCCAATACCTGTGCTATACCTAAAGGTAAATGACCCAGCAAGCAATCCCACACCCTGGCTGTGGAGGGAGAGACAAGCGGAAGCTAGCATTCTACAAAGATGGTTCCCTGTGCAATCTCGGATACAGCTATCCTACCAAGCCCCCTGGCATTGCCGCTCCCTTTTAGGAAAGCATTATTTCTTCATTTTTGTTCTTTTAAAGCATGTGTATGCGTGTCTGTCTGCATGTGGATTGTATACACATAAAGTGCAGGTGGCCGAAGGACCAGAAGTATTGGGTCCCCTGCATCTGGAGTTCTAGACAGTTGTGCGCCACCAGTGTGGGTGCTGGGATTCAACTTCTGCTCCCCCACTCTTCACTGCTAAGCCGTCTCTCCAGCTCCTCCCCTTTAGAAGAATAACTTTTATTTGTTTTTTGTCAATTTTATACATGTATACAATGTATCTTGATCATTCCACCTCCAACTACCACCCACCCCCATAACCCTCCTACCTTCTTGCCCACTGTTTCTCGTTAATACAATTCATGGAATTAATTTAGCTGCCTGCTGAATGTTGCCTGGCTTTGTTGGCTTGGTCCTGTGCAGGTAACCATAGGTAACCTGTGCTGTGGCCAGAACAGCATCTCTCAGTGTGCCTTCCCATTCTCTGGCTCTGAAAGCCCCTCCTCCCCCTTTCCATGCTGCTTCCTGAGTCTCGGAGAAGGGGAAAATATAGATGCTCTATCTGGAGCGAAACATTCACCGCTTAATGATTCTCAGCACTCGGACAGGTTATAAGTCTCTGCATTATGATTGCTATAATACCAAACTGCCAAGAAAGATGTGCTCACTGGTGCAACAGTGCTGTGGTTGGATTGGAGGCCTGCTTCATAGGACAGAATACACGCCATGGTCCCAGAGTTCATAGACCCCAAGGATAGCAACCCCTGTGATTTTCTTACCAACTGAGCATGTTGTCAGACCACCTGTGTTTATGAGCCACACCCGAGCCCTTATATCTAAAAACACAATGAGAAATAAATAAACTAAGCTCACAAGGACAAAAAGCCTATCATCTGGATGCACTAGAGTGTGGATTTTGATGTAAATAATGTCAGGAAATTGATAATGTCGTGATATAGTATTTTGGCTATGTGTTTCAGGAGATTTACATACTGAAGCATTTTGGAACATATGCACATGACTCTGAAGTACTAAGGGAGAGGGAGGAACATGAGAAAAGGAGGAAGGGGGATAGTGTTGATCTGGTTAAGGAGAAATAAAGGGAAGTTGGGCGTAGTGGCACACACCTTTAATCCCAGCACTCAGGAGGCAGCGGCAGATGGACCTTTGTGAGTTCAAGGCCAACCTGGTCTACAGAGCAAGTTTCAGGACAGCCAGGGCTGTTACAAGGAGAAAACTCTGTCTTGAAAAACCAAGAGAGAGGGGCTGGAGAGATGGCTCAGTGATTAAGAGCACTGGCTACTCTTCCAAATGTCCAGATTCCCAGCAACCACATGGTGGCTCACAATCATCTGTAATGGGATCTGATGACCTCCTCTGGTGTGTCTGAAGACATTGTATTCATATACATAAAGTAAATCTTTAAAAAAAGAAGTGAGAGAGAGAAAGAGAGAGAGAGAGAGAGAGAGAGAGAGAGAGAGAGAGAGATTACAACGATCAGTTGACAGCTACAAGATACTAGGTAGTATTCAATGCATACTGTATTGTATGCTTTTGTCTTTAAAAACAAAATCATGGGTTGTTTTAGGGTGTGTTAGGGCCTAGGTAACTGCTACCTGTCTAAACCTTCCATCTTATACTGTCACTGTGTCACTTCTGCTGTTACTAGGAAACTTTCTCGTGCTTAAGTTGACTACATATTCTGTTATGTTCTGTGCCCTTGGAAACCAATCACAATAGAAGTCAGTAGAACTGCTTTGTAGAATTAGTCACAATAAACTTGAACCCAAACAAACCACCCAACAGCACTTCCTTCACCTATGTATAAGCTTCTCTGGTTATTTGCCTTTATAAACTGCCTTTGGGATGGACCCCAACAAAAGAGAGATGCCTGCACCAATGTAAGAAACTCTTTGAAATAAGACTTCCATTTTGAGTAGTGGTCCAGCAAAGTTTAAGTTGTCCCAAGACCTCCCTGGGAACTGACCTCCTACTTGGCAGGGAGAGACATATACATGGGTAGCTGACATCCTGGTTGGCAAGTTAAGACATGAGCGTTAGACAATGCAAGTCCCCTGCTACAGTTGGATAACCCAGCCAATGGGAACAGGATAAATGTACAATAGAGACGTGTTCCTAAGGAAATACCCTTATCCCCAAATCCTGATTGGTGCAATAACTTGGCACAGATCTTAACTCAATGTCATGGTTCAGTTCCCAAATCTGGACCATGGCCCTCATCAACCAATCCTGGAGTCTGTGCTCAATAAACTCTCCCTGTCTGAATAAAATCGGTGTTTGTGTGCTTGGTGAGGCAGTCTCTAGACCCCCAACAGTGTGTGTTTGCGAATGTGAGTGCAGCATCCTCAGAAATCAGAAGAGGGAGTTGGATACAATACTCCATCTTGACTACTAGGAACCAGTATTTTTACCGTTTTGCATATTATAATTAAAAGATGTGAGACATTTCTATAGACTGAAAGTATCTTAGTATGTGTTTATAGTCCCAGCTACTCAGGAGGCTGAGGTAGGAGAATTGCTTGAACTCAGGAATTGGAGACTAACCTGAGCAGCCTAGTGAGAGTCAAGTTTAAAAAGGAAGGAGAAATAGAGGGAAGGCAGGCAGGCGGAGGACAGAAGGGAATTCCATGGAACTCTTTCCTATGATTGTGCCTTGATGGTGTGAGCAGTTTGGGTGCCTCTTGCTTCTCACTCGGGGGCCCGGGAGACCCCTCTGCCGTACCCAGAGGGTTCTGTGCTGGTGTGAGTTGGGTTTTTTGTTGTTGTCGTTTTGTTTTGTTTTAAATGTTCCTTGGAAGGAGCTCTGTGTGTAAAAGAAGAAATACTATTTGAGGATAGATTTTAGACATTGTGTTTAGGGCTAGGAAGGTGGCTCAGTAGGCAAATTGCTTTTCCTGAGAGGATGAGGATCTGAGTTTAATCATCAGGCAGGTCAGCTTGTAGCCCTGAGCTGCAGAGGCAGATACAAGGGAAACCCTGGGCTAGTCAATCTAGTCAACACTGGTAAGCCTCAGGTGGGTCATCTGACATTTCCACATGTGAGCACACATTTTCGTACACAAAAGTTGTATTCAATTTACTTAGGAAATACATTGAGGAAAATAGCTGTTCATTCTCTTTAAACTTTTAGCTTCAACTAACAACTTTCATTTTATTTATTAACTTAAACCTTAATTGCTTTGAGGATGAATTTTATGTTTTGCTTAATTAAATCCCCTTATATATTTTAAAGTGAATTTATAATTGTAGTACATGAGTTTATTTATAAGGATTTCAAATGCTGAACAATCAGAACATTCCCAAACACTTAAACAATTCTAATAAGGATAATAAATTACACTTTAAAATACAGTACATCTCAAGTACTCATAAACATTCCAGTATTGTTTACAAATCTAGTAAAAATCACAAATCTAAACAATTACTCAATTACACATTTTAAACTGGAATCATGAGGCTCATATATTAAATTCTTAAATACTGACATTACAAACATTGAAAATGCCCAATATACACAGATCACTGTGAAACCACAGAGAAAAGTGTTCGCACTCCATCTGAACCCTTCCCAAGGTCAACAGACACTTGTGCACAGAGAAAACAATTAGGTCAAACCCAGCAGCTTGCAGCTTCCACCTGGGAAATTGAGGCGATGTGGAAGACTCCATTTATCTTGAGACATTCACGGACAAAAGGAATCACCACAACAGAGACTCCATGGAGGGGCTGGGATCCACTGCCTAAGGTGCCTCGCCTCTCTCCTCTCTCTCTCTCTCTCTCTCTCTCTCTCTCTCTCTCTCTCTCTCTCTCTCTCTCCCTCCCTCCCTCTCTCTCTCTCTCTCCCTCCCTCCCTCCCCCCTCCCTCCCTCCCCCCCCTGTTTCCCTTCCCTCCCCTCAGATAGTTTTGATGTGTTTATTGATTGCCTATTTCTGGACAGGATCTGCCCCTCACATTCCACCCTGTGTATTACTCCTAGTGGGACCACAGCTCTTAGCTGTCAAGTGATGCCCAGGTAGAAACTCTTTCTAATGGCTTTGTTTAGCTCCACATACAGTTGACCTGGAGCCCAGAACTCACAGACTGCCTTCTGCCACACTGAGGGCACAGATGCAAGCTAAGCCTCTGGCACATATCTCTCCTACACTCCAGCCCTAAGAAGCTGTCTTGGCAGGGCAAGGGCAGGGCCTCTTTCTTTTGTGTGTTTCCCATATCTGAAGTATTTTCCTGCTGTGCAAGACATAACTAAGTTTTCTCCAAACTTCATGAACTCAGGAAAGTTACTTCTACTTTGCCTTTCCCCAACCTCTTTCCCCTTCAGAACTCTAGAAGGCAAGCACAAGAGACCTCCACATCTCTCCCTCCCTCAATTTTATTTATTTGATTTTGCTTCTTTGAGATAAGGCCTTGCTATGGAGCCTGGGGGGCCTTACTTATGCTGGGCGGGGTTCCGTAGATGTATCTTCCTGCTTGACCTGCTCCATCCTCCCTCCCTCTCCCTCCCTCCTCCCTCTCTCCCTCCTTTCTTCCCTCCCTACTCCTTCCTTCCCTTCCTCCCTTCCTTCATTCCCTCTGTGAGTCTGACCACTGTCTGGAGCTGGTGCTTAGCATTCATAAACTTTTATTTAATAGGTGTATTCATTGTCATTGTCAACAAACAGCTCTACCTCTTCTGAATCATAAATAAATGACATCATATAATGGCCTCTGAGTATTCAGGAGTGTGTTGGCCTATATACAAACAGGTCATTCCTTCTTTCTCAGCTTTTCAAATGAGCATGCCACAATGGGTCCTTTCTCCTCATGATGGACAGGTTGCTTGCATTTTATCTACCCAAGCATACGAGAGAGAGAGAGAGAGAGAGAGAGAGAGCGCCTTGCTACATCCTCTGAGATGCACATGGGAACCCTTCTCTATGTGTTTTTTATAGGGGTGGGTTGTTGGATAACGTGGTGCACGCATCTTTACAGAGTGGAAGGTGAGATCCTCTCACCAGCGATGATACGAATGCCTCTGCCTCCACAAGCCAGAGAACTGTGTCAGAGTCTGATAGATGAGCCATGATCTCTCTGATTGCTGATTGTCAGTCGGGCTGAGATAGTGAGACAGACAAAATGACCATTCTCTGCAGGATTTTCTAAGCTGTGGTTTCATCTCCTGCACTCATGGTTATTTTAAAAAGGAAGAAAGGGATGAATAGCTTCCACAGCCCTGCAAAGAGAACGTGTTTATTTTTCATTTTGAGGTCCTAGGGATCAAACCCAGGGCTAGACAAGTGCTCATGCTGTAACTTCCCACAATGCCTCTTTTACTGTTCTGTGTTGCTCTGTGGCTGCAGGACCACCTTTCTCCATCTTGCATGGCCTGTAGTTTTCCTTTTGGTGTTTGGTATCCCCCAGCCAGCAGGGATCCTTTCTGTTTTGTTTTGTTTTTCAAGACAGGGTTTCTCTGTGTAGCCCTCTCTGCCCCGGAACTTGCTCTGTAAAACAGGTTGATCTTGAAGTCAGAGATTTGCCTGCCTCTGCCTCCCAAGTGCTGGGATTAAAAAGTGGGGGGCCCTCCAGAATGCACCGGAGACCTGGGAGGTGAGAGACTCTCAGGACTCAAAGAGAGGGACCTTAGATGAAATGCCCGACAGTAGGGAATTATAGACCCCACCTCCAGCAGGAAGACAGGGCATCAAGTGAGGGAGGGGGTTGCCATCCCACAGTCAAAACTCTGACCCAGAATTGTTCCTGTCTGAAAGAACTACAGGGATGGAAATGGAGAGGAGCCTGAGGAAAAGAAGGTCCAGCAACAGGCCCAAAGTGGGATCTAGGACAAGGGGAGGCCCCAAGGCCTGACACTATTACTGAGGCTATGGGGCGCTCACAAAAAGGGGCCTATCATGACCGCCCTCTGAAGGACCCAACAAGCAGCTGAAAGAGTCAGATGAAGATATTTGCACCCAACCAATGGACAGAAGCTGCTGTCCCCTGTGGTTGAATTAGGGAAAGGCTAGGGAAGAGATTGGAGGCCCCAGGGAATTTAGAGGTCTGGTTGGGTGAGGGTTGGGGGGTGGGGACATCCTCGTGGAGACAGGGGGCAGGGAGGAGGTATGAGATGTGGAACAGTCGGATGGTGTACTGGGCATGGGGGCATATAAAATCTGGAGTGTAGAAAAATAAAGAAATAAATAAAAGATTTAAAAAAAAAAAAAGTGTGTGCTACCATGCCCGGCTAAAGATCCTGTAACCGGCCCCCTCAAAGGCTTGGTGGCTGCATGGGACTCTTCCAGCCGGTGTGTTTTGTTCGTCCGAGCAGCCTGGTCCTTTGTGCTTACAGCGCTGCACATAGGAATGCTCTTCATTTTTATGTCTGAGCACCTCCTTCCTCACTAACACTGGAATTCCCAACACTAAGGAGCCTCCATATTTTCCCTAAAAGCTTGGAAGCTTCCACTGTATCCTAAGAGCATGGGCAGCCTCGAGCTGTTAATAGATACTGGGTACATATTAACTGTGTCTCTTTCACAAAGAAAGTAAGATGAGCATTTTTATCATCATTTATTATAGTTTTTAAGGAACACCCAAGCCACCTGTGCAGAAGCACTGTCCAGCAGCCAGTCTCCCCACTGGATTCAGGACTCCCCAAGTATAACCAGGCCTCTCTGTTTCTACACTTGAATTAGATGCTAGCAAACCTTAAATACTGGCATGGCAAAGCTCTTGGTATGAACATTCTCACCCACTTATGCTAACCTTTGACTATTAAAACTTTATTAAGGGCCAGCAAGATGGCTCGGCTGGGAAAGGCGCTTGCCACCAAGCCTGAGGACCTGAGTTCAATCCCCAGGGCTATGTGATAGAAGGAGAACACCAACTGCAGACCGCCATACCCAAGAATGTATGTGTGCATGAGGCATGTATGTGAATACGCGTGAAGGCATGCACATGCACAAACATACACACGTGCAAATACAAACACACACAAGAAATGGTAGATACATTTTTAAAAATTTATTAAACATGTTCATTTGTTTTTTCATGTATTCTTTCTTTAAAGAGCTCTATTGGCATGTAATTTACACATAAAAGTTGCCATCTTGAATGCGTGGTTTGACAGCTTTCAGTATCCGGAGTTTTATGCACCCCCATCATGCTCAGGTTCAGGTCCCTTGACCACTCCAAAGACAGTCTCGGTCTCCTTTGACTACCACTCATAGCCTCAGATTTAAGCAACTGCTGATCTCTCTGTGCCTATACATTTGCCTCTTCTGGACATTTCATAAAAGTGAAGTCATATACATGGTGTGTCGTGACTAGCTTCTTTCACTTCACACAATGTTTCCAAAGTTATCTTGTTATATCATATATAACACTTCATTCCTTTTCAGTGGTCAAATAATATTCCATTGTGCTAATATACCACATTTGTTTATCCATTCACCCTTTGCTGTCCATTTGGATTGTCTTTACCTCTTAAACATCTGGGCCAGGGCTTCTATGGACATTCATGTGTATGTTTTTGTTTGCATACCTATTTTATTTACCTTTGCTTTTGTTTAATTTAGGATGGGTTCTTATTATGTGCTCAGATTCCTGTCTTAGAATCCTGAGGGCTGATACTGCATATGTACACCTGCACACACTAACATGCATCTCTCTCTCCCACACATGAGCACATGCGTGCATGCACACACACATACCCAACTGACAAGGTAGGCTTGGTATGTAGCTCAGGGGTAGAACCTAGCATGTTTAATCTCCAGCACCATAAAAAAAAATAAATTTTAAAAATTTACAAGAGAAAAGCATAGCATAAAAGACAAAAACCACAGGAAGTTTCACCCCATGACCATTACTACCTGGGACATCAGTAGTAACCCTGGATTTCCAAATGATTGCCAGAGCAGCTGCCCCCTGGCGTATTCCCAGAAGCAATGTAGAGGCTTCCAAAGGCAGTGACAGTCCACAGAAGCGGCAAGAGTGAGCCGTTCTGCCCTGTGCCTGGGCTGCATTGCTCGGCTTATGGGAGTTATTCAGAATAGAGCCTGAGGTGTCCCTGGCTGCTGCTGCCAGTTATCAGCCTTAAGCTCTGGACTGGAATGGAGAGTCTGTGACTATGTGTGACCTCAGTCCCTGCCCTAAGGTTGCTGCTGACTGTTCAGGCACGACACTGGACTCTACAGACTGCCTACAAGCTCAGGGTGCCAGCCAACATCTCAGCCTTGTAGCTACTCATCATACCTCAGGGCATTTGCTATGGAGGGGAAAAACAGAAGAGTTTTGGAGAATAAAACTCCATTTCCATCTACCAGAAGTCAGCCAGCTCATTGCCATGGGGAAGCACCTTCCTGAACATTAGCAGGAAGATACGTAGTAACAATAACTGCTCTGTCCTGAGGGCCTACTGGGTGCCAAGTACTCCAGTGGGAAGTAAACCAAAATTGAACCTGACTCAGGAAGACACCTGATCTAGCCAGGACCAAACTGTGAGGTGTAAAGACCACTGCCAGAACTGTGTGCCTCTCAGAACCAAAGGCCACTGGTATTGTTGCCAGGAGCAGTCTCTGGCACTTAAACACATTTTAAATGATACCCTTCCAGGCAACTGTTCCAAGGGACATGGTTGGGGACATGCTGCCTATGGTCTTTTGTATGTACTTGACATTATGTCTGGGTGAATCTGAGAGTGACTGAGAAAAATGACTGGAAAAGCCTTAGTAAGCCAGATCAGATGCTTCAAAGTCACCATAGCAGGTGTCTTTGTAATATTCCCAGAGAGATGACTCCCGTTGGATGTTTTGAGCTGAGCTGAGAACACTGACATGCTCTAGTCATCCTCAGTGCCTGAAGTAGCACTGGCTTGCAAGCTATGTGTTTGTCCTGTGGTTTCTTCCTTCCATGTACCAGATAGGCAAAGGTGATGTTGGCTTTGGAAAACATGAGCTGTGGCTATTTATAGATGGAAATCCACTCTCTTAAATGTCCTAAACAAGCCAAGTTAGTCTAGAAGTTTACACAGATCTGTGGCTATGTCCACAAGTACTTAAAGTCACTCTGGTGGCCAAATGTGGTGGTGGCTGCCTATAGTTTTTGTTGAGGCAGGAGGACCACGTGAGTATGGAGTTTAGAGTCATCCTAGGCAACACAGAGATCCTTATCTCTTAAAGTAAAAAACAGTATTTGACAAAGAAAAGAGAACAATGCTAGACTATGCATTTAATATGCACAAGGCCCTGCATTCAGTCCCTAAGAAAAAGAAAGAAAGAAGGAAAGAAAGAAAGAAAGAAAGAAAGAAAGAAAGAAAGAAAGAAAGAAAAAAATTCACATTTTATCACCTTGGTAGCATTTACCATCTTGACAACTTAAAATACAAGTCACTATGGACCCAGTGATTCAACTTCCACACTGGAGTATTGTACCCATTAGACAGCTTGTTCTCCCTCCACCAGCCCTCACGACCCTTATTCTACCTCAATGGTTGCAAAAACTCTACATGTTTCATATAAATGAACTCATGAAATCATGAGACCTTTTTGTGACTGATCTATTTGATGCAGTCCACAAAGACCTTCAAAGCTCGTTCATGTCAGAGTATGGATGATGACGATGACGATGATGACTGTGAGGTAAGGTCTTATCATGTTGCCCAGGCCCTTCAGACTATGGAACTCAAGGGATTCTCCTGCCTCAGTCTCCTAAATAGTTGGGACCACAAATATACATTAAGCATGCCTGAATAACTAACTTCCTTCTGTATGCATACATGCTTGAGTATGCTTGTGTGTGTGCATGTGTGTGTGGCGTATGTGTGTGTATGTGTGTGTGTGCATGTGTGGTGTATTTGTTATGCATGTGTGTGTGTGTGTGTGATTTGTGTGCCTGTGTGTGTGATTTGTGTGCATCTGTGAAGCCTGAGGTCAGTGTCAGATGTTTTCCTCAATCATTCTTCCCACTTATTTTTTGAGGCAGGATCTCTTATGGAACCTGAAACTCATAGATTTGTCAAGGGCAGCTGGCACAAGATGCAGTACCTGGCTTTTTGAGTTGACCGGCCTTTCAAACGTTTGCTGGGGATACAAACTCAGATCTTCACTCTTCATGCTCTTGTGGTAAACTTTACCCACTGAGCCATCTCTCCAGCCTGCCTCTGCCTCTGCCTCTCCCTCCCTCTCTCCTTCTCTTTCTTCTTTCTCTCTCTCTCTCTTTATTTGTTTACATTTAAAATGTTATCCCCCTTCCCGGTCTCCCTCCCATGAACCCCCCACCCCACCTCACCCCTTTGCCTCTAAGAGGGTGCTGCCCCACCCACCCACCCACTACTGCCTCACCCCCTAGCATCCCCCTCTGCTGGGGCAACAAGCCTCCACAGGAGCAAGTGTCTCCCCTCCCACTGATACCAGATGAGACAGTCCTCTGCTACATATGTGGCTGGAGCCATGGGTCCTTCCATGTATACTCTTTGGTTGGTGGCTTAGTCCCTGGGAGCTCTGGGGGGTCTGGTTGGTTGACATTGTTATTCTTCCTATGGGGTTGCAAACCCCGTCAGCTCTTTCAGTCCTTTCTCTAACTCCTTTGTTGGGGACCCCCTGCTCAATCCAATGGTTGGGTGTGAGTATCTGGATCTCTTAGCCAGGTGCTGGCAGAGCATTTCAGAGGACAGCCATGCCAGGCTCCTCTCTGCAAGCACATCTTGAGCAATAGTGTCTGGGTTTGGTGCCTGCTGATGCTATGGATCTCATGGTGGGGCAGTCTCTGGGTGGCCTTTTCTTCAGACTTTGCTCCATTTTTGTCCTTTAGACAAGAGCAATTCTGAGTTTAAAAATTTGAGATGGGTGGGTGGCCCTATCACTCCACTGGGGGTCATGTTTATCTACTGGAAGTGGTCTCTTCAGGTTCTATCTCCCCACTGTTGGGTATTTTGGCTAATGTCATCCCCATCGGGTCCTGGTAGCCTCTCGCATCTCTGCTGCCTGGGACTTTCTAGTGTTCCCCCAAGTTCCCCCATCCCTGCCACTTATTTCTATTCGTTCTCCTGGCCCTCTGGGCTTCTTTCCTGTCTCTTCCCACACCTGCCTCCTCTTCCTCCTCCTCTGCTCACCAACCAGGCCCCTCCCTCCTTCTGACTCCCGTGATTATTTTGTTTCCCCTTCTAGGTGGGCTTGAAACCTCCACACTTTGGGTTTCCTTTATGTTAAACTTCATGTGGTCTGTGAGTTGTATTGTGGGTTCTTTTGGGCTAATATCCACTTATCAGTGAGTGCATACCATGTTTGTTCTTTTGTGACTGAGTTACCTTGCTCAGGATGATATTTTCAAGTTCCATCCATTTGCCTGCAAATTTCATGAAGTCATTGTTTTTAATAGCTGAGTAGTACTCCATTGTGTAAATGTACCACATTTTCTGTATCCATTCCTCTGTTGAGGGACATCTGGGTTGTTTCCAGCTTCTGGCTATTATAAATA
>CM052702.1:34838773-34859589 GCA_028551405.1 Uromys caudimaculatus | reverse complement strand
CACACTAATACAGACAATGGGGTAACAGAGACACAGCACACTAATACAGACAATGGGGTAACAGAGACACAGCACACTAATACAGGCAATGGGGTAACAGAGACACAGCACACTAATACAGGCAATGGGGTTGTTCTTTCTTCCCATTTCTAAACAAGCTCTTGGTGAAGTACCTACTATAGGCATACGGTGAGACTGGAGATTGGAGTACACAAAACCCACCCTAAGTGGAACCCACCCTTTCAAACACTTTTCTTTGAGTAACCAGGATAAGATAGGCAGGGGAAAACTTCACAATGCTTTTCCTTATAATGTGGCCGATAGCTAATAATCACACAGTCAGTTATGTAAGTATTTAATCAGTTCTTTAGAAAACTTCCTGATTAGTAAAAGTTGGCTTATTTTAACAGCCTTAAACATTGGTCACTATTTAAACAAGACATCCTAGAATGGACGAACAGAAGCAATCACGTAACAGTTCATAGTAATGTACAAGAGGATGGTACACACGCAGATACAGAGGTAGAAATTCACTTTTACAATGTTTCACTAATACACATATACCAAATTCAAGGCACAAAATAGTTTGCTTTACAAAAAAATACTGTAAAAATGTCATTTGCTGTTCTACAGTGTGAATAAACCTTTCAAAGCAATCTTTCCACTGTTCCACAACACTCCATCAAGATTTGCTCCCCACCCCAATCAAAGTTGGCACAACTACGGGGACTTTTTAATGCAGAAATTCCCATTATCTTTGTAGATCTGCTGTGTCCTGTAGACAAGGTTCTCCGTCTCCCCTAAACATGAGTTTGCAGCTCCGTGAGGAAAGGGCACTTTCTATATGCAGCAAAATTCACAGGTAGAAAACGTACAACTGTTTGGATTTAACCAGGTCTCTAAACATTTAATTTAGTATTTCAGAGACTGAATTTAAAAATCACTCAATATTTAGTCACTCTAAGTTTAAGAAAGAGACCCATGGCCTTCACTGTGATGCTCAGACTGCGCTGATCTCAAACTGACCAGAAAGTCCACAGACACCATGAGCAAGCCACCCAGGCTCGCAGGAGAGGAACGGAGAACACGACAGAACACAACACTGTCAGTCCTTGAATGCATAAAGTGCCCGCTGGCTGGGCCTCCACAGTAATGAGTGGATCGATTCTGTGGGGACCCCAAAGACCAATACACATGAAATACACTGTAGTCATCATTCTAGACTTTCTGCTCATTAAAAAAATAATGATGTCACATAGTGTTTGTCTAAATATTGGACTCAGTTTTAGGGCCCTGTCTAAAAAAGACCCCATTGGCAAAAACCCAAGCTCACAGTCTTCAAGCACACTAGTCAGTTAATTTACACTTTATTATTTTTTAAAAAGTTGATTAGAAAAAAAAAAAAAAGAATCGGCATGGGGTGAGAATCCGGGCTGTCAGTGCTGCGGATGTTCACGGACCAATCACCCTGACGGAACGGCACTCCGTACAAAACACTCTCAGATTCCGTTTTTCGCTTCATTATTGTTTGTGGCTTGTTTTCTTTGAGCAATAAAGGGATACATACACTTGTCGGCTCCTAGAAATCGATACATGCACACCACGGCTTCGAAAGGAAGGATGCTGCAAAGGGAAGAGCAGTTAGCAAACGCCGGCCACGAGTTCGTGCAGGCCTGGGGCAGGCAGGGCGGCCCTCACTCACCTCTTCATGAACGTCACGATGTACATGAGGCGGGGGGTGCAGATCATGGGCTGGTCAGTGAGGATGGCCTTCATAGCCTGCTTCACACAGTAGTCAGGTTTCAAAGGGGGCAAAAAAGGCTCAATTTCCTTCCTGAAAATTTACAGTCAAAAATGAAATTCAGAGTTAACACAGTATGGAAGACTGACAATGCTCCCACACTGCGGCATTAACTGAGGGACAAGGGTTTTAGAACACTTTGTTTCTTTCTTGGTATTTTTGTTTTGCCTCACCTTTTCCTACTACAAACAAACCCCATTTGTATCATCTAGTAAGCAAATTAGGAGAAAAGTAAGCAAAAGGAGTTGGCTTACCTGTAAAATGAGAGCAGGTCGTTAAGATGCTTATAAGATAAACTTCAAATTATTCTGATTTTTTTTTTTCTTTGACTAGAAAGGTACTTGTTATCACAAACATTAAACTCCAGCAATCGACCAGCTTTCTGTATTAGGTGTGGCTGAGGCAGTGCATAAGCAACCAAGCAGCCTTTTCTAGTGTGAGACTGTCTGGGACCCACCTCACAAGGCTGGCAGAGGACTAGCCACACCTCACAATCTCACAAGGCTGGCTGAGGACTAGCCACACCTCACAATCTCACAAGGCTGGCAGAGGACTAGCCACACCTCACAATCTCACAAGGCTGGCTGAGGACTAGCCACACCTCACAATCTCACAAGGCTGGCTGAGGACTAGCCACACCTCACAAGGCTGGCTGAGGACTAGCCACACCTCACAATCTCACAAGGCTGGCTGAGGATGTTAAGTTGTATTCTAAGGAGTCTCTGAGGTAAAGAATCACATTCTAATTCACTGAATTGCATGCTAAATACATAACATAATCTTTTTACTACTCATTGCTCTTCATAGCTTCCAGCCTTTGCACCTGCCACTATGCTAAGTGGAAAATAGGACCTCAGCAAAGGTTCCTACCCAGAACCAAACTAACACACCCCGGGCACACGGGCATTTGCAAAGGATACTAGGCAGACCCAGATTTCATTTTTGTTTCTCTCTTCATTTTCCTGTTGGAGCTGGGAATCAAACCCAGGTCTTGCACATGCTAAGCACATGCTAAGCACATGCCCCAGTCTGAGGCAGCTGGAGAATGGAATGACTCAAGCCATTCTCCATCCCTTGTTGGGCTCCTTAAGTCTAGAGAACAGTCCCCAACAAACAGGGGCTGTCCTGATCACTGTCCTTTGCCTTGCAAATTCACCCAAGCAAAGATCTCAAATCAGCAAGTCTTCACAAGTGTCCCTGCTGAGTCACAGTTGTGCTGCTTCTGTTGAAAGCTTGTAAAACCCAGTGTGGAGGTATTTAGATTCCCATATGCCTCCTTCCCAAGTGTGAGGGGAATTCCACTTCATTGTTAGTAAATCTTAATAAAGTTGAATCTAGCTATACACACTTTCTAGAAAAAAAAAAAAAAGCTTTCAAATCTGGAGCGTGATATTCAGTCTTTTTAAGAAGACATGGTAATCCTTTGTGCGGGTGACATTGTTTCATATCCAGATTAAAGTCACATTAAGGACTTTTTCCCCTGCAGCCATCTTAATGTAGAGAAATCAAATGACTCTGAGGACAGATGCAGCATCTAAGAGAAATCCTGGATATTTGTAGGTCCTCCTTGAAGATGGAGAGAAGCCCATTCTGTCTGATATTCTGAAGTAATCCCAGCCAGTTTGAGTCAGTGTGGCATCAAACCCTCACTTGTGATCTTACACAGCCTCATACAAACCTGAACTGGAAAACTACAGGTTAGCTGCCTTCCTTCTCTTTTAGCTAGGTCTCACTTTGTAGCCCTGACTGGGCTAGAACTCACCTTGTAGACTAGTCTGGTTTCCAACTTGTGACAATTTTTCTGCCCCTGCCCCTGCCCCTGCCCCGAAAAGTGCTAGTTCAAGTACAAGGCTGGCTCACTGAAGATGAGCCCCACACATCATTCAGATGTTACTGTTGTATCAGTAAGACGGGTTCCCACTGACCTGATACGGCAGCCTCTGAACATGCCTGTGTCTACAAGGTAAGGGCAAACCAAAGTTGTTTTAATTCCATCTTTTTCAGCAGCTTTTAGCTCATGGCTCAGAGACTCGTGAAAACCCACAACTCCAAATTTACTGGCGCAGTAATCCTGAGCAAGAGGAGAAAGAACAGAAAGGGTGAGTCTCTGCACAGGTTCCCATCAGCCTGCAGCTTCCTGGTCCTGTCCGGCCCGATGTTTATCACAAAAGGTTATAGGTAACGAAGCAACGAGAAGGAAGCTGTCCTAAAGGACATATATCTATCTGATGTGGTTCCGAGCAGAAACATTTTCCAGGCAACGACAGAAACAGAAGAATACTTTTTGCCACATCAACCAAGTATCGAATTTCTTTGGGGGAAGTTACTGAAAAGGGTTCTATGACAGCTAGAAGACTGGAGTGAAAAAAGCCAGGGGGCTTCCCTTTGAAGTGCCTGGAAAATTCACAAATGGTCTTTTGTTTAGAGGAGGAGCCTGAAAAACCTGTTTACACTAATGCAAGAAGAACAAAGACAAGTCTAACTGGGGATATAAGCTATTCTGATCTGAGTCAAAATGACAGTATCAGAAGCCCACATCTTCTGAACTTGAACGAGAACTTATGAGCGGATGATATGCAAATATTTACGTATTTACAAAAAGTGATGTTTTCAATTTTCTAGGCTTCTGTAAGCCAAGTCCTACAGGACAATGTTGTATAATGTGGACACAGTTAAGAACAGGTTGAGACACCCAGTTCTATACCAGTGTACAGCACCTGCCACCGGCCAGAAGCTCACCTAATGAGCTAGCAGCAGGCAGCACACTTTTGGCAGGTGAGCAAACCAGAATGTGAGCCTTTGACTTATCTGTCCTCACTCCACAGGCCCATCTTGACCCTGTGCCTTAACCATCAGCAAGGCTGCTAAGGGACACAGCTCTGTGAGGACTGTGCTGTCCTCTTCCAGAGCCGGTCCTGTGTTAGAGGGAAGCACCATTAGCTGACAAGAAGGTGTGGTAGCAGGTCTTCTTGTGATGTGCTTACCGAAAATAAACTGCATGAATGAGAAAAATGCTTTTGAGCTGACAAACCTCAACTCCAGCAGTGCTGAACAGTCCCAGGGAGCTCGCAACCGTCACAATGTGGCCATGATTAATCTCTAGCATCGTCGGAAGAAAGGCCTTAGTGGTCTGAAAGAAGTAAGATGCAGGCTTTAGAACTGACATGTCAACATCTCCTTTAAAACCCAGGATCACAGAATAGTCTCTGAGCCATAAAAATTACATTTCCTAGTTCATTTAGAAACATCCTACGTCTATCAAAAGGAGACACTCCTTTAAGTGTCTGGTTAACTTAGCAGCGTATCATTGCCCTGCTAGGCCTATTATAAGCCGTGACCAACAAGGCTATAACCCAAGAGCGCTGAGGTCAGAGATGAAAGAAAGTCATTAGGAGAAGGCTCTTTATCACCTTTCAGCGACAGCAGCCAGCGAATCTGAACCACTGCTGGGTCAGAGGCCTTTTCTGCTCATGCCATGGTTCAGCTGGGTTCTGGCCTATGAGCAGCTGCCAGCCTACCTACCAGCAGGTGCCCCGTAGTGTTGGTTTCCTCATGGCAATGTTTCCATGGTGACACTCCCATGAATGAAGAGCCATCCTTGTACTGTGTGTCAGCACCCAAGGTTTACCGTCAAAGGAGACTAGCAGGAGGTGAGGAGGCTAGCAGGAGGTGAGGTATTTTAGAACGGAAAGCACAGAACATCACATTTCAGTGAAAAATTAGTGCCAGGATGTAAGTGTGGCACTGCTGGGCACCTGGGGCACTCTGGAGGGTCACACTCCAAGTCCAGCCACTCTGCAGGGTCACATTCCAAGTCCACTCACTCAGGGTGTCAGAGTCAGGGGCGGCACAGGCTTCTTACTAAACTCCTGTCTCCTGTCTTCAAGACACAAGGCTTTATTTAAACAAAATCCTTCGAACTGCTTAAGATGATCTATAAACCATCCCACCAGGCTCCCGAGAGTTTTATAACCTGCTTCTTAAAAGAAAGCAGCAAAGAGCAATCTGTCTGCTGTTGAGTTATAGTCTACTGCCAGTGCCGGTCCCCACGATTTATGAAGTTAAAAGACAAAACACTACACAGCCTACTTGAAGAAGAGCTGCCTTCCATTTCAGACACTTCCCTGGCTAAGGTATCAAGTCTGAGCATGGATTTCTAGTGTTTGGATAACTCGTGTGTACAAGATCAAAAACAGAGGTGCCATTAATTCTGAAGCCTTCCACACTCGAATTCATGGAGCAGTTGCCAGGTGAGTGTTTGTCAGTATCTCGGTCTTTCCCAGCCTGCCTCCTGGACTGTCACAGAGCACCCCATCACGCTTTGGGACCCATGCCAAACTCATTCTCAGCTGCCCCCGTTCCTGGCAAACTAAAGTATAATATTAATTACTTATTTATCTAGTTTTAAGATGAGTTTTAAATACTTTACATCACTGGAATCTCTAATAACGTCTTTACTAATTTTTAAAATTCGGATAATTCTTTCTGGAAGATATTTCTGTCTTTGTGATATCAGAGATTGAAAGCAGAGTACTATAGAGCATGCACAACACTCAAGTACAGCCAGGTCGTGCTGTCTACAAGTATTCTAGGCCAGCTTAACTTTATCTACGTTCTCAAAGCTGTAGTGTATATCATTCACCTTAACATATCTTTATATAGCTTAGTATCTTGATTCTGCTTGTTTTATGGTTACAAGTTCAGAGACATAGATCAGTCAGTCTTGCAAATACTGGGGTCCAACCTCTCATACTGCACAGGGCCAGCATACAACTGTTGTCAGAAACACCAACATTTTGATTCCACTGTGTTTCTTTGTAAATAGGAGCAGGGCAGTTCTGATGCTAATACTACTTTGGTCAGCCTGATACCTCAAAAGAACTGGTACTTTAGGTCACATATAGGCTCTAAAACTTACATGTGTCTGCTATGTCACAGGCTGAAGGAAAGCAGTATGCAGAGCCGTGTACACATCCCAAACTAAAGCAGAAAGTAGTATAGAGAGCTCTCCGGCTTCTAGACATCTAGTTAAGATTGATGTTTATACAGCAGGTAAAAAGCCTAAGCCTATATTTCAGCTTTGCTCATTTAAAAACTTTGTATATGTGTGAATGTTTTCTGTATGTGCACGTGGGAGTCAGTGAAGTGGTTAAGGTGCACATGGTGCACGCAGAGGCCAGAGGTCAACATCAGGTGTCTTCCTCTATGGCTTTTCCATCTTAGTGTTTGAGACAGGGCCTCTTACTGAGCCCGGAGCTTACTGACTGTCTAGACAGGCTGAATGGTGAGCTCCATCCGTCTCTTTCTGCCCCACCAGGAGCAGACTCACACCACCGTTGGCCTTTATGTGGAGCCAGGGACCCAAACCCAAACCTTACAAAGCACAGCAAGCACTTTGCTAACTAATCATTTCCCCAGCTCCAGGAAAATTTATTCTTCATGTTCATCTGAGGTCATTACCAAGGGTTTATGAGCCTTCCAATAAACTCACTGTAAGTTGAAAGGGCATTTGCTATACCATATCTACGGAATACTCCAGCTTATCGTGGCCCACTTCGAGTGTGTTCAAAGAACTTGTGTCAGCTAGGCACAAGAGCAGAGCAATTACAAAGATCAGAATTCAAGGCACAGTTCCTTCTGAATATATTATCATTTCAAATCATTAAAAGTAAAAGGAGCCTAAGTCAGACCATTCTGAGCTAGAGGGATTGTCTATATTAAGTTTGCCTAGTGCTGAAAGACAGGGATAAATTTAGTGCCTTTTTAACTTTTTGTTTTAGAAGTTCTTACTGCAGTACTGTACAAGGACTTGACATTACATGCTAATAAACTGCACACAGTCTAAAACATCAGCAAGATCTCAATCAGATCCTCTTGTTTAAGTGGCTGTGGTAGGCTGCAGACTGAAAACCTATATACCAGAGTAGGTGAGATCCCGACAAGCTAGGGTCCTATCTACAGGGTAAGCAACTGCTCCAGACCCCCAGTACAGAACAAAGGCGGTGACAGCATATTGACAAGTTAGTAACTAGGTTTCGACTATAATTTGTTGCAAAGTTCTGAAACTGACTAACGTTCCTTCCTCCCTTCAGAAAGGAGTCTGGTGACATCAAAATATCCAAGTAACAAGTATTTCCTCAACATCTATTATTTGCAGGTACTACGTAATGATCTGGCCAAGCAGCAATTAGTGAGACAGGAACTGACCCCATTCCTACATTCCTGTCTTTAAGCAGAATTCTACATTTACCTGTGCATCAAATGTAGGCCAGTTAAAAGTTTACCTTGCACATAAGACAGTTGCTACACAGTATAAAAACAATGTTTGGGTCTAATTTTGCTCTGGTGTCCCGGTCCATCCCGCCCACTTGCAATGTTGTCTGGAAAGTGAAGCTGCTCTCAGGGAGGTGGGCAGAAATAAAACAGTCCAAATATGGCCATATAACTAACATCTTTATGTGTGCACTACAAACACAGTCGGGAAGAACTGAGTGGCTCGTGATACGATATGGGAGGAGTGCTGTTCAGATCGGAAGGCTTTTAGTTTCAATTTTTAAAGCCGCAGTGGGCCAATGCTCAGTTTAAAGCATGCTCTTTCTTCACCTCCCAGGCACAGACCTCTGAGGGAGGGAAATGGATGGGCCTTTGTATTTTTGCTTAGAAAGTGTCCAGTTGTAGGTGAAGCTAGAAGTTACTACACCGACTCCTGATGATGCCCGTTACAGCCATGCCATTGCTGACACTGAGAGGTGAAGACATCTGAGGCCACACAGTCAGCCTGCAGGTGTCCTGTCACTTGCAGAAAACCCTTACCAGGCCTCCCTTTGCTAAGCAGGGACAACTCAGAGGCAACTGAACCACATCGGGATCACTCTGCTGTCCCTGAAGCTTGTGTTCCTAGCCCCACTCTAATCCAGTTCATGTGACCGAGCAATAGTTGTTAACCATTTCCTTGCTGCCTGAATGATATGGACAAGGTCAGCTTGCCACAAGCAAACTCACCTGAGGTATGAGGTACACTATTAAATAAACTTTGTAAGAAACTCTTACTTTGCAAGAAAACTACTGCAAATGGGTGACTAGAAAATACAGCTTGTTCAAAAGTAAGCCAACTGGATTTCCTTTCTAGTAGTTCTTGCCCTCAACATTCTGCTAGATGGCATCTGAGATAGCACAGTGTATTCCATCCTTGACACAGCTTGACAGCACAAAGAAACCTGGCACTTTGCAATGAATTATTAATGTGCACAAATGTTGTAGCATGTGTGAGGTGGAGACCAGCAAAAGGTGAAGTGCTAGTTGCCATGACACCAGTCAGTTCAAGCTGAGGTTCTCGATCTTTACCTTTGTCTCAAAGAGTCATTATAGGTACATATGAGGCAAATCGGAGCCTCACAGCTAAGTGACTTTAGGTGTGAACTCAAGCATCTGCTCCATGTCTGATCTCAGAGGGCCAGAGAATCCACTGACCACCAGGCATGTGTTAAGTCACCTGTAGAGACACAGAACCTAGATGGCTCTTTCAGGCAGTATGGCTGGTTGGACTCGTTAGCTGGCTGATGCCCATGGTAGCTGATAAGGCTTGCTAGATCCTGACTTAAATTAGACAACTGTTGTCTGCTTCTATCTTCTTGTTTAATATGTCTAAAAAGAAAAACAGGAACAAATCTAATGCTTCACTAGAGGAGTCACAAGTTGGTCACGATACCAACAACTCTTATTTAAAACAAGGGAGTTCAGTGTGTTTCACGTTGGAAAGATGCTAGGGCTGTTTAGTGTTGGTCAGCCTCCCCTACCCCGCTCCCCAAACACACATTCAGACTGCAAAGTGTAAAGACAGAACTTCAATAATCTGTGATTAATTTTATCACAAGCTTCTAATACCACAACTTGCTGGCAGCTAAGGAATAGTGGTTGATGGAACAGAACGGAACGGAATGGAAAAGGGAAAGGAAGGAAGGAAGGAAGGAAGGAAGGAAGGAAGGAAGGAAGGAAGGAAGGAAGGAAGGAAAGAAGGAAGACAGACCCACTGAATGAACACTGGCACCCCATGTTACTATCTTTACAGCTCCTCAGGGCTCTCCTGCAGAGCTCTGGGCACTTGGCAAGGAACTGGAGAGGTCCCGTTTACACTCTGAGCAAGGCCTTCCTGACAGAGGGAAGCGGCTGCACAGGGACCCGGCATGCCACAGCTTGAGGAATCTTTGAAAGCCACATTTACACCAGATTAACTTCCAACAGCCTGCTGTCCAGACTGCTCTGGGCGCTCTGAATGACAGCCTGGGCAGCATGGGGCCTGCAGGTGCAGTGTCAGGACAAATTAGGTTCAACCAAAGAGACTGTGAAGAAACTGTGGGAGCCAGCAAAGTCTGACTTCTGGGATTTGGAGAGGCATCACACCGTGGAGGTGCAGGTCAGACACTCAGAATATATTCACAGATCTCAGCTACTTCAGACACCAAGCAGAAACTTAATTTCTCTCAAGAAGAAAAGGTTTCACATTACAATTTTTGTGCATTTGCCAGACCATTCTAGGAAGAATTTCAGAAAAGCCATCTTAAAAAAAAAACCAACCAACCAAACAAACAAACAAACAAAAAAACCCAAAGTATTTGTCTCTCCATTGAATATTCAAAGTAGAAACTCATTTCAAAACTGGATCATGAATTATATTACAGTAGGAAATGGATTAATAGCCCTGACATATATAGTTAAGGGTTTTCAGATCTCCAAATGACAGCATGATATACAATTTAGGGAGAAAAAAAAATCATAAAGAGGAGGGGAGGGAGCATGAGGAAGGGGTGCCACCAAGGATCCAATGAGCAAAGATTTCACACAGAAACAGAAGTCCTAGCAGTGGCAAATGCCTTTTTTTTTTTTTCTCTTGTTCTGCTGTGTTGTTACCAGAGTCCTTATCAGGTCCAACAAAAGATCATTCTTCTTGTTTTTGTAAACTATCATGAAATCTGGTAGCATTCCCGGGATGCCTTGGTCACTGCACCTGGAAAAGTATGACTCAACAGTGAGAAGTGAGATATGTGTGTGTGTGTGTGTGTGTGTGTGTGTGTGTGTGTGAACCTCAGGTGTGTGTATGTGTGTGTCAGGGGCCTAGGTCCCACGAATAAGGCTAGGCTAGGCAGCCAGTGAGCTTCAGGGATCTACTTGGCTCCATCTTCCCAGTGCTGGGATTACAAATGTGGGCCACACCTGGCCTTTGAATGTTGGGTCCTCAGAAGCACTTTACCTAGCGAGCCATCTTCCCAGCCCTTGGCAAAAACTTTTTAAGGCACCAGAAATGTAGCTGATTGTGTTAGGAAGACTAGTCACTAATATGGTCAAAGAGTACAAATGGTAGCACACTGCACTCTGTCTATTGGAATAAATGGCTGAATACTATGAATTTTACAGATTTGAAGGTATCTGCTTAATAAATAGAATGATCAAACTATAACTTTGGCCATAGACAAGTGTTATTTGATAAAAGCAATCTTTATTACAAAAATACCTTTAGTTGAAAGATAAAGCGTATTTTCTAGGAATTTACTGCTTACTTCTTTTAGCTGCAGTGGACAGATCCTGCTGTTCATGTCTGCAGGAGGATCTGTGCTCCCTGTCCTAACTGGCAATGGCAGAAAGGTCTCTGAATAACTGTGCAATACGACCCCCAAGGCACTGGAGGCTGGAACTACTATTCTCTCAGTCTTCACACAATGTAATCTTAATTTCCACTCAACTAAGACACAACATTTAATACAGAAGGCAGACAAAAGCATGTGTCATGAGAGTCACATTTGTGCCAGTAGTGCACTGCCTGCCTTTTAAAACCTGACTGTGGAGCTACAGACAATGGCTTAAACTGAACAGCATCAGCAGTTAACAGGTGACACACATGCACACGACTCCTACAGTTGCCCTGCAGCCAAGAAGCTAATAAAAGCTCAGCTTTTCAAATGAACACCTCGATGATGACACCATAAGTTATTCAGCAAAAATAAATGCTTCATTAACTTGTCTTCCCACTGTACAAGATGGGTGAATCTAGCAGGGCAGAAGATGTTGATACCAACATTCGATTACACTTTAGGGATTGATGTGCAGAGGGCTCAGGGAGGAGGTGGTTTAACACTCCACCTGTTGACACTCAGAAGCCACAGGTGCCAGGTGCTTAACCTCCCTCTGTAGCTTGAGAGACTCATTTGTGATAAAAAGAGATCTCCAGGATTTATACTTTCTATTCACACATTCCTTCATCACCCTAGCCTCAAGCACTCACGACACAGTCCTCACAACACAGTCCCCATGACACAGTCTTCACTCACAACACAGTCCTCACAACAGTCCTCACGACACAGTCCTCCCTCACGACACAGTCCTCCCTCACGACACAGTCCTCCCTCATGACACAGTCCTCCCTCACGACACAGTCCTCCCTCATGACACAGTCCTCACAACACAACACAGACCTCACGATACAGTCCTCACGACACAGTCCTCATGCTGCAGGGCTCCTTGCCTAAGCCTCTCATAAATGACTCAATAAGAAATCCACTCTATTATTGCAGCTGCCAGTATCTGGTCATCAACCCATTAACTGTTTATTTGTTGCTGTGACTGTACCTTTTCATACAGTTTAACATGCATTCATACATTATTATCTATTAAAAATTACAAACTCTCTGTGTGAGAAACACTTGCCACTTTTTATGTTGTTCTTAAGTCTGTGGCTGTCCCATGTGTTAAAAGAAATGATGAACATAGGTTTGGAAATGCTGGTTCCCCACTCCCCACTGCTCCCTAGATGATCAAGGGCTCTCAGGCATGGGCTCCTCATCTATTTAATAACTCTTATGGAAAAATGAGACTAACTCAGAAAACTGCAGCCATTCACCTGATGAGTGGCAGGCTGTTGCCAGTGCCTGTATCTCCCACTTGTATCCCTTCCCAGAATCCATAAAAAAGACAGATCTTCACCGCGGCTCTGCACTGGGGACCAGGAAGCACAAGCACATGCATGCCACCTTTGGCACTGCGAGCAGCAGGATGCCTCTGCCCCTGTTCCAAAGACTCCATGACCATCAGCCTTCGTAATTCACAAGTGCAAACAGTTCAGATTCTCCACTGCTTTCTAGTGTTTACAGTAAGTCTTTAAAAAGAATTATTTAACACAGGGTAAGTATAATCAAGGGGGGTTAATTTGTGAAACACCTATGGTACTTGTGCTGGTTAGGTGCTGCTAAAAACAAAACAAAAATAAACACTTGTGACTATCTTACGGAACTTTCAGAATTATAGACACCACCTTTTCCTATAAAACAGTGATTCTCAAATCTGCCATATACTAGAACCATCCGGTAGGCTTTCTCCTCATGCCCAGGCCATCTACCACCAGCTATCCCCAGCGTTCCCATGGGGCATATTCCCCAGGTGACTGCAGTAAGTAGCAGTAGGGAATCCGGTGCTATAACAAAGACCATCTCAGACTCAAGGCTACAGAAAGTGTAGTGTTTTAGAGGGCGCCGCAGGATGCCTCTCCTCTCCTCACTAGATGCTAGCTTTACCAAACTGACAGGAAAAAATGTTTTCAAAGGTTGCATGTGCCCCATGAAGGCAAAGATGCCTTTTGGAAGCTATTCTCTGAGGAACACAGCCGTGAGTAAAACAAGTTCTAGATATAACCAGAATGATTTTTCTCTTAATGCTAGGGATATATTCTGTGCTGAAAGAATACCTACATATTTGTACTAAATACCTCATTACTTTTAGTTTCTATAGCTTTATGCTACCACTTTACTAATAGGTAAGGAATCTCTATGATGGACAATAATGCTGATAGTACAGCTGGGAACAGAACAACAGTAAAGGTGTGTGTGTGTGGGGGGTGTGTGTGTGGGGGGTGTGTGTGTGTGTGTGGTATGTGTATGTATATGGGTGTGTGTATGTGTGGGTATGTGTGTGGGGGTGTATGGGTATGTGTGGGTGTGGGGGTGTGTGGGGGTGGTGATGTTGGAGTTCAATTCCATGCACACTAGGTAAATGCTTCACTACTGAGCCACATCCCTCACCAAAGAACAATACTAAAAAATAACATGGTTCGAGGCCCTGGGCTTGGAGCTAGGGCTCCAGTTAGCGGACCATGGCCAGGTTCAGCTGAGTTCTAAGCAGAAAGAACACAGCTTTTCATTTTCTGCCACAAATCTTACAGTGGAGGGCAACAGTGACTTGGAGAGACAAGGGCACAAGGACACCCTGGACTTGTCCTTTCAGATTCTAGAGCTGGAACATAAATGAGCAAACAAACACACCTAGCTGGATGTATTAGTGTTTTTCTGGAGTCTCAGCACTCATGGGTTGAGGTTGAAGATACTGAACGACAGGCCAATCTAGGCCACATAGTAAAACTTTATCTGAAAAACAGACAGTAAATGACTCTTGAGTGGGTGGGCTCAGTAGACACACTGTGTGTTGTGTTGAGTGTGCAGATGCTAGTTTGAATCATCAGACCCTAAGTAAAACTGGGCACAGTAGTATGTGTCTGTAATCCCTGAACCCCTATGGCAAGACAGAGACTGGAGCCTGCCAAGCTCACATGCTGGCGGCCTGGCATGTCCACCGGAGAGAGAGAGGACAGACACTCAAGGTTGTCCTCTGATCTCCACAAGAGCCTCTTCCACTTTATAGCTTTCCTTGGAGCAAGTCAACCACAGCTTGCACGCTCTAATGAGCCCATGAGAAAGCTCCACCTAAGAAAAGTTTGCCTCTCTACAAGTCAGATGCTTGGGCAACGGTGTCAGCTGGTAGAAACTGTGCGAATTTGAAAATCCATGATTAAGATTTTTAAAGAGAAGCTTTACAAAGTGATCTGGGATTCTTATCCCATAAGATGCTTATATAACAGAAGAAAGATTTTTATATTTCCCCGGGAGCTAAGGAAACAAACTCAACCCATGGTGATTAAAATTCCGTACCAAGCACTTACAAGGCCTTGCTCATGTGCCCACATAAAAAGCTGTTTTCACGTGCTGCCCTCTCAGGTCCAGTTAGCCATGTTGCTGTAAGCCAGGAAGTGAGACTGAAGCTGAGTGATGAAGGATGCCACCATCCTGACTCTCCAGGATGCTAGCCACCTCCACTACAGACCATGGGAAATCACAGAAATGCAAAGAAAGGCCCAGAGCCAGACTCTGGAACACAATTCCAGATGCTGACGTTGATTCTTCAAGCTTGAATTTTATATGCATGTCTAATTTATACAGCAAACTTTCTGGGGATATTAGCTAGGGTTAATCAGTTATTGCTAAACTTACCATGCTAATAAAGAAAAAAAATCCCATTTGAAGATTTTTTTACATTATACCACAGGGCAAAAACTGTAAGTGAGTCACAGGAAAATTTACTGAAGAGCTTTGAACATTTAGTTGGGGTAACTACTTCACAAGTTCTGACTTGCAGTTCTCGGCTGAGGGTCTGGGTCCTACCACCTGCCCTCCTGCCTTCCTTGTATAAGACCTGAAGGAAGTCTCCTGATCTACCTTAAGACTGCTGCTTTATCCACCAATGAAGGGATGATGACGCTACTTAACTCTAACTTGCGGAGAGGCTCAACTGGAAGGTGACTGTCGTGAAGACTGCCAGGTTAAATGCCATATACAGAGGCCAGGGATGGACAGAGGTCATTACGGATAGATTTTTAGGCTGTTTTGGTTGAGTGCTATCTATTTTTGGCTGGGTTGCTTCTTGTTTCTTTCTTCAAGTTCCTGGTTCTTACGATATATAGCTGCCATTCCTCCCTGCCCTCCACACAGCAGCAGCCCATACTCAGGGTTAAAACCCAGTCATGTGAGCACCAGAGAAAGCCTTTGGCTCATGGTGCTGAGCAGTTGTTTCACACACTGTCTCCATTTCTTCCAGAATCCCAGAGGATGCTGGGACAGCACAAACACGCCACAGCAGCACCTCTCTTCTAACTCTTTGTTTCAGTCCTTTAGGACTGAGAGCTGAAAACAACTTTTAAATATGAACCAAAATGCTTGAATCCAGGTTAAAAAATACTTTGCTACAAGTCTATACAGAAGTATTTAAAATAACTGATTGTACCAATTATCCTTCCTGTTTCTCCCCCCCCCCCCCAAACTTAGAAGCATCCCATTTAAAAGTCCTTGAGAAATCAGTAGGGGGCAGTATGCTAATTACAATTTGCACGTGGGAAAATTGAGGCTTTGAATTTTAAGTTTCACTTGTCCTCAAAATACCCATGTGTTTACGTAACTTACACTACAAATATTTTCCCAGTTACACTGATTTGGTTAGTGTTATTTTGAGCCTCATTGCTTAGAATAACACTAAGAAGCCAAACCTCATTAATATTCAAAAATTCTAGTACTACAGTATTTGAAGGAAAAGCAAGAAATTCACATTTTATGCAAGCAGCAAAAACCCATTTGTGTGATCTTGGAAAGCTTCACAGACCAAGTAGGGCTCTGTTTGCAAATGGGAATGCGCACTAAGTGCCTTGTGGGGTGTAGGGGTGGGGGCGGCAGCAGCACTCAGGGCTCCCCAGTAATTGTCCTTTCTTGTTAGCCTTGCTTCAGCACCAGGGCTGGCAGTCTGTGATCATTACCAGAGGCTTGCTTTCTCCTGTCCTCAAAATTTTAGTTTCAGAGCTTTTAGGACAATGGGACCCACCAGGTGTGAATCTGGGTTTTAAGAGAACTGATAAATGTCATGAAAAGGAGGGAAGGGATTCACTATCAGGCCACGCTCATCAAGTAAAGCACGCCAACATTCCAGTGTGGGAGAGCCTTCTCTGAGTGGGAATGTGGATGCCTGCACAAATCCAGAGATTCGGGTCACCGAAACTGGTCGGCCAGGTATGTCATGGACAGTGTGACAGAACCCTGAGGCCATGCTCCACCAGCAGGGTTAAGTCGAAACACGGGGACATTTTCTCATGCTACCTACCTACTTCATATGTCCAGAGAGAGAAAGTCAGGCGTCCACCCTTGAACTATTTCTAATGCTTTTGTGGAAGGGTCAGTTTGGAAGGAGCTTCTAGGTGGGCTAACAGAAGTGAGAAGGGCAAGACTCTGAAGAACTAACTTACTGCATCACCCTCTGAGATAAGAAATCACTAATTAAACCAAATGAGATGAACACATTTCAGTCTAAAATCTGGAAATTACAGGCACAGACATTGGACTTAACTCACTCCAGTGACGCAGGCGGGTAGAATCCTATTCCAGACGATTGTTAGATTTTTTTTTTTTTTTTTTTCTGCCATACTCTAAAGATTAGTAACAAAGAGTCCTTTCTCCTAGGGAAAATCTGTTATATTTGTAGGAAATAAGATGCAAATCTGCCCTGCCATGACACCCCCTAGTGGAATTTTAGCTAAGTACAGTTTGGGGGGGGTCTAAAAACATCTTGGGTACAGGTTGTTTCCCTAATCCAAAATGTCTGGCACCACCAGAAGGATTTAGAAGGTTTCCATATTTGCATATGCAGAATGAAGTGTCTTGGGGATGGGATCCAAGATTAAACACAAAGTTAATTTAAGGTTTTCATGCTACCACATACAAAAAGATAAGTTTATACAATTTGCTTGTGTTCTGACCTTCTCACATGGTCAGTATGGAACTTCCACATTTCTATGGAGAGGTGCTCCTGTTCCTCAGGGCTTCTGGTCAGATGGAATTTCTCAAGGCCATGGCTCTGTGCATCAGTCCCCTGCCCACTACTTACCATTGGCAGAATGAATGCAAGCAAGGGAATGAGTGAAGCCAGTTGGTCCTCTGCACACTCACCCAGAGCAGGGATCTAAGTACAGGCAAACCTGCTGCCTGCCTTGCTCGAGAGCCTTAATTTTAGTTTCTGAAAGAACTAAAGCAGAAACTTAGGTGACTGTGATTACTAATATTCCTTATCCCAAGAAAATCCTTAAATAAAAGGGATTCCTACTTAAAATTCTTCCAATTCTCAAGTAAGGTTATTAAAGTACTTCCAAGTAATTGTGTCACTAAATTAATTCACTAAGGTCACTGAATCAATCCATTGGAATGTGCCAAAGATCTTGAACGGCTCCTAGACAATTGTAGCAAAAATAAATTTAAGGGAAAAGAATAAACCAAAAGAATGTGGGTGGCCGAATGTTTAACTACAACATTTGTAGCCCTTCCCCCACCCCAGTAGCAGTCCTGCAACGGATGGCTGACGACTGTGGGGTGGGGGTGGGGGGGGTGGGGGGGGTGGGGGTTTCTCCATTCAGCTTTTTGGAAAAAGTTACTCAGTGTTAGTTAGCATTAGCACGGGCTAAAGAACGCTCCATTGACGTGTCTTCTAGTTGTGTTTCTATTTGGGCAGATAATGAATAAAGCCCTGGGTATAGAAATTCCCAGAGACAGAGAACAAATATCAACTTTTCTTCAAGAAATTGAGATAAACAGCACAAGTCACTCCATGAGCAAACAACAAGGTAATTCCTTGAACCAAGAACTGGGGACTGTCCTCAGGGCCTGCCAACCTTATAGATAAACACACTATTTGGCCCACGTAGAAACATCTGGAGTCTGTTTCTCTTGCACAATCATGGTATGTGTCTGTCTGCCTCTGAGACAAGTAATCACTCTGCAGCCCAAACTGGCATCTGACTCATGACAATCCTGACTCAGCCTCCTACACTTTTGGGTTATAGGCATGAGCCACCATATTGAACTTTTTTTTTTTTTTTTTTGAAAAAACTATTTGACTTCTGATGTCTCCTAATAAAACAATTTCTTCTCAAGTGGCAGAAGCATTTCTGGGAAGCATAGCTACAGGCTCTCTCAGGGCAGTGAGGTGTCTGGTCCAACTGAGGTTGAGACCAGGGGATATAATAGGTACTAAACTGGGAAAATAGATGGAAATTGGTTTTGGAAGGTTCGAGACAGGATGCTAATGGCCTTTGATTTTTGGCTATGAGCAATAGTGGTCACACAAGGCACATTTCAAACTCAATGCTATTTAGATAACTCTGGTTTGGGCAGCAAAGAATAGACATAGGGAAAGATAGAGTCCAGGTGAGAGATAATGACGGAGCTATACATAATGAAGTGCAGATCAGTCTGAAAAGAACCTGGTGACCAGTGAATGAGCACAGAATAGACAACTGCTGCCAAGCTTGGTAACTCAGCCAGGGTAAAAGAAGAGAGGAGTGAGCTTAGTATCAATGGAACAGGAGAAGAGGTCAGCAGCTAAGAGAGCAGAACGAGTTTGCTAATGGCCTGGAATCACAGTTAGGCATCTGAACCAGATCACCCAGTTAGATAGAGGCACAGTCAGAATGGCGTGAACACAAAACACTAAGGAGCCGGAGAGCTAAGATGCAGGAAGGGCAGAGTCCCTTGCATTTCGAGGAGGTAGTCAAGGGCACATTCTGTGAGGACACAGGCTTTCCTCTGCATCAGGCACTGAAGGAGCATGGCTAACTGTCCAGACAATTGAGAATTTAAGGTACATGCTACCTAGTGCTTCCTAAACAAGTCTGACAAACAGGCACATATTACCCCACATTAAAGATGAAGTGACACTTTTTATGTATGACATAGCATCCTGTTCCTTGCTTACACCAGTGATTGTATCATGTTGTAAATTGTGATGTTCAGGAGCAATAGATTTGCGCCCCACATGTAATGCATCAAATATAGAAATGTAAATGTCACTGGGCATGCGATCTCATTCTGTGTACACAGTACAGTTGCGCAGGCCTCCAAGTAGTTGCCAATCGAGAGAGGTTTCATCAGTTTTCAACTACCACAGAATCTGACAAGGTATGTCAGCTTTGACCTCAGTTCAGCCTCCACCCTACTCCCAGTGCTCCATGCTCACAAACTCTTGCACACAGAACGTGCACAGAGGCAGAGAAGCCAGTTCTGGCATACTGTCAAAAACACGTTACAAAGTCCACATTTTCAGCAGCTATCCTAAAACAGGAAAGCGATATTCTATAAAGGATTTAGTTTTATAATATTATAGTATGGAGAAGAAAGCATTAGACAAATAATTTTATGAGTACTTTAGAAGTAAAAGATTTAAGTACTAAGCCTAAGAGATCTTAAGCTAAACTGTATTTCTCCAGTGTGAGAATACAGGAATACATATATAAGATCAAAGCCCAGTAAATCTCATAAGAACTCAAAATGTTAATGATCAGGGACTATTCTTGAGGTATTAGGTACCATGGCAGCGTGCTAATGTCTTTAAGTGCTACCTTATTCTGGTCTAGCTGGTGGGCTTTTACTTTTCTTGGATGGATTTTAACTAAATAGACTTTAGACATTTGGATATAGATAAATGTTGAATTCAGTAATTAGTATTTTAAAACTGTGAAACCTTTTAAGTAAAGTGGTCTATTAATTAACTACCAATTATCTTGTCTGACTACCATATCAATAGAAGTAAATTACTGACTAGCTATCTGACAGATTTAGTCCTTTACCATGGAAAATGTCTTCTGCACATAAAAGGCCTGGGTTTGAACACTTTTGCTTTCCTCTTTTGGGGAATCAGGGATCAGTTTGCCATTTTGATAAAAGCCAAACACAGTCCCTTGGTCAAAAAAGGACCTACGGATAAACTCTGGCTGAGAAACAAACAGATTCTACTCCTGCTCCAGAAAAACAGTCAGTAAAGCTAAGTTAATTCTTTTGGGGAAGTGTGAGACTGCAGTCACTGCATGCAGGCCCAGCTTCTATGTCACTTAGTAGAACAGAGGTGTGTTTCCAAGTTCTTACCTCTCACTGAGACAATGACTGCCATGCAAATGTGCACTTGCCCTCAGTGGTCTTGTTCCACAGCTCAGTAAAGCCTACCCCGCATCATTCATTTCCTGACTGGCGACCAGGAGAAGGTTCCTGGAAGATCTGCTAGGAACAACATGACCCTAAAAGTTAATTCCAATGCTGGCCAGAGGGCTGTGCCAAATATGAAAGGCGGTCGAAAAGCCTTACAAGTCTGCCAAGTGCACTTGGCTCAGAAGGAC
>CM052702.1:34823417-34838673 GCA_028551405.1 Uromys caudimaculatus | reverse complement strand
CATGGAGGCTGGACCACCAACCAAAGAATACACATGGAGGGACCCATGGTTCGGACCACAAACGTGGCAGAGGAGGGCCTTGTTGGCCATCAGGGGGAGGAGAGGCCCCAGTAAAGGGGAATGTCAAGGTGGGAATATGGGAGTGGGCGGGCAGGTGGGTGGGAGGTGGAATTCCCTCATAAGAGGTGGGGGAGGGGGAGGGGGTAGGTGGTTTCCAAAGAAGAGACCTAGAAGGGGGAAAACACTGGAAATGTAAATAAAGTATCAAAATTAAAAAAAAAAAAAAAAGAGGAATAAAAGATCTGGGTAGGGGCTGGAGAGATGGCTCAGCAAATAAGAGCACTGACTGCTCTTCCGAAGGTCCTGAGTTCAAATCCCAGCAACCACATGGTGGCTCACAACCATCCATAATGAGATCTGATGCCCTCTGCTGGGGTGTCTGAAGACAGTTACAGTGTACTTACATATAATAAATAAATAAGTCTTTAAAAAAAAAAAAAAAAAAAAAGATCTGGGTAGTAAACAAAGGGATATATAAACGATGAGTAGAAGTCATCTGACTTGAAGTCTTGATAGCTTGAGTTAGTCCAGCATGCTGTTTCCAGAATTCACAGCATGGACCCAAGTGAGTGCTTGCTAAATAGACTATCTTCTAAATATTTAAGCATAAGCCCATTACATATGAGCAAATATTTCGTAACTAAGAATACAGCTCCAGGGGTGTGTGTATGTGTGTGTTATGGTGTGTGTGTGTGTGTGTGTGTGTGTGTGTCTGTGTGTGTGTGTATATGTGTTGTGTGTGTGTGTATGTGTGCTGTGTGTGTATGTATGTGTTGTGTGTGTTTGTGTATGTGTATGGGTGTGTGCGTGTGTGTGTGTATGTGTTGTGTGTGTGTGAAGGAGTTCAGGTATAACTGCCACCAGACAGTTTGTCATCAACTTTGCTATGTAGACAGTTATCCCCCAAAGTACTTCCTATGCACAAAGTATGCCTTAAAAAGTTAGTGGAAATAGAAAAAACAAACAACAAAAAGTTTTATATAATTCATTTAACTCAGCTTCACTGGAAAGTGGTTGAGGCTGAGGTATAGGTCAGCAGTAAAGTGTTTACCTAGCATGTGCAGGGACCAGAGGACAAGGTGTTGAATAAGACGGTCCTAAGTCTCCTTACAGTTCTCAAATCCAAGAATACCAATAAAGGCAGGGGGTGGGAGGGAAGCTTACATCACCATCTTGAAATAGAGGAGGAGGGGAGGGAGACAGAGAGGGGGCATAGCTGGAGCCTGGAGAGCACCTCCAGAGTGGAAGTCACAGGCTACTCTAGTTCATGCTAAATGAACAGGACTTGAACTCTGAGTCATGATCAACACACAACTTGTTATTCTATGAAAACAGACACCGACTACTACTTAAAAGTCTGTCTCAAGACAATCTGTCCTCTGATTGAATGTCCTCTGCTCAGCGGACCCATGATTGTCACTGGATGGGGCAACTCTTTTCCCCACCTAGGCACAGTCAAAGATGCACTGGTCATTTCTTCTGAAGCAAGAATGGTGGAAGCCACCACATCTTTAAAAACATACCACTAACATTTTCAATAAGAAAACCTAGAAGGGAAGGTGAATTGGAGTGTCACACAGCAGCACCACTTAGCCCTACGGCAGCCGCCTTAAAGAGGAACGAGCCTTCCTTTATGTCCTGGTTACTAACTCTCAACTTCTCCAAAGGTCTTGGCAAGAAGTCAGAAATTCCAATGCTAAAATGAATTTTCTGACTCAATATTGAAAATAAAATCTTAAGTTTAGATGTTTAGAGGAAAAACAGCTGGAGAATTCAGGAACCTCCCATAGTTTAATACAAAGTGATGTCATTAGCAACCAGGCTTCCAAGAACTCCCTAAATTGTGTGGTTAAGCAACTTCTCCAAGCTCAGTGAGGAGGGTAGGAAGGTGCAGCTCACCCTTGGTACATGATCCCGAGTAAGAACTGATGCAAGTTCTTCCTTATGTTAGAACGCGGCCCAACGATGAACTTGTACAACCTGCAACCACTCACGGGAAACTGAGATTTTCTTTCTTAACACTCGAAACCAGCATTTATCTCATTGATCGTCTAGACAAGACTTGCTGCTGTTCTGTGGGATTTAACTGAAGGCTGCATAGTTTCTTTAAAAACCTGGATATATTTACATTTTTATAAGTTATCAAAATCATTATGCAGAGCATAGTCAAGATGGTGAAACTCGAGGGAACTTAGTGAGGGTAAAACTTTATTTATTTATTTATTTATTTTGGTTTTTTTTGGTTTTTTGAGACAGGGTTTCTCTGTATAGCCCTGGCTATTCTGGAACTCACTCTGTAGACCAGGCTGGCCTCGAACTCATACTTTGGAAATCTCGCACCACCTAAGTCAAAGGCTATTGAGGGAAAAAAATCAGTCCCTGGCTCGTACTAATCTTTCAATGGTTGCTAGGTTTTTAAGACTGACATGTCAACTGGAATCAACTGAAATTTCTATGGCAGCTCAACCACATTTCAAAAACGGAAGCTATACTCTACCTGCGACTTGTTTGTTTTGGAGACAGGGTCTTGCTATTGTAGCCCTGGAATTCACGATGTTACCAGGCTAACCTTGACTTATACAGATCCAGCTGCCTCTGTCTCTTGAGTGCTGAGGTTAAGGGTGTGTGTGGCCATGTCTGGCCCCAGAATGGGCCAGGCCCATTATTTTTATTCAGAATTATAAATATATCGTATTGTTGACAAGTTGTCCTGCCGGGTCCATTCACTTGGCCTTCACTCAGCCATGTCAGTGCTGTGACAATGACTGTTCTCACAGCAGCAAAAAGCTTGTCTGTTGCCCACACTCACTCACCACACACCGAGCGTATGTGTGAATGGGTGTGCTCATTCCTCCAAACCGTGTATGGTGATCTCCTTATTCATTAACAAACCCAACTCCTTGATGAGAGACTTCAGCTTATTCATGTTTATTTCTAGAAGCTTGGAAATAAACTATATAAAGCCTGTGTTTCCAAATAACACATTAAGATAAGCTTCGCCCAGGACCCGTGAAGAGGCCTGACACTGGATAAGCAAAACACTTCTGAAGCCAGATAAGTTTTTAAGCAGTTGCTAAAAAATTAATGAGGTTTAATGTGACCTATTTAAGAGGAACAGTTCTTTGTTGACTTCTGTGAGGAGATGTCTCTGCCTATGGCAGTATAATCCTATCTCCCTACCCTCTCTTCCTCCACCCCTTAGTGCTAGGAATATAACCCACGGTGTGCACATGCTCAGTTAGCACTCTGCCAGGGAGCGACCCCAGTCCTCCTTACCCCTTGACTCGATTAGGTCTCTGTCTATGTAAGTAAGAGAAAAAGAAAAAGAAAAAACTACAAAGTGGATCAGCACTGCACGCACAGAATTAGAGGGGAAACTTCACGTCTACCTTTATTGACAATCTAGCTAAACAACAACAACGTTGGTGTTTCGGTAGCCTTCTGGGAACAGAAGACCCTCCCTAGCCCTGGTTGCTGCCGGAGCCCCAAGAGCTAAAGGCAAACATAGTCTGCGTCCCTGGCTCACCAGGCCTCATAAATCACCCGTGGTCCTTTCAAGATGACTCCTCATTCCAGAGACAACACTGGATAAGCCTTCAGAGTTCTGAGATGCCCACCTACCTGAACAATATAATGGCTGGTAGATGTTAAGTAGCTGTCAGGGTGGCCTGACCACTCCTAATGAACCACAAATGCTGATCTCAAAATGTCTGGGACTTTCTAAAATGTGGCTGAGCAGTAGTTGGGAAGCCTAACCCCTGACTTTATGAATTCATAAGAACCAGGGTTTTATAAACTCAATAGAAAGCTAAGTAATAAAGCCAGGACTTATACTCCCTCTTGTTATTTTTACAGCAATCTTTCAAACTAGTTCCCACTGTTGATTTCTGCCTTCTTAAGAAATACCGAAGGGGAGTAGTTTAAAATAACCATCAGACACTGTAACCCACTGTGTGGGAACAGCTCACTAGACGAGCATCTCATAGAAGATTCAGATGGCTTCATGCTGGCACATGCTTCTCTTTCCAGCCTTTTCATTGAGGAGGGGCTCGGGAATAAATACAAAGACGTTTATATTTACCCAGAAGTGTGCGTGGCAGTTGACCATCATGGTTCTTTCAATGAGCTCATCAGGACATTCCAGAAGGTGATGTCCAGAAACCACACCAGCATTATTGACCAGGACAGAGACCTCGCCAACCTCCTTCCGGACCCTTTCAGCTGTCAGGTAGACATTCTCTCTCTTCCCCACGTCACAAGTGTAGGTAAACACCTGTAAGTTACATGGGGGCAGGATTTCCTCCTCACCGTTCCCAGCTGTCCTCGGAAGTCCAGATGAGGGGAGAATACAAGAAAGAAAGGGTACAGAAAGTGAGCCACAAGGCAGTCAGTAGGACAGAACTCATATAAAGCAAAATACTACAGTGAGCTTCAAATGTCTAACACTGTAATGCTTGCCAATAATTCAGCTTACAGCTGCCTTCCTCCCCTGAAAGTCTTTGGGAATTACAGCAATTTACTGGACAACCTTGCTTAGGGGAAAGTCATGTAATTGTGGCAAGTCCAGTACAAGTAGACCACATGGGATCAACTTGCTGGAGCTAGACACCTGCAAAGAACTGATCTCAGCCCAGAGAATAACACACATTACACATTCCTGTTTGCAGATGGGGGTGGGGAGGAAGCCAGTGGCTATAGAGAGCTTTGCCCTCAAAACAGAAATTCACTTTAAGGCTCAGAATTCCAAACTGTAAGCGACAATCTGAACTCATTCAAAGCCAAGAAATGAATGAGCAGTTTCTAATGAAAGAATGCAGGCCACTGGTTTAATTTTAAACTGATTCCCCTAAGAATTAATCTCACAGATGAATTTTAGAGGTTAATAATATGCAAGTGTACCACATTAGAGTCCAAACAGCATCAAAATCCAAATCCTTCCCTAAAGCATTGCTTTCTTTTAGGGTTAGGTATGGAGCACGAATGCCCAAATTGGTTGCCTCTCCACACTAGCTTTGAAAATGTAACATTTTGAACCTTACATAAAAAACACAGCTTTGGGTAAGTTTGGTTAACAAATGACAGGTATATGGGAGAGTGGAGTCCAAGTGGATCTTGATCTCCACTTAGGCTTTAAAAAAGTTTCCAACGCAAACTAATTAATTGTTAAGTACATAAGATGCAGATCGGGGTGCTGCCGAACCATGAGAGAATTTTACAAAAGGCAGAAATCACTGAAGCACTTTCTCAAGAGGAAGGGAAGCACTCTCATTTACTCAGGGTTGGTAACTAAAGCACTTACTTAAGGCTGGGGAAACAATGTAATTTTTTCCAGGAGCTAAACTTAAAGTGAAAGGATCTACAGCGCCCAAGTCTAAGCCTCTCAGACCTCACAGAAACAGATAACTGCTTCAGTCCACTGGGGAAACAACTTCCCAGAGACTCTCTAGCTTCTCGCATGCCACATGCAAGTCAGACTGAGAAATTGCTTTCGGATCCAAACCTGTGGTAGCAAGTTCCCCCTGTCTTACACTACTCGCAGAGTTTAGGAAACCCCAGCTTGGGGCCAAAGAAACAGGATCTCCTGTGTTTGGCACGCTTTCAGTCTTCTAACAGAAAATCGTGCTCTCTTATCAAGGAGCAAATTCCACTCGCCTTCCAGAAGACCAGTGGTATGTTCCTTTCCCGGAGAGCGAGGCTGCCCATGACAGTGGGCAGTGGAGACCCTCCCAGGTAGGGAGACGTTTGACCCAACAATGCACAGGCAATTACCTTGCAGAGCGGCAGCGTCGGCCGCCTCCAGGTCCCGGTAGATGTGGCGAACCATGCCTGCGGTCTCCTCATTGCTCTGCGTGTTTATGTCCCAGAGAACCAGCAGCGCCCGGCGCCGGGCGAACTCCAGAGCAAAGAGGCGGCCCAGGCCGCTGCCCGCGCCCGTGATGAGGCACACCTGGCCGGCCACGCTCTTCTCCTTGGGCCGCACCAGCCAGCGCGCCGCGGCCAGAACGAACGCCCACAGCACTTTGAAAGTGACCACGAAGAACTCCACCACGATGTTCATCGCGACGCCCCGGGCCCCGCACGAGCCCAGCACGGTGCCCTCACCCTCCCTGCGCCAGACAGCCCAGCTCCTGGCCCCGGGGGCGCTTGTCACCGCGAGCCGGACGCGAAGGCTGCGCCCCGAGTCCGCCCCCGAGGTGCTGCGGGGTTGAAGTGCACGGGGCCAGTCCCGCCCGGGCTCGGCGCAGTGGCCACGGGCTGTGCTGGCCACGGGCTGTGCCTGCCGCGGCTGCCTCCGGGCTCGGCGCCTCCTGCTGGCGGCCGCCTGCTTGTCCCGCAGCGCCCGGCTGTCCGGTCGGTTCCGCTGCAGCGCTGGTGACAGCCGCGAGTTAGGCGACGCGCGCTGCCCTCATGGCCAAGCCGCCGCCGCCGCCGCCCGAACGTCCCCGGCTTTGCTGCAGCGGCTCCCTATCCTCCTAGGGCAGGGGTGCGCCGAGCGGGTGCCTCGGGTCGCGGGAGTTGTTAACTTGACTCAAGTTGCGGGAGGGTGCGGGCAGCGCCGGGAAGGAGCGACTTGCGGTGCGCACGCGAGGCTGTCAACCGCTCGAGCTGCCACCGCGGCTCGGGTCCCCTGCCCTGCACTCGCGCCGCTGTCACTCGGGCACCGGGCTCCGCAGCGTAGCTACGCCCGCGAGTCAGAGCGTTCCCAGCCGGCTCTGAGGTAGCTCCACACTCCGCACTATATAACCCACCGCCGAGAAGCGCCGGCCGCTGCAGTGGCATCGGCCCTCCCTCAGCTCGGCCCTCCCCGCCCCCAGGCGCACCCCGCCCCCAGCCCAGTCCTCCCCCTCCCCGCCCGCCCGCTGGTCGCCCCACCGCGCGGGGCAGCCCCTCTCCCACGACCGTGGCCGAAGGCTCCCGCCCTTGTCGCGCCTCCTTGCGGCTCACGCCCCCTGCTGCGGGTCGCCGTGGCTTGCGCCTGCCGGGTCCCGCAGCAGAGAATTCCCCCATCCTCCTCGGACCGTCCGGTTATCGCTCTTCCCCGTCTCGCCACTTTCGCCAACCCAGGGACTGTGGACTCCACGGCCGGCGATCAGGCGCTGCGGAAGACAGCCCCGCAGTCGGGCGAAAAAGGACCTCGGTAGCGCAGCCGAGGTGGGGGAGCAGGGATGAGCGGCCACGGGCCGCAGAGAGGCCGAGGAAGCGGCCGACAGTGATTTCATAGCTCAGCTAGCCGCTGGGGACGTGAAGCCTTAGACTCTAGTGAGCCTAAGGGGGAATCACCGCCGCGAAGGCTGCCCAGAGTGTCGGTCAACGTCGCCCTCCAGCCCCGCGGGTTATGGAGCGATGCATGCTGGGACTTGTAGTTCACATCCATGAATGAGCCTTATGGGTCCAACGATTCCGCAGAACTGGACCCTAAGGTTGTTAACACAACCTGGGGAAATTAAGCCCAGAGCTGACAAGGTGTCTCCGCTCTATTCATTAAAAAAAAGTGTACTCAGGGCATTTGTCTTTCCTTGAGTTTTACCATAAATTTGATTGGCCGTGACTAAGCCAAGCTGTTAATTTTGCGCCTGCAATGTGAGCGTTCAATTCTAGATTCTTTTCCGGCTTATCTCAGGACAGCTATAAGGCGTGGCGCTTCGCGCTCTGAGACCTTTAAGGAGACAGTGCGCTTGCGCCACCTTTCTCTCCTTTTCCGGCTGGAACCATGGAGGCTGTTCCGTAAGTCGATTCTCCTCTTCCCCAGAATCCTTCTCCATCCCCGAAACTAGAGGCATTTTGTCTCACTTTTCCTGTATCCGAGTGTGGCCTGAACCACTGCCTGCCTGTCTGGGTGTTTGTGACGCTGTGTGACACTAGGAGGGGATGCGGGTGGCCTAGGCGCGGAGGCCTCGACAATGCCAGGAGCAAACAGGGCAGACTGCGCGGATCCGGCTACTTGGGCCGAGAGCCATGCTTCGGTAGAATATATTCCGCGGAGTCCTGGAGTGAGATCCTTCGTAAGGTTGTCGTAGCCGGCTGCCAACTGACAGCCTCCTTCAGCATGTGGAGCTTGAGACTTGAACGAGCATAGTTGAGTTCTGGAACCCTAAAAGTGTGTAGTAACAATTTCTTCAGTGCGACTTACTGATGACCGGGAATGAGTATAAATCTCTGTAATGCCACATGTGTTTACCTTTTAAGTGAGGTGTGTGAGCTCTGCATCTGCCTGCTGGCAGAGCATGCGGGAACGACGAAGATGCTGTTGGTTAGAGTGCGTGACAATTTTAACAACATGGTGTGTGTGCTACATCACCAGGAAGTTTTTGTGACCGATTTATTAATGTTCTCTACTAACGGCAGAGAGAAGAAAAAGAAGGTTGCCGCTGTGCCAGAAACCCTTAAAAAAAAGATACCTGCTGTGTCAAAAACTCTTAAGAAAAAGGTTCCTGCTGTGCCAGAAACCCTTAAGAAAAAGCGAAGGAATTTCGCAGAGTTGAAGGTGAAGCGCCTGAGGAAGAAGTTTGCCCTGAAGACAGTAAGTAAACTTTGAAGGCCCATAGCAGGCCAGGGAGCTTATTAGGACTGAGTAGAGTAAGATTAATAATACTGCTAGAAAAGTTTGATTGCTAAGAGAGCCTCCTGGTGTGGCAAGACAGTTACAGAACTGATTCGGCGCTCTGTTTTGGAGCTATGAATTAGGAATCACTGGCCATTGGTTTTTCAGCTTCGAAAGGCAAGGAGGAAGCTCATCTATGAGAAGGCAAAGCACTATCACAAGGAGTACAGGCAGATGTACCGCACTGAGATTCGTATGGCCAGGATGGCGAGGAAAGCTGGGAACTTCTATGTGCCCGCAGAACCAAAACTGGCATTCGTCATCCGAATCCGAGGGTGAGTTCACTGCATCATGTTCTGGGAGCAATGGTGCTGGGCTGTTGACTGCTGTGACCGCAGTTACGAAGGGGGCTGGGAATTACTGGGGGTTATGTGTGAAACCTGTGCCTAAGCTGCCTGCTCTGATTGCATGGTAGTTAAGTGTCTTGCAGTTGTCTAAGAGCTTAAAAAATATAGTTAGTATTGCAGCAAAGATGTTTACAGAAGTAAATACTCAGTTGTCTTTTATTGTATAACAGTTAGGAACCAAAAGCTAAGAGGCGGCAGGCTGGTAGTAGTGATAGTCTGTTGACTTACATACACAGACTGGTGGGTTAGTTTTCTGTTACTTAAAGGTATGGTAAAAGCTGGATGAGTCTTTTTTGGTCTCTCTGGCAGTATCAATGGAGTGAGCCCAAAGGTCCGAAAGGTATTGCAGCTTCTTCGTCTTCGACAGATCTTCAATGGCACCTTTGTTAAGCTCAACAAGGCTTCAATTAACATGCTGAGGATTGTGGAACCATACATTGCATGGGGGTGAGTTTTCTGTTTAGTAGGTTAGCTTTATGAGATAAATTTAGACACTTAGGCTATTCTTCTTCCTTGATTGCTTACCTGATTTTCCTTTGCAGGTACCCCAACCTGAAATCAGTAAACGAGCTCATCTACAAGCGAGGCTATGGCAAAATCAATAAGAAGCGGATTGCCTTGACAGATAATTCCTTGATTGCTCGATCTCTTGGTGGGTTGTGCTTTTTTTCGGGGAGAGATTGATACTAGGCCAAGATCATGTTTTCTGGCCACACTTTAAATTTATTTTTACTTTTATTTTGTATGCATGTGAGTGTCAACACAAATGTCATGTGTCTTCCTTGATGACTCCGCCACACGGTAGGGCTAGGTTCTCCCTGAAACCAGGAGTTGGCATTCCAGCCTAGTTGTCTGTCCTGTCTGTCCGTGTGCTAGGATTACAAGTGGGCCATGCAATTCCACCATGTCTTAGGTTTGGTTTGAATTCCAGTCATCATCACTCTTGTGCAGCAGGCACTTTCATCTCCTGAGCCATTTCTCCCAGCCTGGCCTCACTTAGGACAGATCTTTACATGACCCCTAAACCCTAAATGCTTTTAAGAAAAAGGCCCCACCCACGTCCTTAATTTTGAGACAAAGTTTCTCTGTATCTGGCTTGGAATTCAGATTGCCTTCCTCTGCCTCCCACCTGATAGGATTAAAGGCGTGTGCAACCACACCTGGCTTGTCTTTGTTTGATGGTAAAGTTCTGCCCATAATTGTGATTTGAATACTTTTAAAAACTTGATCTTGGACTCAAATGTTTTCAGGTAAATTTGGCCTCATCTGCATGGAGGATCTAATTCATGAGATCTATACAGTTGGGAAACGCTTCAAGGAAGCAAACAACTTCCTGTGGCCCTTCAAATTGTCTTCTCCACGAGGTGGGATGAAGAAAAAGACAACTCACTTTGTAGAAGGTGGAGATGCTGGCAACAGAGAAGACCAGATAAACAGGCTTATTAGACGGATGAACTAAGGTGAGAAAATTAGTCGTGTTTTTTGAGACAGAATCTCTACATATTGACAAAACTTTCTCTATAGACCAACCTGGCTTTGAACTCAGGACCTGGATTGAAGGCTTTTCTGTTGAAGCTGAGTGGGGGTATCATTAAATTTTAATTCGGGGAAATCTGTCTTTAATGAAAGTGTGCTCCTTTACAACTGATGTGGGCTTGTAGCTTAGAGGGCAGTCTCTAACTTGTGTGTTTTTTCCCTTTCAGGTGTCGACCATGGTATTTTTGTAATCTGGTCAGTTAATAAACAGTCACAGCCTGGCAAATTGAAATGTGTTGGAGTTTTTGTTGACCTGCCTCTGGCCTGTTTACCACCATAGTGGCTAACCCTGAAGTATTCAGTTAGATCAACAGACTATATGATGTACAAAATTGCAGTTTATAGTTTGTGAAAGATGATTTGTTAAAGGCTTTTCTCTGAGAAGAGTTTTTTGTTTTTTGGGGTTTTTTTGTTTGGTTGGTTTTTTAATATAAGCTATGTTGAGTGAATCAAACTAAGCATTTATGATTTCTAGGAAAATTGTAAAAGACATTGTAGATGTTTGCTGAAGTTCTGTCTCAGGCTTGGATTTGTTGGCCACCTACACATGAATATATTCTTCTTTCCTGTCCCGTCTTTCGTTTTTATTTTTTTATGTGTATGGATGTTTTGCCTGCATGCAACTATGCACCACATGCTAATGGAACTGGGGTTGCTGATTCTTGTGAGCTACCATGTGGGCATAGACTAGGGCCTCTGAAGAGCAGCCACTGCTCTTCACTGCTGAGCCATCTCCAGCCCATATGTCATGACTTACAAGTACTTTTTAATGTATATTCTAAATACATAAATTATTGTTAGCATTTTAGGCAGTTGTAGTGAGATGGACCAAATCCTAAAAGCTTGGGGTTGTTTTAAACATGTCTTCCCGTCCTTTTCCACTAAACCCCTTCATAACAATAGCTTCCACTTACATGGATTTTTGTTACCCACTGCATTTAGTTAGGTTACCTACATGAGCACAGGTATGTGGGACTTACCCTGACAAAGGGCAGTTTACCAATGGCTTCTACTACTAAGGGATACCCCCTAGCAACCATTAACTCCTTACCTCAGAAGGAGACATAACAGTAAACGTATTTTTTGCTGGTTTTTCTTATTGTGCCAAATGTTTTGAGTGCAATGTCAAGGAAATGACTTGGGGATACTGGATACTGCTAGTGAAAAGTTCTTGTCACGGGTTAGGGATTAATTTTTACTGTTGATGGTCCTAGATGATCTCTTGAATTGAGTCTGAGTTCTGGAGAGGAATCCAGATACTTCGTAAAAAACACATTAAGCTGAGTGTGGTGCTATGGACCTTTAATCTCGGCACTCCAGATGAAAGGTAATCTCTGAATTCCATGCTATGTCGAAAGGAAATGTATGCATGCTCATCTGTGTGCTTGTGAGTGGAGCTACGGGTTCACTGTGAGCAACATGGGCTTTGAGGTCTCTGCAAGAGCAGTCAGCTCTTGCCAAAGAGTTTCTGTCTTTCCGTGTCTACTACCTTGACGTATAAGCATATCCCAGCTGCTGGAGCCTTTCAGGTTTTGGGGGGAATAGTTAGTGATGAACCAGTGCTGCCTCAGAGAAACTAGAATCAGTAAACAATTTGGTGGTCCTTAGCAATGTAGGGGGTATGTGTTTTTGACAAGGTCTTAGTAGACAGCCCTTTCCTGGAACTCATGTAGTTCAGATTTGCTTTGAAGTTTTCTAAGTGCTGTCCTAGATGTGTGCCACCATTTGCAGCCAAGGTGGTTTTATTTCACAAAACCTGCTACCATTGTAATGGTGTACTTTGAGTTCGTGGATTTATCACCCAAATGAAGTCTTTGAGCAAGATAAGCATAGGTAGGTATGTGGGAATGCCTGGGAAGAAAGGTGAGATTGGCTACATTCCTTTTGCAGGCATGCTCTTGTGTGTTGAGTAGGGGTGGGGTTGATGGTAGAGGTCACTCAGATCTAGTGGGTGGCAAGATCTGTAGAAAATTGTGTTTGCTATAGAAATTAATGAAGATTAAGTTTCTGGGTATCTAAGGCCACTTGGCAATGTAGCTTGAACACAAAATTAGCTAGTCCAACAGTCAAAGATAAAAAATAGCTTCTGCTCTTGTCTGTTGAACAGGCAGAAACAAGGAACAGGTCTGAAAGTCATAAGCCCAGCATTAGTTTCACTGGGTCATATCAAGGTGTCAGACCTACCTATGATCCTTCTGAGGGAAACCAGTTGCCTATAAAATAAAAAGTGATCTACCCTTGTATTTTTATGTAACAACCAAAGGGGACAGAAGAGATGGCTCAGTGGTTAAGAGCACTGGCTGCTCTTCCAAAAGACATTCAATTTCCAATGTCCATATAGCAGCTCACAACCATCTGTAACTCCAGTCTTGGGGTCTCTAGGAGGATACCAAGCATGTATATGGTACATGGACAGACAAGCCACCCATAAAGTTGCCTTTATTTTGTATTTATGAAGGTTCCAGTAGTTGAACTCGGTCATCAGGGTTGGTGGCAAGCCCCTTTACCTACTAGCCGTTTCATTGGACTCTACTTTCCTTAAGATCCCCTGTGACATTGGGCCACTGGAATACGCTAAGAATCCACCTCAATGTCCTTAAACACATCTGCAGTTTCATTCTGTATGTTCACACAGGCTCCAGGATTTGGAGCATTGGAATTTCACAAGGGACACTGACCTTTTACTTAGAAACTACCTTGTCAGTTGTAATCTTGAGTCTGAAGCACTGGGTATCCTATCCAAGCCTAGCTCTTCATAATATAACTTAAAATAACTTTTTGAATCATTTCTCACATCTGAAACTTTGTTGCTCTTCCTAGCCACTCAGTGTAATTCTTAACCACTCTAAAGTAGCCTTTAGCTACTTTTTTTTTTCTTGGTGCATTGTAGCCACTTCACACACAGACCTTTTCTGGAAATTCATTAACTGACAAAGTTTTTAATAGATTTCCCAGTCAGTAAAGGAAGTTATTTTAAGTAAACAAAAAATTATGTCCTGATTAGTTTGTCAACTCGACACTAGTCATTTTAAAAATAGGGATCCTCAATTTTTAAAGTGCCCCTCCCCCAACCGGTCTGGTACAACCAAGCCTGTGGTACATCCTCTTAATAATGTGGGCGTGCCTAGCTCATTGTGGGCAGTGTCACTCCTAGGGCATTTGGTCTTTGATGGTTTGTATTTTAAAAGTAAGTGACAACCTCCGTAACATCTTAGTCCCTCCGTCCTGAAGTAAACCCTTTCCTTCCCATGTTGTCATTGTGCTTATCACTGCAGTAGAAACACTAAGACTATTCTTCAGTACAAAAGAAAACTTAAAATTGTTTGTATTGGATCTCTAAAAGCTAACCAATTCACATGCTCATGGCTCTTTATTTACATTCAGTATATGTGTCTGGGGTTACTTATTAAGCACTGTTTGCACCTCCTTTTTCTGTCATGTTTATTGTACATCACCTAGAATGTTGTCACCTGACTTTGCCCAAGCATGTTTTAGTTTTGTCTTTGGAAAATTGATGGTGAACTCCAAAGCAACAACATCAAGGGTGTTGACCACTCTTCAAAAAGTTCAAATCCTTCATTAAATTCATTTTGGCAAGTTTTACTTGGTCCAGTTACATGAGGTTATTAGAATAAGTATGCAATCCCTTTCTTCCTACAGGGGTGAGAGGCAGATTTAGCAGAATCCACAGAAGCTTGAAGGCCCACCAGTCCAGTGTAGACAGTAAACAACATAGACCTTGTCTCAAGTAGGGTGGGCAACAGACATGGTTGTTCTCTGACCAAACCTACTTGCTCTCTGACATGCTCATGTGTATCTCTCACACACACACACATACACACACATTTTAAAAGACTAGCCTGGGGTGGGGGTCCTGCATGCCTTTAATCCCAGCACCTGCAGAGGCAGAGCAGATCTCTGTGAGTTCCAGGCCAGCCCGGTCTACACGGTGAGTTCTAAGAACAGCCAAGGCTACACTGTGAAATGTCTCAAAACACCAAAACCAATAACAACAAAAACAAACAAGGAGAAATGGTAAAACTCAGTGGCCTCCCTGGATTGTATTGTGTCATTGGCAAGTACATTTTCTAGAATTGGCTCCCTCTTTGTTTCTACTGTTTCAAATGTTTGTGTTCATGCTGAAACTTAGTGCTCAATTTAACATTTAAAGGTCCAACAAGATTGGTTGTGATTAGATTAAGAGCTTCTTCCTCATGGGTGGGGTCAGTGCCTTATAAGTTGGCTGGAGGCAATAGAGTAGGTCTCTTTACCCTTCTCCATGTGACATTTGTCCTGGAGGGATACAGTGTTCAAGAGTCTTAGAAAGAAAATACTGTATCCTCACCAAACACTGACCCTGTCTTCACCTTGGTCTTGAGTTTCTCAGCAGTAGAACTTTAAGAAAAGAAGAAATGAAGGTAGAGTTAGATGTGCAGCAAAAGGAGCGTGGAGGCGGAATCTGTGGGCACAGGAGCCGAGCGGGCACATAGGAGAAAACCTTTCCGTCATAAATGTCTGAGTGCTGGTAGATTGCTTAATCCATACAGTCTCTTCTGTGTGATTCTTACTGTGCAACCCCAGGACTGAATTTAGAGTTGGTTTTGAGATGGACTTCAGACATATTTTCTCCTAATTTCCACCCTTGCATTAAGTTCTGCTAGGTAGTATTTAACCAATCCTAAATAGGTATCTCTTTATCCTTTTTTGTTAT
>CM052702.1:34809477-34823317 GCA_028551405.1 Uromys caudimaculatus | reverse complement strand
CCCCCCCCCCCCCCCCCCCCCCCGCTCCATTGTTTCCAGTTTTATGTGAGGGGTTAGCTTTCTCTACCCTGGTATTACAGCCTGGATCTAATCTGAATTGGCTTTCTTTTTTTTTTTTTTTTTTGGTTTTTCGAGACAGGGTTTAAATGTGTAGCCCTGGCTGTCCTGGAACTCATTCTGTAGACCAGACTGGCCTCGAACTCAGAAATCTACCTGCCTCTGCCTCCCAAGTGCTGTGATTAAAGGCATGCGCCACCACTGCCTGGCTGAATTGGCTTTCTTAACTAGGGAACTTCAGTACTGTATTCTCTGTGTCAAGCAGTGTGAGGCACGCGGGTGTTGAGATCTTACTAAATAGGTGCAGGTGCTAGACTTCCAAGGTAAGGAGGGGACACACTTTCCACAAAATACTTGAAACGATCTAGTTACATTGAATCTGAAAAATGAGACTGATATCAGCTGATGTGCCAGTGGCCTGCGTAGACAAACCCCTCCTTGTCTAAAGTTCATTCTCACCCCTATCCTTGGAAGAGTACCCTTGGAAGCTGTCAGCCAGCCTTGTTTTTTCATAGCTCCCCTCTCAGAAGTGACCCAAAGGTGGCAACAGTGTAAGCGGTCTCGTAATCATCCGGGCATCCACCCTGGCTTCGTACCCCGTCCGAGGTTCCTTCCCTGTTTTCTCAGCCATCCCAGCATCCACCCTGGCCCACTATACGGATACCGAGTCCTTTGCTGCTGTGCCCACCCAGCTCAGCGGGGCGGCCCCAGGCTACGGGCGCCTAGCAACCAACGGCGTACCGGGCTGGCGGGGCGGCAGCTGCAAGCGCTCGCTGGCCCGGCTGGACCGGGCCGTGCTGAGCGGCTGCGGAGCTCGGAGCGTCGCCGGGCTGCCGGCCGCCGAGCATGCTCGCCCTGAGAGTGGTGCCAGTGCGAGAAGGCTACCGGCCGCCCCGCCCCGCCGCGGTGGACAGCCCGGAGACGGGGCCAGCCTCGGCCGAGAGCTCTTGTCCACCCACGGCCGCCGCTGGCTCCCGCGCTGCCCGCTGCCCCCGCTGGCCGAGACGTCCTCCTTGGTGCCGTGGGTCCGGCACCTGAAGAAGCCCATCTCCTCTGTACAGCTGCGGGGACGGTGAGTGCGGGGAGCCAGGGCTCCAGGCTGGAGGCAGGAAGGGCTCTCAAGAAGGGGAAACTGATGTCTAGAGAGCCACGTGGGACACTCCGAAGCTGCCCTCAAGGCGCTTCGACCGCACAGCTTGGACATGAGGACCTAAGCCGGCACCATTTGTGGGGTCAGGTGGCAGGAAACGAGGATGAAATGCTGAATATTCTTTTCACACCTCTTAGATTCTGTACAAGCAAAGGACCCTTGAATTTACTGGACACAGCTTTACACGATCACTCTGCACCTCTCACAGAGCTTAAACTTAAGGTTGGGAGCAGAGATGTTTACTTTCTTTGATTACCATGTGGCCCCCTTTCTCCAGCAGAGTCTCAACTAGATGGATCAGAACTCCCCACGTTGCCAATTCTGTTTTGTATCATTTCTGATGTGCTCATATTTGTGGGCGTATTTTTTATTTTCATTATAATCTAAAGGTACGAGGAAATAATCGTGCTGGTCTTGTACTGGTCATCCATACTGGTCATCTAGCCCCCTTGGAGTCATAAATGCCAGGGAAACCTTGAAACAAAAGAACCACAGGTCTTGGATTGTCTATCTGCGAGTGTGCATATGTAATCCCTATTAATTAAATGTTAGAGTAATGTTTCGTAAAACTTTTGTTGTTACCCTTTAAAAAACATTCTCTGTTTTTGAAATTCCGCATTGGTACGCTTCACTGACTCAGCCCTGAGACGCAGGCTTATTTTCTACCTACTTCCTTTACTTTTAAATACATCTGGTGTTTTATTTTTTCCACATTTTTCCCTGTTATTTTGGCCACGGGTGGTATAATCTATACATTTCTAATTGATATTGGGCCCAGGTTTTCCGTTTTACAAATATTCCATAACAATGAACATGTTTTTAAATTTATTTATTCACTATTGCAGCTCCCCAACAATGAACATTCTTACACAAAGAAACAGTTCTGTGGAATAAATCCCTTGAAACAGAACTGCTGGGTTGGGGGGTAGAGGTGGGAAATGGCTCAGCTAGTGAAGACTGGGCATTTGCCATACAGATGTCTTAGCTTCAATTCCAGAACTCACATAGAGGAGGAAAGAGAACCAACTCCATGGGGTTGTCCTCTGACCTCCACATGTGCCGCCCCTCCCCCAGCCCCCTTCCCCCTTTACAAAAGAAGAACAGAACCTCTGGGTCAAGTGTATGTACATTAAAATTTTTGAGAGAAAATTTGCTTTTGATTTTTTTTGTATTGATTTGCATTTTCTTTTGGGGGCAGGGGTATGAGACAGTCTCATGTAGTCCAGGCTTGCCTTAAACTCACCTAGCTTGAACTGACCCTTTTCCCGTTACAGTACAGAATTATAAGAGCACCATTATGCGGGATTTGAGTTACCTTTTCATCAGCAGGTTGTGGCGAGAGAAATATGTTTATTGTTTAAAAATAAATTATGGCTTCTGTTTGCAGAGTGCTTGTTACATGCTTCTCATCACTGGACACTTAAAAGTGTTTTACAGATTCAGTCTTTGTCCACTAATGAGAGTCAGGAGCATGTTCGTAGGGTTATGTGACTAAAACCTAGGTTCACTTTAAGGCTTGTCTTTGTGGGGTTTGATGCATCACTGAGCCATTGGCTGCGAATCATTTCATAGGAGTCTGAGCATAAAGTTTTCTTTTTTAGGGATTTATTTGTTTTATGAATATGAGTACTCTATCTGCATGTACACCTGCAGACCAGAAGAAGGCATCAGATACCAGTATAGACTGGTTTGGGCCCAGCTCTCCAGCCCTGAGCTATTACTCTCTTGTGCACTTAGATTTGGTCCCTCAACCCCAAGGTGCTCGGGGTGAGCTGTCTCTCTGGAGCCTCATCCTCTGCCCTTTCTTCATCTTCTTACCCCAAAGAGCTTAAAGCGTACTCTGGCTTTCGTCTCTTTCTCAAATCCCCCTTACCAACTTAGTGAAGTTTCTGGCCTCAATTCTCATCTGAAAATAGATAGTTCTTAACTTTGTCTCTCCAGAGCAGTTACCCTCAGCTCCTACAGCTTGGTTCTGGATTATGTCCGTCTGCGAATACTTTCTTTATGTAAGATAGTGTTCTTCATCGCCTGTCAACCTCCATGCTAGCTCAGTCTCTCTGAACACTGTGTGTTGCTTGCCTGGTCAGGTTCACAGCCACAGTCGCCATCAAGTCCCCCTTCCTTGTCAGACCTTCAACATACAACCCACTGTGAGTCCCATTCAACGATCTGTTTTAATAACAGCTGAGCAGGGCATGGCAGTCATGCCTGTCACCCCAGTACCTGACAAGCTGAGTAGGAGGTTTTTGAGTTTGTGGCCATCCTGGGCTACATAGGAAGACGACCTGGTATTAAAAAAAAAGACAGACAGAAGGAAAGAAAGAAAAAAAGAAAGAAAGAAAGAAGGAAGGAAGGAAGGAAAGAGAAAGAAAGTCACTTGTTTTAACAATGTGCCAGCAATTGGGGCATACAGATCCCAATATGTCAGTTACTTAATATATATATAGAAGCTGCTCTTGCTCACATTATAACAATTTCAAGGCAGGTGTATTTATCAACAGGTGACCTTCCCAGTTTTTAGAAGAACCCAGGCTCTGCCCTAATCACTTCACTCTTGTCTAAACTTAGCTAACAGACAATAAAGAGTTTTACTACATACATATCATGCACTATCATGTTGTATATTTTGGGCCTAGTAGAACTTAATTAAAAAAAAAAAAACCAGTAGAAGAGTGTACTGGCTAGTTTTGTGTGTCAACTTGACACAAGCTGGAGTTATCACAGAGAAAGGAGTTTCAGTTGAGAAAATGCCTCCATGAGATCCAGCGGTAAGGCATTTTCTCAATTAGTGATTAAGGGGGGAGGGCCCCTTGTGGGTGGTTCCATCTGTGGGCTGGTAGTCTTGGGCTCTATAAGAAAGCAGGCTGGAGCAAGCCAGGAGAAGCAAGCAAGCCAGTAAGCAGCATTCCTCCATGGCCTCTGCATCAGCTCCTGCTTCTGGACCTGCTTGAGTTCCAGTCCTGACTTCCTTTGGTGATGAACAGCAGCATGGAAGTGTAAGCTCAATAAACCCTTTCCTCCCCAACTTGCATCTTGGTCATGATGTTTGTGCAGGAATAGTAACCCTGGCTAAGACAAAGAGGAAGGAGAAAGTGTGGATACATCAGATTTCCTTCTTTTCTCAGTACAGTTAGGACTTTGTGCATCTCAGAATGTCTACATAGCTTTATTGATAACAGTCATCAGAAGAACTTTCATTGTTTTTTGACTTAATTCCTCTTAGTAGACTATGTGCATTTGCTTCCTAATGATCATTAGTTTATTTTTACTTTCAGCTCTTAGCATTGACACTGTAAATACATACATACCTGAGTGAATGTACAATCCTCTCTTTGTTGTATTCACTGGGCCTGTGGTCTAGACAAAGCTTTGGCTGGTCTTACTTGATATTGAGCGATCTTTTCTAGGGGGGGAAATGTTAGTTTTGATATCCTTGAAGATAAACATTAGTATATATCAGTGCTTATTCCTTTAGAATAAATTTCTGGATGTAGAATTGCTCATCAAAAACATTTAAAATTGTGGCTTGAGAGATGGCTCAGTGGGTAAAAGCCCTGGCTGTTCTTCCAGAGGACCTGAGTTTTATTCCCAGTGCCCACGCGGTGGCATGCAAGCATGGTTCATAGCCATACACAGACAAAATACTCATAAAGAAGCAAATAAAATTATATAAAAATATAAAATACAATTCTATTTTTATTTTATTTGCATATATCTGTATATGTGTAGGGTAGGACACTATGGAAGTCAGAAGAAGATATTGGAAGCTCTTGAGTTATTGTTACAGGCAGTAGTGAGCTGTCCAACCTGGGTGCTGGGAAACAAACGTAGGTCTTCTGGAAATGCAGCAAGAATTCTTAACTTCTACACCACCGTCTCTCCAGTCCCCAGTTGATAAATACAAAATTATTTTCCTTTGCATTTATAATTTTTAAATATATTTAAGAAATTGAATTTTGGGTGCCCACAAAATGGCTCACTGTGTAAAAGTACCAAGTCTGATGAAGTGAGTTTAATGCCCAGAATGCCAACAGTAGAAGGAGATAACTAACGCATGATAGCTGCCCTTGGACATTCACAAACATACGATGCTGTGTGTGCATGCACACACATAATTGTAATAAAATATTTTAAAAGTAAATAGAATTTCTGAGTTATTTATGTCATTGTTTAAAGAGCTATTTGGAGGCTGAGTGTGGTAGTGCACACCTTTACTTCCTGGCAGAGGTAAGCAGATATCTGTGAGTTTGAGGTCAGCCTGGTGTACAAAGGGAGTTCCAGGCCAGCCAGGGATACATGATGAGGCCCTGTCTCAACTGTTAGAGCCTCCCCATGTTATGCTCATGGATTCGGTGTGTCTGGTATTCTGGCCGTTTGTAGAAGCAGATTGGCTGTATTTCATGAAGTCTGGGCCTCAACTGGAAGTTTTTGATTTTTAATTTTTTTATGTGTCTGGGTGTTTTGCCTTCATATATGTCTATGCTAAAGAGGCCCTTGACACTTCTGAGAGTAGTAACTGAGCCAGAGGAGACGTGTGCTGAGCAGCTGACACCAGAATCAGCGTAAAGCAGGAAGGCCATGAGAATACCTGCTCTGCGAGCTGGCACTGGACAAGCGCTATGCTTCTCAAAGTGCAAGGGTACACTGCAGAGGAAGCCATCTGAGAAGGCCCCAGCAAGTAGTCCTGGAAAAAGAAAAGGCTGTCTATCTCCCAGCATGCTTCTTTCCAAGGAGCTCAAAGCTCAAGAAGAGGTGGAAAGAAGTGCAGACTGACAGAGTGAACATCTGCCCTTCCATGTGTGTGTGTGTGTGTGTGTGTGTGTGTGTGTGTGTGTGTGTGTGTGTGTGTGTGTGTGTGTGTGTGAGAGAGAGAGAGAGAGAGAGAGAGAGAGAGAGAGAGATGGAGTTTCTGACCCCAAGGAAAAGACCAATAACAATTAAAGGAGTTATGGATTACTACTATCAGGACAACAATCTCTAAGTCAACTTGAGATGGGGGTGAGGGAAGGTTTTTAAAGGCAAAACTCACAAGAAGACCTTGAGTATCTGCAGAAACAAGCTGAGAGCTGTTTTGTTCTACCAAGATTAGCTTGTCAAGGCAACCTGAATGTCTGAATTAACAGGTTGCAGGAGCCATAACACAACCAGCTGTATGTTTCTGTGTGGTCACTGAGAACTCCAGGGACTGGAGTCAGAGGCAAATGGTTAGAGGGTGCCAAGATGGATGTGCAAGCTTAGACTTTTCAAAACTTAATTTATTTAGGGTTCTAGAATGCTTCAACCTCCCTGATAGCCCAGCACCCAGAGGTAAGGGAAAATGAAGGTTTATAGGAAAAGGGGGTTGTGAGCCTGTTTAGAGGTAACTCTTTGGGGGCAATTCTACTCTTTGTTGTCAGGATACCAGCAGTTAGTCCAATAGAAAACACAAAACAGGAATCAGTAGCAAGGGCTCAATCCAGCAGAAACAGCAAGGCTCTGCAAGATCCACACGGGCCAGCAGAAGCTGCAAGAATCAGTCAGAATACCACGAGAAATTCTTTGGCAGAAACATTGGAAGGCATAGCAAGGCAAAGGCATCCTTTCACTGTCTGTGGGGTTCTACTTATACTCTTTCCAAACATCACGGGCCCTTTCAAGTATTTGTTTCAGCAAAACATCCTCTGTTTGAGCAGAACAGCCTCTCACAAGACAGCTTCCAGAAAAACGTCATGTGACCTCTCACAAGACAGCTTATAGAAAAACATCATGTGACACAATGGAATTTCCAAAGAAACCAGAAATTTCCTCTTCATGGATGCCTAGCATAAACTGGAGGGTTTTTAGCCATCTTGTTTGTGCAGAAGACCTGCTCCTCAGTGTTGGATAGAGCAGAGAAACCAGTGAAAAGTTGATGGACCTGGACTCACTGTGAGGGAGCACAGCACAGGCTGGGGCCATGTCCTTCACCCAGTCTTGCCAAGACAGAGGAGCAATTGCAGAAGGAGACCCTATGCATCCCAGTGTTACAACCTTCTGGATCCATTCTTGTGAGATCTACAGAATATGCACATTTGAAAATATACTAATCCCTAACCAAGCAGGAAACAGGAAAATGTACCAGTAACTCCATTAGGAAATATATTCACCATCTCAACATCCTCACACCACCGGGCGTATCAGTAAGGGAAGGCTCTTCCATAAAAAGGTCAGCACACGAGCCGGGCAGTGGTGGCACACGCCTTTAATCCCAGCACCGGGGAGGCAGAGGCAGGTGGATTTCTGAGTTCGAGGCCAGCCTGATCTACAGAGTGAGTTCCAGGACAGCCAGGTCTACACAGAGAAACCTTGTCTCGAAAAAAAAAAGAAAAAAAAACAAAAACAAAACAAAACAAAAAAACAAGAAAAAGGTCAGCACACAAAAGGAATGCATCCTTCCAACATAGAAACACAAGAAACATGAAAAAACAGGCAAGAGGACTCTTCTCAAAGTTCATACTTTTCTAGAAACTGGCTCCAAAGTTATTGAAATGGATGAAATGCTGATTAAAAAACATCAAAATAATGACTTTTTAAGACCAACAAAAGGGGGCAGGAGAGGTGGCTCAGCAGGGAAAGGCACTTGCTGCCATGTCTGATGCCAAAAGCTCGATTGCTGGGAGGAGAGGACAGACCTCCGCAGCTACCCTCTGACCTCCACACCTGTCCCGCATGTACCCACTCACACACACAAATGAACACATGTAAAGCTTAAAACATCAATGAATTTGGTGGAGGCTGAACTAATTAAGAAAGATAATATGGGATATGAGCAACAAGTTCAATAAAGATAGATTTTTTTTTTTAACAAGAAAACACATTCTTGGATATGAAAAACTGGGTGTGTTAAAATTAAAACTCTGGAAAGCTTTGCCAACAGAGGAAATCAAGAAGGGAGAATTTTGAGGCTTGAAGAGAAGGTTCATGAATTAAACTGTTCTCACAGTAATGAGAAAGTGCAGACCTTTCATCTGAAGTGCCTGAGAAACTGGAGTAAGAAAATCATAGTTCAAAGCCTATGTCTGCTTACAGAGTAAGTTCAAGACTAGCCTGAGCAACTTAACTCTGTCTCAAAATAAAAAGCAGAGGCTAGAGAGATGGCTCAGCACTTAAGAGTATTTACTGCTCTTCCAGAGGATTCAAGTTCATTTCCCAGCATTGCCGTTGGGTGGCTCACAACTTCCTGTAATTCTAGTTCAGAGGAAGAAAACAATTACAACCACAAATGCACAGAAAAGGATAAATCTCACTAGGAAAACAGATAAGCAATAAAAAAATTTTTTTAAAAAATGATAGGAGCATCTTTGCAGTGGTAGTACTTGCCTTTGATCTCAGTACTCAAGTCTGAAGCAGATGGATCTCTATGAGTATGAGGCCAGCCTGGTCTACAGAGTGAGTTCCAGGACAGCTGGAATGATGCGATGCAGCAAAATTCTGTAATGGTTTTATGTCTCTAATTAAAAAGATATAGACTAGCTAATTAGATTGAAAAACAATATCCAATTATTTGTTGCCTGTAAGAAACACACTTCACCAGCAAAGACAAACACAAGCTGAAAGAATAGAAAACGATAGTCCAAGCACATGGAATCTGGGAAGAAGCAAAATTAACTGTGCCTATATTTAATAAAGCAGAATTCAAGGCAAAAATTAGACGAGACAAAGAAAATCCCTCCACATTAGCACAGGGAAACCATATGTGCACCAAATGTTGATGTACCCAATTTTATAAAACATTACAAAACAAAAAAACCAGAACAAAACAATCAAACAAAAATTACTGGATATAAAGGACATAAAGGCCTCAGTATAATTATAGTGCATGACGTCAACACTCTGTTTTCACCAATAAGTTGGTGGCCCATGAATACCCCACCCTCCAAAAAATATTGAAGGAACTTCAGAGATGAACTATATGATAGATTAGTGGAGTTCAAAGACTATCAAACTTCATCTGCAACTGCAGCATATACATTTTTTTCACATATTTTATAGAAATTTTCTCATAAATAGATCTCTGAAATTGTCATTTTTAGGTCACAAAGCAAGTCTTAAGAAATTTATACTACTTGAAATAATTCTTGGCATATATCGTTAAGAAATGAAATTAGCCTACCCTCGCCTCCTTTTCTGCGGTTGCATGCTGTGGAACCGCTGACTGGCTACGGAGGAGGAAGCTCTGCTGGGGTTTTTTCTTTAGAAGTTTTCCCCTCCTGGCTGCGGCGGAGCTGGTAACCAAGGTACAAGACGCTCAGGCAGAAGCTTCCGCGACTCCGAGGGAAGGCGGCAGCTGCAGCAGGACCTGCATAGTCCCAGCGGTTTTTCCAGAGCTTCTCGGATGCTCTGATCGACGGGGACCCCAAGGCGGCGTTAGAAGAGCTGACTAAGACTTTGGAACAGAATCCAGATGACCACAGTATTGCTGTCAGAGAGCTTATTGTCACATTGTTCTTAGGAAATACTGCGATGGCATTGCCGATGTAAAGAAGTCTCTTGAATCAATCCAAATAATTCTACTGCTCTTCTGAGGAAAAGGATGTGTGAATACCATGAAAAAGACTACACTTCTGCTTCAGAAACGTTTGCAGAAGGACAGAAATTAGATAGTACAGATACAGATTTTGACATCTGGATTAAAAGATGCCAAGAGATTCAGAATGGATCAGAAGGATCATCTCAGAGTGTCTGCATCTCAGAGGACCCAGTCAAAAATCAAGTATGACTAGTATCAAATGGAATCTCAATTAATCATTACACTTACGATCAAGAATGTTCAGAAGAATGACGTACATGTGGAATTTTCAGGAAAAGGGGTGAAAATTCCTTCTGGAGAAGACTACGGTTTGAAACTGAGGTTGCTTCACCCTATAATACCAGAACAGAGTACATTTTAAGTACTTTCAACAAAGACTGAAATTCAAATGAGAAAGCCAGAGGCGGTGAGATGGGAAAAGCTATAGGGCCAAGGAGGTGTGCCCACACCAAAGCAGTTCCCAGCAGATGTGAGGAATGTGTTTCCACCCTCATCTCATTATACCAGGAACTGGGATACGTTGGCTGGCGAAATCAAAGGAGAACGAGAAGCTGGAGCTTTAAACAAGTTATTTCCGCAGATCTACTCAGACGGTTCGCATGGAGTGAAACGGCGCTGTGAGCAAGTAATTTATGGAGTCTGGTGGCACAGTCTTGAGCACCAACTGGTCTGATGCAGGCAAAAGGAAAGTTGAAATCAACCCTCTTGATGATAGGGAGTGGAAACAGTACTAAATAAATGAATTTGCTATAAAAATGAGATTAGAAACCAACAGCAGTATATACGTGCACAGAAAATACATTGGCATGTAAACAATGAACAATGCCTTTTGGTATTGTGAGTAGGTCATTGAAGATACAAGGAGATACATTTAAAAGCTACTAGAATCAAACTTAAAATGTAGATACAATCTATCAGCATATGTGAACTATAGCAAAAGCAGTTCTGAAAAATGTATAGATAACTATGAGTGCTTATGTTCAAAAACCCAGAGCGTTCCCAGATAGCCTGATGATGCATCTCGGGGTCTTAGAAAACCAAGAACAAAGCAAAACCCAGTAGAGTAAAAGGGAAGGGTACAGCTCAGAGTTGAAATCAGTGCAACAGAGGCCAGAAGAACAATGTGACGAACCCGTAAGACAAGGAGCTGGTTCTGTGAGTAGGCTAACAAGACTGAGAAAGCCTTAGCTCAACCAGCCAATAGAAGATATAAACTGATAGAGATGAAAAAAACGAGATATAACACAATAGAGGGCAGAAACTTAGGGGGCATACAGGAATTCGTCCATAAAGTTAAATAGAACTATCCAAGAGGGTCCACCTGCCAGGACTGGCAGGGCTTTGGAATGACTTTACTGGAGTAACAGTGAATAAAGAAACAAGAGACATGTAGAGAAATGTTGGGATCGGGTGGTTTGGGACTTGAGATAGCTTAGCAGATAAAGGTGCCTGATGACCTAAATCTGAAACCGGAGGTCCACAAAATGGAAGGAGAGAGCCACTTCCCACCAAGTGCTCTCTGACTTCCGTGTATGGGGGACATACATTTGTGTTGTTCCCCAGGCCCCCTTGGATTTTTTCAGACAGGGTTTCTCTGTGTAGCTCTGGCTGTCCTGGAACTGACTATGTAGACCAGGCTGGCCTTGAGTTTACAGAGACCTGCCTGTGTCTGCTTCAGAAGTGCTGAGATTAAAGGTGTGAACCACCAAACCTGGGTAGTTTTTTGGTTTTTATTATATCAATGCATTCCTGAAGTTGTATTAACTTGAAAATGCAGACTATTATTTTTTAGTTTGTATTTTTAAATTTCCTTTTCTTTCTTTATTAAAAAAAAAAAAAAAGCTTTTCTAGACAGTCTCGTAGAGCCCAGGCTGGCCTCAAACTTGCTGCCTAGCCATGAATGATCTTAAAGTTCTTCTTCTCCTACCTCCATTCTCACTCTGGGATTACTGCAGACATCATTTGGACACAGTTTCTCTCTGTAGCCTTGGCTCTCTGAGAACGTATTCTGTAGACTAGTATGGCTTTGAACTTACCAGCTTGCATCTGTCTCCTGAGTGCTGGGGTTAAAGATATTCACCACAATGCCTGGTCCTCAAATGTGGACTTTTAAACAAACTTTTATCATCAGAAGTTTCAAGAATAGATATAAACCTAGAGGTTATAGTATAATGAGTCTTCATGTATTTATTGTATGGATGTTCTAGGAAAATCCAGTTTTAAGAACATTGTTTTCTGACCCAGAAGGACAGAATGCTTGAATAAGACATTGTAGTCTGAGATGTTCAGAAGTCCATTTGTGTGTCCTCATCTTCCCACTCCTGCCGGCAAGCAGGGCTGTCTCTGCCACTCCTGTCCTGGGGCTGTTGAAAGGCTCGCTTGAGGCTGAAAGTTATCCAGCCATCTCTCATCTCTACTTCTATAGATAAAAGAAGTTCTTAGAATGGAGTCTGGATTAGGATTCTAAGAGTCTTCTTCTTCTTCTTCTTCTTTTTTTTTTTTTTTTTTTTTAATCTCACTTTGTCCTTCCAGCTGTCCAGGAACTCACTGTGTGGCCCAGGCTAGCCTTGAACTCACAGAGCTCAGCCTGTGTCTCTCCTGAGTGCTGGGACTGAAGGTGTGTACTACCATGCCTGACTAACAAAGTCTTTTTTAAGAATCTGGAAATTCACACTTCATGTTTGGTTTCGAGATCATTTTCATGGTTGTTGTTGCCTATAGAGTGGTCTTGTTTGGTGTTCAAATCTTTAGCCACAAATTCTGTGCCATCAAAAGCACTTAAGGGGCTGTCTTCAGGGATATTAAAGTTCGGGGTGTGTGTGTGTGTGTGTGTGTGTGTGTGTGTGTGTGTGTATGTGTATGTGTTTCTGTTATCCTAGCTCTGGGTTGGTGGAGGCAGGCGGGTTGGAAATCCAAGGCCATCCTTGGAGAGTTCTGTTTAGCCTAGGTTACTTGAGACACAGTCTCAAAACAGCAACCAAATGATAAGGTTCATTTATTCTTAAAACTCTATAGCTTTAAAATTGCAAGAATATGCTGGGCGTGGTGACACATACCTTTAGTCCTAGCACTCCAAGATAGTAGTAAATCCCAGGTTAGTCAAGGGCTATATAGTGAGACTTTCAGTGAACAAAATAAAACCCCAAGAATCCATATTTCCATATTGTAGTAAATGTGTGTTAATGCCTAGCCTTCCTGGGGATATGAGAAGACGTTTACAAGAAATGCCTGTGTTCTTCCCTTCCCTGCCCTGGAGCAGTGTCTCCTTCTCATCCGGACTATTGAAAGAAGAGAAAATGTCAATGCTATCTCCCGAGATCAAATTTGAGACTTCTAATGTCACCAGAGGCTCCCTGGACAACTGCTTTCTGTTTGAGAGCAGTTGGCGGAAGGCAGTTTTGGAAACAGAGAAGATGAGGAAAGGTAACTCCATTTCAGTTCTTTTTTTTTTTTTTTTTTTTTTTTTTTTTTTTGGTTTTTCGACCATTTCAGTTCTTATTCTCTTGGAGGAATGTAAGCACGGTGCATGGGATTTACAGATAGTTTTTTTTTTTTCCTTGAGCAGTCAAGAGACATTATGTTACTCCTATGACATTTATACTGGGCTAGTAGTATATGAAGTTTACAGAAAGGAGAAATGGGAGTGAGTTAAGATTAATATTCTGTGAGCCATGAAAACACATTTTATTTATTGACTTATGGTTTTAAATTGTTTTATTACTTATATTTTTAAATTGTTTTGAGATGGTCTCACTATGTGGTCCTGGCTGGCCTGGAACTTGCCGTGTAGCCTGGGCTCACTTTTTTTTTCCTAACAGGATTTTACATACCTCAGGCTAACTTTGAATTCATCCTGTAGTCTAGACTGGCCCTTTAATTCCTGATCTTCCTGCCTCCACTAGTGCTAGATTACAGGCTGTGTCATTATGACCTGTTGAGCTTTTAGCCTCTTTCTACCTTCTACGTAATGCCTTTGTTTTTATTAGTTTTTACGATGTGCTTATTATCATGTATCTGAGTGTGCTTGCATGTATGCGTGTGTACCAAGTAGTACCTGGTACCTGTGGAGACTGGGAAAGTGTGTG
>CM052702.1:34735072-34809377 GCA_028551405.1 Uromys caudimaculatus | reverse complement strand
TTTTTTTTTTTTTTTTTTTTTTTTTTTTTTTTTTTTTTTTTTTTTTTTTTTTTTTTTTTTTTTTTTTTTTTTTTTTTTAAGATTTATCTGATTTATTTCATGTTTATATGAGTACACTGCAGCTGTCTTCAGACACACCAGAAGAGGGCATCAGATCCCATTACAGATGGTTGTGAGCCACCATGTGGTTGCTGGGAATTGAACTCATGATCTCTGGAGAGCAGTCAGTGCTCTTAACCACTGAGCCACCTCTCCAGCCCATGCTTTGATTTCTTAACTTGGAGCTGAGGAAAGGACTCAGCCAGTAAGACGCTTACAGGCAAGTTCAGGCCCAGAACATATGGTGGCCCTCCTTAATCCATCAGAGGTGGGAAGAGAAAGCTAACAAGCTGGTTGACCAAAATTAGTTTAACTTGACAACTCTGGGTTCTGCCTTAATATATGAGGTAAATGAGATTGATAAAGGGACCCACAGTAAATAGTGGGCTTCCACACGCACACACAGCACACACATACACACACACACATACACACGTACACACATGGTCACACACAGATACACATGCACACACACATTCACACACAGAGACACACATGCACACACATGCACACACAGGCATACACACGTACACACACACACACACACACACACACACACACACACACACACACACACAAACACAGGCACTAAAAGGTAACTAAGCAACCCGATGTCAAGCATAGTGGAGCACACTTGTGACTCAGCTCTTGGGAAGCAGGACAATTGCTGTAAGCTCTAGTCCAGCATGAGCTACATAGAGGCTTTGTCAAAATTAAACCCCCAAACAACCAAACCAAACCAAAGAGTTGACAAAATGTGAAGTCAACAGAAGCAATCTGGACACTTCATGTTGGTGTCTACAGACAGACTTGATTTGAATTTTGTGGAGAGAAAATCCAAATCAATGCCAAGGGTAGGATTTTAGAGGAGTGTGTAATTTCTGCTTTGTGGCTATTTACACAAATGTAGGATGGATTCAACTAGCAAGCAGGACAGAAGTCTTGAAAGTGACTTTTATCTAAACATGGGGCTAATGTTTTGCGAAGTCTGAATAAAACTCAGAACTCAGCAGAATGGCAAGGCTGAGCTTCTTCGTTGCTGCTACTGTGTCTTTTGGTTTGGCAGGGAGGACAGATGGGCTTCTAGGGATGGAATCTAGGGCCTTGCACATTCTGGGAGAGCTGCTGTCCAATTCCTCTGAGCTCTTTATTTTCAGACCCAATGTCACTAAATTGCCCAGGTTGGCTTTGAACTTGCTTATATCCCAGACTGGCTGTTAATGCATGGTTCTCCTGCCTCCGCTTCCTAAGCACTGGGATTACAGGCCTGAGGCATTATACCCCACTCTACTTGTCTCAGTTCTTATCCACCCTCCAAGTCTACTCCTGCCTGTGGTCAAAATGGCCAAGTTTGAAATTCATTCTCTTGGGAGTGACAAGTACCTTAATTTCTTTCCTTATTGGCTGATTTGCTTTGCGGTACTTTGTGTGTGGTAGAATTATGCATTTAACCAAGATGATTATATGATCTTCTTTTTATCACGACACACCATAGCATTTGGTCTAGAAGAGCCCAAAGAATGTCACAAAATGCCATATTTACCAGAGTTGTCAAAGAGCTTAAATTCATCTCCACTAGAGGCTCATAAGCGCCTGCTGCACACCGAGGCTGAGATCCCTCCCATCAGGTAGGTGACCTGGTTTTGGCTTCCTTTTGTTGAATATTTGTTTGTAAGTAAAGATGTTGAAAGAGGCTTTTGAGGCTTATGACCCTGATTCTTGCTTGTTGAGGTTTTTTTCATATAGGATTGAATTTTTAGGTTTTTTTTTTTTCCATGTTAGTTAGCCGTTTCATTAAAGTTGATGAATAGGCACTTTTTGTCTTTTCAGTGACATTGTCAGAAAGGATTAAAGGACCCTCCTACTCCCCCCACCCCCGCCTTTTAAGTATATTGGTTGTCTGCCTGAGCCTGTTCACATGCATAAGAGCATCGGAGAGATTGCCTATAACGATTTTACTGCACCACAGCGTGCAGGCTTTGGAACATCATAGATGAGGCTGAGGGACTAATAAAGCCTTGCTCTATCAGGAAGGAGAGGTTTAGCCAGTTACCCACCCTTGTAAATTGCCACTAAAAGCCTTTCCTGGCTCAAGAGCTGAGCCTGTAGCTCAGTGGCACAAGGCTTGCAAAGGCTTCTAGGCCCTGAGTTCCATGTGGAAAAAAAAAAAAATCCTACCTATATCTGCATATCTGTAATTTCAGCACTTAGAAGTCTGAGGCAGGAGGATTTCTAGTTCAGGGCTAGCCAAGATTACATAAGGAGGCCCTGTACCCCTAAAAAAGAGAACCCCACTTTTCTAATATAACTCTGACAGCAATGAATCAACGAATACTTCTTTCCTAATAAAAGAAAACGTCTTTCTACAAAGAAATTGCTAGTGTCAAACTCTAGTGCTCTTGGAGGCTAAGGTAGGTTTCCTGTGAGTTTAAGGCCATCCTGGGTCACAGCATGAGTTTAAAGGCCAGCTTGAGCTACGTAGCAAGACCTTGTGTCAAGAAGCAAAACAAAACAAAAGCAAAATAACCAACCAAAGAAATAAAGCACATCCTTCAGGCTAGAGAGGTGGCTTAGAGGTGCCAGGGACCTGAGTTTGATTCCCAGAGCCCACCTTAGGCAGTTTACATAGCTTCCTGTGACTCCAGCTCCAGGAGATCAGATACCTCAGGTCTCTGCATGCACACAGACATACACAGACACACACACTCACGCACACACATGCAAGAACACACACACTCACACTCACAATTAAAGATAAATATTAAAAAACAGAAGTAAGCTGGGCGTGGTGCCACACGCCTTTAATCCCAGAACTCAGGAGGCAGAGGCAGGCAGATCTCTGTGAGTTCAAGGTGAGCCTGCTCTAAAAATTGAATTCAAGAATCCAGTGCTAGCTACACTGAGAAACCCTGTCTTCAAAAACCAAAAACCAGCCGGGCAGTGGTGGTGCACGCCTTTAATCCCAGTCAGAGCTGCACAGTGAAATCCTGTCTCAAAACCCAAAAACAAAACAATTATTTTATGTGTATGAATATTTTTCATGCTATATGTATGTATACCACATGCATGATTAGTGCCTGCAGAAGCCAGGAGGTGGAGTCAGAGTTCCTGGAATTGGAGTTACAGACAGTTGTGAGTGGCCATGTGTGTGCTGGGAACCACACCCAGGTGCCTTTGCGAGGCCAGCAATGCTCTTGACTGACGAGCCGACTCTTTAGCCCTTCAGCTTTGCTCCTTGAGTTTTTCAGAGAGGATTGCAGTTAAGTACTCTTGAAATACATTGTGAAAATGTAAGTAGAAAGCTAGAACATATTAATGAAAAGTCAGCCAATCTCATTCATGTGCATGTGAGGAGTTCAGGTGCCCAAGGAGGCCAGAGGTGTTGGCACCACCAGATGTAAGTGGGGAGAAGAGCATTACTTGTTCCTAACTGTTGAGCCATATCCACAGTCTCTTATTCTTCTGTTTAAGACTTATTATTGGCCAGGCATTGTGGAGCACACCTTTAATCCCAGCATTTGGGAGGCAGAGGTAAGCTGATGTCTGTGAGTTCAAGTTCAGCCTGTCTACAAAGTGAATTCCAGGCCAGCAAGGGTTGCTTAGTAAGACCCTGTCTCAACAAAACAAAATAAACCAAACCCACCACCACCACAACAACAAAAAATCCAAACCCAATGACGCCCCCGAACCCCTGAAGTTGACACTTACCATGTCATATGGTCTTTATTTTGCATAGTCTTGCTAGCTACATTATTGTGTGCACATTGCTCTGAGGTCTGCTCAACCACGTCCTATTTCAGGCTTGTAAGTTCCGGTGACTTCCTTGGTTTTGTGAGTAGCATCACAAGGAAGACATCCATCCTACCTATAGACTTTGTTAGTGAGATGTCAAATCTTTTAAGTTCAGACTTCATTTTAGAGAACCTGAGCCTAGCTCCAGTCTCTAAATATTTTCTGAAGACATATTCTCCCGCACTAAAGTGTAAAAGAGTAGGTCTGGGGATATAGCACCATAGAATGTTTGCCTACCATGCATGGAGTCCTGAGACATCCAGCATTGCATAAACTGTTTGTCATCCTCAGAGGAATGGAGGTCAGAGGTTCAAGGTCATCCTCAGTTATATAGTTACAGGAACTACATGATAATCTCAAAAAGAAAAGAGAAACAATGAGTTGCTGGTGGGGCAAATGTTGTGTCAAAAAGGACAGCCACAGCTGGGGTGTACATGAGAATATGTAGGGTAGCCTGGGGCAACAGAATTTCTACCAGTCTCATCCAGACTTATTACCCTTCCCCCAAAAGGTTCTCAGTCTGAATGAATCAGAAGTCTGGTCTCGAAAAACCCCATGACTTAAGCATCCTACGTCTGAGCTTTGACCTTCTGTCTCTTCTCTACTTCAGCTGTCTTGGTTTTTCCCTTGTTATCTGGCTGTTTGGGAAATCACTTCTTGACATTTTACACTGGCAGCCATGAATTTGCTTCTTGGTGAGGGATAATTTGAACATGTTTGTTCACATTCCGGCTAGCACCTTCGTGTATAAAGTCGAATGATAGGGGCTAGGTGATATAATGTTTGTGAACGGGTAGGCAAATGTGAAGTTGGTGCTTTTCCTTGCCTTTGATTGAAGTGCCCTCATTGCAGCCATTCCAGTGAGAACATATCAAGTTGCCTTCAAAATTTCATTCCCCTCTGCATATTGCACATCGTTCTGTGAAAAAACAATGTTGGGCCGGGCAGTGGTGGCGCACGCCTTTAATCCCAGCACTTGGGAGACAGAGACAGGTGTATTTCTGAGTTCAAGGCCAGCCTGGGCTACAGAGTGAGTTCCAGGACAGCCAGGGCTAACACAGAGAAACCCTGTCTCGAAAAAAAAGAAAGAAAGAAAAAACAATGTTGGCAAAGCAGGGAAGTGCTCTTGTTTATTTGTCTGTGCACAACTCTTTACCTTCTTTTAATCCCCTGAGTATTTGATTCTAAAACTCTGGTAAGTGTCTAATCTTTTCTCAAATTTTGAGAAAATTGATGAGGATCAGAAGTTTTCAGTGAATCTCACAACACACAAGGAATGTAACTGAGAACAGCATCGTAGATGTAAAGATTAAAGTTTGCTATAGTTATGTGGAATCCTTACGGTGGATCACCTTACCCATGTCCCCTAATTTGTAGAGCTGATGTACTCTTCAGGGACAAGAGCTAATAATAAGAAAACATCAGATCATGGTGACTGATAGTGCAGAAATATGGGTCCAGGCACCTCACATGACATGCAGGCATGCTAGTGTGCTTCCTTTCAGGGCTGCTTCTGCCATGGCTGCTTAAAGTTACCTCCAAGGCCTATGCAGAGCCTTAGTCGGTGCTCGACTGCTGGTGATGTGGTCTACTAGGGCCTCTCCCATTGGGTTCGTCTCCACTTCTGATGGGGTTGGTTACCATAGGGTTAGTTCTCTTCTGCACACCTACTTTTATCCTCATGTGACATCGTTTAACAAGGTGAGTTTTGGTGAAACACATCACGTGCTTACCAGATACAAGAGCATGGGAACATGTCCCCAGAACAGGAGCAAACAAAGCAAAACAAAATATAAAAAGCCAAGGGAGCATCACTGAGCCTATGCTGTTTGCCTCTTGTTGTGTTCTTCAAAGTCACAGAGGGAGGGCTAATCTATGCCATTTTGTGACCACCCATACTCTTTAGGATAAAGAAGACCAAAGAGTCATGCAGCATGGCAGCAGTTCAGGAGAAGTCAAAAGGTACTTTATCGTCTCTCTGTTTTCTTTCCACACCTTTGCTTTTTTAAATAGGATTTTACTATGTAGCAAGGGTGGCTTCCAACTCACAGTAATCCCCTGCCCCAGACTTCTGTGAGCTGCCATTATGTGTTCAAGCCCCATGCCTAGCCTGTTAATGTTTTGGCTAAGCTCTGCTTAGTCGGTAAATTGGATGGGTCTGAGGTTCACTACACACACTTCTGTCCTCTCAGGACCAGGGCCAGGCCTCCAGCACAGCTCACGGGTGCCTTAGAAGCCTTGAAACTGGCCTGCTTAGTTTAAATCTCTGCATGCAGTCTCTCCCTCTGCACACACTACTGCCAGTTCAAAGAGGTTCCTCTTCGTCAGCACAGACTAAGATGTGAATTCAGCACCAAACCCCTTACCACCCTTCCTGGATGTTGCATTCTATTCTTCTTTTAAAAAATATTATTTTATGTGTATGGTGCCTTTGCTTGCATATATGTTTGTGCTGTAGTACTATGCACCATGTGTATTTAGTACACTCAGAGGCCAGAAGAGGGCATCAGGTCCCCTGGAACTGGAGTTACAGACAAGTTGTGAGTTTCCATGTAGGTGCTGGGAATCAACCTGGGTCCTCTGGAAGAATAGCCAGGGCTCTAGACTGTTGAGCCATCTTTCCAGCTTCCTTCTCCTCCTCCTCCTCTCCCGCCCCTTCTCTGTCTTTTTTTTTTTTTTTTTAATATTTTTTTATTTGTGTATCTTATGTACATGGTTACTTTGTCTGCTTGTACATCTGCACACCAGAAGACAGTTGTGAGCTACCATGTGGATGTTGGGAATTGAACTCAGGACTTTCGGAGGAGCAGTGAATGAGTGCTCTTAACCACGGAGCCATCTCTCCAGTTCTAGTCTCTCATTCTTATCTTCTAATTTCTTTTTTGAAAACATGAATTCTGTGTACTGAACACATTTCAGTACAGTGTCTATCTATACGGCAAATGTTTAGAGCTCCAAACTGGCTATTATTAAGTCAGTTTCTTTTCTAAGCACCACTGAGTATTTCTACTATATTTGGAGGGACAGTATCCTTTGAAGCTTTAAAATCAGACATTCCCAACTCCTCACTTCTGATATGCTTGATTAGAATTTCGTTTTTGAGAGTAGACACTAAAAACTCTGCTGAGTCAGGTAATTTAATGACAGCTATAGATGTAGAGAACATTCTAGCAATTCTGGTATTTACGTTTACCGCCTCCCCCTTACTGCATTTGTTAGACTTTAGGGACATTATGTTGGAGGCAGTGTGTACCACATGTGACAAAACACATACCCGATATCTGAGCCCTACATTAAACTCTTAGTTTAGCATTTTCCTGAGGTCATTTTACCCAAAGTTAGTGGTAAAGTGTCTGGAGACATATACTCAAAAGTTTGCCATTTTTAGGTATGTTAAAAGTAGGCACTGGCCTTTCTGGTGAGGTCAAGGTATGTAGGCGAAGATTCGGTAGTGTTTTGTGGACATCCGTGGCACTGTGTGCTATGCCTCACATGTCACCAGTGCCTTCTGAATTGATGGTAACAGCTGGCTGCTTCCCCGCAGGCTCTGTCTTCAGTGACCCTTTTCCAGGAGCACCCTCTGACTTCTTACAGAGGCTTTCCCGAATGGCCATACTGGAGTATGACACTATTCGCCAAGAAACACACAAGAAATTGAGGAGAGGCAAGAAACGGGATCTCCGAGACTGCTGATGGGTTCCAAGCCATGGGTGCTTTCTTCCCTGGGTTCATGGTGCACACTTGCTGTGTTTCTTCCCTGGGTTCATGGTGCACACTTGCCGTGTTTCGCTTTTTTCCTTTCACTTTTTTGATATGTGATATGATACATACAAATGAAATGTAAATAGCAAATAAATATTTTATGTTATATATGGAATGGTTTGTATTTTGTTAACATGACATTTAACTTTTATTTTGGTTTTACTTTTTAAATTGAAAATGAATATTTTATTACTAAAACAGGTTGATTTTATTTTTAAAATAAAAACGGTACTGAGTTTTGAACAGAAATCTCTGTGTGCTAGATAAGTTCTCTACCCTCTAAGCTATGTCCCCCATCAAGAAACATTTGATTTATGAGAATATATGCATAATAGAAATCACATCCCATCAGTTGTATTTATTTGCCTTCTGATCTAGTTTGATAAATGCTTTTGAGGGCTTATCTTTGCAATGGACTTTGCTAGGTGCTCCAGAGGGTTCAGGAAGAATCCAGGGATGGTGCCGTACATCTGAAATCCCATCATTCCGGAGGCTGAGGCAGGAAGATTTTTGGTTCTGGACTATATAGTGAGGCCCTGTCTCAAAACAACCAAACAAAACAGATTCAAGTAAAGTAAGTGTTGTCAGCATTGGAAGGAGATCAACAGGGCCTCGGAGACAGCTCGGTAAGGATGGTTGCTGCCCTTCAGGAGGACCCAAGCTTGGCACTCACAGCAGGCTGCTTGCGACCACCTCTATCCCCAGGACCAGGGGATCTGACTCCCTCCACAGGCGCCTCTACAGCGGTGGCACACAGCCATGTAAAATAATTTTTTTTTTTTAAATCTGTTTTTATTTAAAGAAAGAAAGATCAGTAAAAGGGTTGTCATGTTTGGAAGCTATTGTGAGATAAATATTCAGCCAGATGGAGAGGACTCTTCAGCTTGATTTACTGATGTAGCCTAGATAGGCAATCCTGTATTTGCTTACAAGACAACAATGTTGAACAATACTGGACTTTAGTATGGGGCAAGTGGACACACATGGGTAGTGCCCCCTACCCTGGTCACCCATCACCTCAGGACATCACCAGGCAGAACAGAGTCTCTCCACGGTATATAGATAGATGGGTCTGTGAGTGGGGAGGAGAGTCAGAAAAGATTTACCCTCTCTTCATGGAGAAGGTCCAGCTCAAAGGAGAAACCCTTCTCTAGGAAGTCCGAGGAATGTGGAGATGTGTTTTTCCATTTGAGCTTCTAGTTTTCTTGCATTACACAGTGACTGACTTCTAGTTAGTTGCTAGTGTTTATGTATTGGAAAGTTTTATGTGAAACAGTCCAGGTCACCAACAGCTGACTCTGGAGAGTGTGGATCACAGAGTTTCCTGGGAGTTTAGGAACAAGTCAGTAACCCTTAGTCACGAGAACCCTGTGGAAGATGCAGTGTTTGAAATGAGCCGTAAGATGAGAAATGTGGAAGAGAGACCTTCCTAGAAAGCTGAGCAAGCCTAAGCAGAGGCAGACGTGTCTGCGGGCCTCAAGTTAGCCCCAACTGTGTGTCCTCATCAGGCAGAGGCTGTAGAAAACCACTGAAAGGGCCTGGAGGCCTTGCTTCAGTCCTTTGTGCCACAGGCGTCTGAAGTTGCCAGACACCCCAGGTTTTCATAAGAACCAAGAATCTGAATGTTAACACAACCTTCCTGGTTTAGTTCTCTGATTGAGAAGAGTAACCACAACCACGGCAACTCTTAAGAAAGAAAGCATTTCAGCGGGGCAGGCTTGGTTTCAGGGCTTTAGTCCATTATGGTCAGGGAGGGCAGCACGGCAGTGTGGAGGCAGACATGATGCTGCAGAAGGAGCTGAGAGTTCTACGTTGGAATCCATGGTCAGTGTGTGTGTGTGGGGGGAGACTTCTGAAACCCCACAGTGAGACACTTCCTCCAACAAGGGTACACCTCCTAATCTCTCTTAAGTAGTTCCACCCCCTAATGACCAAGCATTCAAATGTTTGAGCCTATGGGGGCCTTTCCTGTTCAAAGCACCACACACCAAAAAGTATACAGAGGGTCTCTAGTCAGATAGAGAAGAACTAGGTCTCTGCCCACTCAGGACTGAAATTCCATATACATAAACTCTTTGGAATAATAACTTAAAAAGTCTTCAACTTATCATACCAAAAGACATACCGTGAGGGTTTGAGTATCCCCCTCTTGCCAGAGCCATCAGGACCATTTCTTTGTCCCAACAGATGTGATGAACTGTAGTAATAACTATAGTTAAACACCATAGCTATATGGTCAATCAATTAAACAAACAACCTCAAATTTAGTTGACAAATATAATCATGGTTCAGTTGGTTAAAATTAAAACGAGAACACGGCACCATGGAACATGCATGCCTCTGGACTGCTTCATAGATGTCATGTCTGCCTTGCCCTAGCTCCCTAGGAAAGAATTCAACTTAACTCAGTTCCAGAGTGGAACAGTTTTCTTTTTAAAAAGTATTTTTATTTATTATGGAGCTATAGGGCATTACCCCACATGCGAGCAAGAATCTTCAGAAGAAAGAGAAGGGCACTGCATCCCCTGGAGCTTGAGTTCCATGTGGTTGCTAGCCATCTGACATGGGTGCTGCTTACCAAACTCAGGTTGATTTACTACTCACTTGTTTAGCCTTGAAATCCAATTTAGCTTGTGCTTTTATTAAATCTTTTTAAAAAATCTTTTCTGTCTGTTTTGAGACAAGGTTTCACGTAGCTCAGTGTGGTGGTTTGAATATGCTTGGCCCAGGGAGTGGCACTATTAGAAGCTGTGGCCTTGTGGAAGAAGTGTGTCACTATGGGGGTGAGCAGTGAGACCCTCCTCCTAGCTGCCAGTGAGACAATCTTCTCCTGTTTGCTTTCGGAATGAGATATAGAACCCTCAGCTCCTTCTGTACTATGCCTGCCTGGATGCTGCCATGTTCCTGCCTTGATGATAATGGACTGAACCTCTGAACCTGTAAGCCAGCCCCAATTAAATGTTGTCCTTTATAAGAGTTACCTTGGTCATGGTGTCTCTTCACAGCAATGGAGACCCTAACTAAGAAACTCAGGCTGACTCAAACTTGATATAAGGTGGAAGATAAACCTGAACTCCTGATTTTTCTGCCTCTACCTCCCCAAGTGCAGGGGATGATGACATGTACTGCTAGCATTCAAGGTAACAGGTTCATTAGGCTTAAAAAACATTCATAGACTACGACTTTGGATCACATTTACCTTTTGTACTTGACACAGTTTTGAGAAAAACTAGTATGTATTTAAAATAGGGAAGGCACAAGTCGCCTCCAAGTAGAACAAACCAAGGTCTTAGAGAAGGGTGAGAGCCAACTTAAAAAAAAAAATTATTTTAATGCATATGGATGCTTTGCCTTCATGTTTAGCTAGGCCCTGTCTGTGTGTAGTGCCCTAGGAGGCCAGAGAGGGCACTAGATCCTCTGGACCTGAAGTTACAGATGTGAGGCTCGGTGTGAGTGAGTGCTGGGAGCAGAGCTCCCCATCTGCAAGAACAGTAAGTGCTCTTAACTGCTTAACTATCTCTGCAGCCCCTAGAGGCCAACTTCTGTTACTGCAGTCATCTTAAGTAATGAGTGTTTCCGTCTTTGTGACCTGTAAACTTCCTCCAGAGTAAGTGGTGTGGTACATTCACAATCTTGAGGACCTCATAATAAACATTTAGGAAGGGAAGATGGAGGTGAGAACAGTTCATTCAAAGGTTTGTTTTAAGTATGTGGTGTGTGTGTGTGTGTGTGTGTGTGTGTGTGTGTGTGTGTGTGTGTGTTTATGCTTATATGAGGTCAATACCAAGGAGGTCAGAAGAAGCAGTGGGACTCCCTGGAGCTGGAGTTACAACTGTAAGTCTCCTGACATGGATGCTGGTCTCTGGTCCTCTGGCAGAGCAGTAGGCATCCCTAACCTCTCCATTGTTTCTTTAGCCCAAGAGAAAAGTTCTTTTTACAAAATAGTTATGCCATCAGGAGTTACCCCATTCCTAGTCAGTGATAATTCCAAATTAATTTTTCCTAAAAATTAGACCAATTTTCTTTCCTCTAATCCTTTCAAAACCAAGCAGCTTCTCCATATGTAATTTAGATTTCTCAGTAAACATATCCCCTGAAAAATGATGCTTTTCAGCCGGGCAGTGGTGGCACACACCTTTAATCCCAGCACTTGGGGGACAGGCAGATTTCTGAGTTCGAGGCTAGCCTGGTCTACAGAGTGAGTTCCAGGACAGCCAGGGCTACACAGAGAAACCCTGTCTCAAAAAACAAAAACAAAAACAAAAACATCTCCAAAAACCCAAAAAACCAAAAAACAACAACAACAAAAAAAACAAGGCTGGACTGGATTCACAGTTATCTACCTGCCTCTGTCTCCTGAGTGTTGGGTTTAAGGCATATACCACCATGCTTGGAAAATACTGTAGTGTCCTTGTCTTACTATCTTTCTGAACTTGGTCAGTGTAAAAGGTCATGCAGATTCCTGTATTCTAGTTCAATATATGAATTGCAGCCCCACCCCCACCCCTTGTTTTGGCTCATGGTAAGCAAATGCTGTAGCACTGACCTTCATTCCTAGCCCCGGGATTTTCTTTCTCATTAGCTACTAGTACTTATAATCACTAGTTCTTTTAGAAAAAAATGTATTTTAAAGAATTTCAGAAGCATAAAGTAAAAAACAGAAGATCCAAAGAGTACGTCCTCTCCTCCGTAGTCATAAATAGAACCAGGTAAACATTTGCATCAATGCAAATAGATGAAAACTTAATAAAAATGGCCCCATTCTATGAATGTTGCACTTAAAGTTACTCAATTTTGTTTTCTGAGATAAGAAACAAAAATAACTCAAACTCACGACATTACTTAAATTCAAATATTCATTAAATTATCATAAATTAAATATTAGCATATTTAAATTATTAGATCTACATCTGATCTGTCTGTAGTTTTACCTCTTCATTTCTTTCCTTTTTTTTTTTTTTTTAAAGACAGGGTATCTTTGTGTATTTCTGTTGTCCTGAAACCTGCTCTGTAGGCCAAGCTGGCCTTTCACTCACAGAGATACTACTCCCTCCCCACCCAGTGCTGTGACTAAAGGTGTGTGTCACTACCACCTGGCTAGGTCTTTATTCTTCTGTGAGGACTTTTAAATTGAGGAATGGGTTCAGATCTCCCAGAGATTCCTGTAGCAGTTTCGATTGAGAGTCGGGTGCTAAAGGATGCTGATTATAGGCCCGTTTCAGTAGCCCCACATTAGCAAGTCCTGCACTCAGGATCACTGGATGACCCACCTTTTAGGTAAGTAGCTTGTGTCAACATCTTTTGCACTTGGGGTCAAACTTTTGAGGTGAACTTTTGAGAGTTACCCTCATTTGGGCATTATCTCACAGAAACTAACCTAATTGATTTGGGGTACCCCTTGGACATAGGCAAGGCCCTGTGATCACCCATACGCGACCTGTGTTCTGAAGAGAACTGCCTTTCGCCTCCGTTTCCTCTCCAGCAGTTGTGTTTCTAAACCGTCGGCTTCTCCTTCCTTCAAATTTCCTTATTTATTGTTTTATGTGTATATGTGTGTCCTGGCATGAGTGTGCGTGCACCAGCTGGGTATATCTAGGTATGAGAAACTCTTCAAAAGGTTGAGAAACTTAGGAAAGTATTTAGAGACTGAAATAAGCTCTTTTCTTCCCTAAGTATTGTTCTCTTCTTCAGAGCTTGATGGATGTTTCCTTGTCTTCTGCTGCTGTCAGCTGCTCCCTGGAAAATCTGGAGGGAAGCCCTTTTGTTCCTACAGGGATTTCTGGCTTCCCTTTAATGACTGTCGGGAGTCCCTGAAGTTGTTGATGCTCAGAATGCAGTTCCGAGGAAGCACTTATTCTTTCTCTGCAACTACAGTGACGGGCTCTTCTTGGATTGTTAAAAGAGTAAATTCTCTGTCATTTTCGCCATGTGCGAAGAAGCACGATCTTCAACTGAGCCGCTCGCAGGGATAAAACAGTAAGTCTCCCAACACAACCCCCCTGCGGTCTTTCTTTAGAGATACTTCTCTGGGAGTAGGCTCATCTTCTGCCGGAATAAACCTCACCTCATGGTTCTACTTCCTGGTTGTGTCTATTGGCTTTGTCCTCGCCAAGGCATTGGTCAGAATTTCCCTGAATGTTTGGTTGTTTCTGTTTTTGTCTTGAGATAGATCCAGCTATGTGGTTCAGGATGACCTTGAACCACAATCCTCCTGCCTCAGCTTCTCAAATGCTGGCATTACAGATATAGGACACCACTCCAGGCTCTGCATAAAGAGAAAATCATTTCCTGTGTTCACTTGTAAGTTATTGGTCACGCTTGCCTGAACGTCTAAGGCCGTTCTTGCTTCTTAAAGCTGAACCAGAGTGGCCCGGTGCAGCGAAGTCCCCTGAAACCCCTCGGACTGTCTGAAGGCCACAGATTCCATTCTTCACTTTGGGGAAAGTTTTTGCTGCATCCTTGGAATTTTAACACTTTTTAAACCTGTGGTTTTAGGTTCTTTTTTTCCAGGGACACAACATATCCTTATTTGGGACCTCCTTCATCTGTTCTAAATGTCTAGAGGGGCAGAATAGGAATTTGTGACTATTTTCTATTTTTGTTCTGATTGCTTTAATCTGTGGGCTTTTTCATCCCTGGACACATTCATTGTTGATTATTTTAGCCTTGGTCTAGGTCAGCAATCCAGCCTCCAGCTGTGCTTCCTTGATGTTTTCAATTATTTATTCTGTAACGGTATCATTCCTGTTTTTAATTTATGTGTTTTTAGGTCTAGAATTGCTCTTTATCTAATTCTTTGTGCAGAGATTGACAACCTACTTTTTTTTCGAAGTCCAGATACTAAGTACTGTAGGATTGACAAGCCATATAATCTGGAAGCAACCACTGAACTGTACCTCTGTAGCAAGAAAGCTGGTGTAGACCATCTGTCAGTTGATAGGTATGATTATGTGCCAACAAAGTTTTATTTACAGAAAAGGCACTAGCTAATTTATTCCTAATTGTAGACTGGTTTAGCACATAATGTTCGTTCAGTATATGCTCCAATGTTCCTCTTCGCCCTCTTTAAGATCAGCTTTTCATTCCCTTCCTCTAGTGTTAGAGGACAATTTTTCCTGGGTGTGGATGCCTCTGCAGAGCATCTCGATCACTGCCAGGTTGGTTTAGGAAGCACTGTTCCGTTTGCACATGCTCAGTACCCACAGGGGAGTGTTCCAAGTGTTTTTCAGCTTGTGTCTTACAGAGTCTGGTCAGCCCTCCCCTCTCACTCCATCCCTACAGGCAATGCCTCACCAATCTCTTACTCCAAGACTGTGATCTTCTCATTTCATTTCAAAAGCAAAAGCAATAAAACAGAATTACCTTTTCCCCAGACTATGAGACCACCTGCTCCTGTGCTCATCTGTGTGATTCATAATCTCTGACAACCCCATCTGCATGGCTGTCTTCTCGCCAGCAGTTGTGTCCCCAAGTCACCACTTTCTCCTTTAGGATTTATTGTTGGGTGGGCAGGCAGAGGTGCACAGCTTTAATGCCAGCATTGAAGAAGCAGAAGTAGGCAGGCAGATCTCTGTGAGTTCAAGTCCAGCCTGGTTTACAGAGCAAGTTCCAGGACAGCCAAGGGCTACACAGAGAGACCTTGACTCAAAAAAGGGAAAAAGATAAAAAAGTCGCGTGTCTGTGTTGTGTGTGTGTGTGTGTGTGTGTGTGTGTGTGTGCGTGTGTGCGCGCGCGCGCGTGTGCGCATGTGTGTGTGTGTGGTGTATCATGTGCAGGAACCTGCAGAGGCCAGAAGGAACTGGAGTTTCAAGGGGTTGCAAGACACAATGCAGATGCTGGAAGCTGAATACAAATACACTGTAAGAACAATAAACACTCTTAATCCATCTTCCCAGTCCCACAATTTTCCCTCAGTTAGTTCTGCCAGTATAAAAAGTCAATAGAAGACCTCCTGTCTTGAGTAAGCATGCACACACACACACACACACACACACACACACACACACACACACACAGCTTTTGCTTCTTTGACCCAATTCCCCTTCTCTTTCAAACCATTCCAATTACATCACTAAAACAGCCCTTGACACATTTTCTGAAAATCTACTTGTAGCCAAGCCAGTGAGAATTGTCATTGTTATCTTCCTTGACCAATAAAGGGGCATTTGCTATAGCTGCTGTCACCTGCCCTCCCCCTCCGTGAGCACAGAGAAGAATGCTTTCAGCCATTATTATTCCCTTTCCACCCTCTTTCTCCCTTTCTGGTCCTTCTTCAGATGCTTCTACAGAGCTTGGTTAAGTGGTATGCCTGGGATTCGAACTTCTCAAAGGAAGATACTAATGACTGTTTATGTCTGCATTCTCAGTGTGTACCATTATATTTAGCTCATGGTATTGACTGACAAGAGTTTTATTATTTTTCACAAAATGTCAGAGCTGGGAGGCCATTGATGATGACATGGCTCAGATAAGAGATTCTGAGCTCTGTGTAACATGAGCTAGACAGGACCAGCCAGAGCAGCTTCTGATGAGTGACGGAGAGATGGGAAACCCAAGATGATGAAGTCAGCAGGCAACCTTTCCTTAGTGCCTAACAGAAGGAAACTTAATCTTGACTGGCAGCTGTGATATTCGAAGACTAGCAGCACAGAAGTGAGAGACCACTTTCTGATTTTTACTCAGAAGCCCATAGAGTCACTGAAGAACCAGACTCCAAGTTGGTGCTGAGCACACAGGAAGTTTACTGGGGAGGACTGCCACTCACTTGCATCAAGTCGTGTGCTTTCCCAAGTGAAGCCCAGGTGATGAACTCCACAGGCATCAGCTGCTTAGCACAGAGAGCTCCGGGGCAGGGTATGAGAGCACAGGCAGCAAAGACCAAAAGCTAGATGCAGGGATCTCAGCCACAGGCGTGGCGTCAGGCGTGGGTGTAATGTTTCTCTGTTCTACTTTTCAGATGGCCAAGACTGCAGTGGACTTACTTTAGGGTTTCTTGCTTTGAAGACTGGGCACAAAGCCCCAAGGTGAAAACTGAATGATGGACCATTGACCAATTGGTGGAAGAAGGAACTTTGAGGGCCATGGACTTTCCCTTCATCCCCAGTGGATCCACGGTTTTTGTTTGGTTCCGACTGACAGGTCTGTTGGAGGACTAGCTCTACCTTCCAACTGACAAGCGAACTGGTATTCTCTGCAAACTAAACCGGCAGGGAGAGGGAGTTAAAGTGCGCAATATGAAACAGATAGGGGTGGTCTGTCTCTGCTTGGAAGGCATGGGGGTATCTGGTAGGAGCATGAGCAGTGTGGAGGATGGGGAATCCACTTGTTAGCTTTTCACGTACTCATCCTTCTCGGTTGGACGTCTGGCTGGGGAGCTGCCGGCTCACTGTTCCCCTTATTTACTTCTTTTTTGCAATCTTGGGAACTGAACCCAGAACCTTCAGCACGTTAGGCAAGCTACATCCCTGGACTACACACCTTGACCTCTTCCTCTATTTTTAACTTCCCCACACCACCCCCAACACAAGTATCTTGTGTCTAAGGCCTTCAGGGGATGGGACGAGAGCCACCTGTCAACAGCCTTCCTTTAGGGATAGACTTGGACTGTTCACAAGACAATTGGGGAGACGCCCCCTCCCACGGCACTGCCTCGATGCCTTACTCAAACAAAGTTCCCTTTTCCAGGAAGAAAGGGGAGAAGTGGCAGATGTTTAAGAAAATGGTCAGTTCCTCAATTGTTAATTATTAAGCAGTGGCTCATAGACTAAGTGACTGTTCTATGTCAAGACCATATTAGATGCTAGAATGGGTTGAGTGGTGGCCGTCCCTAAAGCTGTGCCTCTGACCTGACTCCTAGAACTTATAAATGTGATATTTGGGAAAGAGATGTGTTCTGGGGCCAGTGACTTAAGGATCTAGAGATGAGACCATACAGAATTGTTGGATGGTCCCTAATTCCAGTGACAACTATCTACAACCTGTAGGGAAAAGGATGCAGGAGCTGAGGCAGCCAGCTGAAGGCTGATGCTGAGACCAAGGCTTGTCTGGGACCAGCAGAAGCTGGGAGTGGCAGGGTGTGTGCATTTCCTGCTGTGTACGGAGGGAGCTTTACCCCTGCCCCCAGCCTCTGCTGCTCTCAGAACACATTCCTGATGTTTTCTGCGACCTCATTTGTGTCTGTGTACTGTGACGGTGGGGAGAAGTGGAAATCACTGCTTTGTGTGTGCATTTCTAACCCTTGTACTGACTGCTGAAGTACTGTTTTCTCATTTTATAGACAAAGAAACTTGCAGTTTGGTAGATTACCTGAGTTCCAGCTACCGAAGAGGGATGGACAAGCTCTTAAAGGTGGGCTTGCCAGGACTCCACATCCAAGTCCTGCATTGCAGTATTGTTACATATACTCAGTCCACAACATTTGACCGGTAGGTGGGCTTTGGGGAGGGGCTTAGATGATGGCTGTGATTGCACCCCATTTGGAGGACTCATCTGTATCCTGTGGAGGGCTTCTGAGAGGGTGAATTCAGGTCCAAACTCTAGCAGGTTAGGCATCTGGGGAGAATTTAGTCTTTGCGCCTGGGAGAGTGCCTTTAGGTTATTTCAGGGGAGTGGGCCACTGTCTTCTCTTAAGGAGAAAGGTAGAAGCTTAAAAGGACCAACTCTTTTTCCCGAGGGGCTAAAGCCCTTCACACAGATCAGCCCTGAACCAGGCACAGCAGCACACAGATGTAATCCTGGCATGTGGGGGCCTGGAGTAGAGGATTATTAGTTCAAATTCACCTTAACCTCTGTAGTGAGTCTGTGGAGACCTGGACCACAGGATACTCTGTCTCTAAAGCAAGAGAGGTAGGCATGGTGACACGCGCCTCTAATCTTGGTACTCCAGAAGCAGAGGCAGGTGAATCTCTGTTAAGTTTTAGGACAGCCACAGCCACATAGTGAGACAATGTCTCAAATAAAAGAAACAAACACAAACCAAAATCAAAACCAAAGGGGGCTCTCAGGGTCTCTGCATGTCTTCTGGACCCAACTCTTAATTCTATCCTGCTGGTGACATTTTCAAAGGGCAGCACACACAGGACTGTGTGAGCCCAGAAACAGAACAGACACAGAGGTGACATTTGACGAGTTCACAGATCAAACAAATCCCTGGTGTTGTTTCTGAGAGTAGACCATCACAGGACGTGGTCATAGAAAACATTTAGAAACCCCTTTAGTACCATAGACTTATATAACCAGTCATATAAATCCAAACCCTTAACATTTCTTTTTTTCTTCCTTCCTTCCTTCCTTCCTTCCTTCCTTCCTTCCTTCCTTCCTTCCTTCCTTCCTTCCTTCCTTCCTTTCTTTCTTTCTTTCTTTCTTTCTTTCTTTCTGGATTTTTCTACATTTGAAAATGTGAAGAATAGTTTTCTTCTTGAATGGACTCTGAGCACTGAATAACTGGTGTCAGCACACAGCACTGAAGAGAAGAAAGCTGAGCTAAGACCTGCTTTAGAATAAATATTTGTGATTCTTTCAGTGGTTCCTGCCTCATAATGTATGGCGTTTTCAAAATGCTTATAGTCTGTGCCTTGATGGATGCTTCTGTTTGGAGAACTACAGACATGGCGTTGGTACCTGATGATCCCACCAGGGTATTAAGCTAAACACATAAAATGAATGTGTTCATGGCCACAGGACAGTTTACAGTTCTTGGAACAGGAGTTGACATGGACTCTAAGCAGGGATACGCTGGGAAGATGAGTTTTGCCTCCTCTAGAGAGTCTTGCTCATGTCATGGTTTTATCAGAAACTAGAGTCTGCATTTTTTCTCTAACTCTACAAACCTGAGTAAAACTGTCAGTAGTGTGCACATACACACAGATCAAAGTCTGGGTGTGGTAAGGTAACCCTTCGGGGACCTCAGCCTAAACTGATTGCTTCTGATATGGCTGCAGACTTAAGGCTTGGCCTCATTGGGTATTGTTTTGCTGATAACTAAGAAGAGGGAAGAAAAGAAAAACATCCTCTTTGGCTCATGATAAGCCAATTCCATTTAATAGAAATATATTTTTAGTAGTTTAAATAATTTTACAACTTGATTTATAAATTAGACAAATTGCACATATACCTAAAATAGTTTCAAAACCTTCCTTAAATAGAAATCATGTTTTTGTAATTTTTTAAAAATTTTGAGACAGTGTTTCATATAATCCAGGTTGGCCTTGAACCTGATATGTAGCTGAGGATGACCTTGAACCTTCAGGCTCCACCATCCAAGTGCTAAGACTATAAACACTACACCTGACAACTGTAAAAATTTTTATTATGATAAAGTCTATAAAAATATAACATTTGTAATATCAAATATTGTTCTGTTTATTTAAAAATTTTTATGCTGTCCAAATGTATATCCATGCACTATATATGTGCCTAGTATCTACAGAGGCCAAAAAGGCATCAGATCCCCTGGAACTGGAGTTACAATAGCTGTGGGCCACCATGTGTGTGTTGGGAACAGAACCCAGAACCTCTAAGAGAGAAGCCAGTGCTCTCAGCCACTGAGCCACCTCTCCAGGCCTGGTTTGTTTGCTTTTGTTTATTTGTGTGACAGTCTTCACCCCCCCTCCCCCCCGATGTATCACAGACCTGAGCCGTCAGACTTGAGCCGTCAGACCTGGGCCATGAGACCTGAGCAGTCAGACCTGAGCTGTGAGACCTGAGCCATCAGACTTGAGCCATGAGACCTGAGCAGTCAGACCTGAGCAGTCAAACCTGAGCCATCAGACTTGAGCCATGAGACCTGAGCCATCAGACTTGAGCCATGAGACCTGAGCCATCAGACCAGTTCAGCTTCACTATTTTTGTTTTCAAAAATGTATTTTCAGGAGACAACGATCCTGCTGTGTAGCTCTGACTGTCCTCAAATTTGTGATAATCCTCCTGATTCATGTTCTCAGTCCTAGAACACATTCCTCAGCTACCACACCCTGCTGCATTGACCTCTATGTTGCCTGTTTGCAAGTTTGTATGTGTGTGTGTCCAGTCCTGAGGCCAGAGGTCAACCTTGGCTGCTATTTCTCAGCACAGGTGACCTTCTTGTTTGTTTGTTATGTCTCTTATTGGCCTGAGGCTTACGCTAGGATGGCTGTCCTGTGTACCCTGCATACACAGGATGGCACACCCCCTCCCCCCCCAAATTAAATAAATTTGTGTAATATAAAATGATTAATGAAAGGGAGTATGTTAACAATTTAATTAAACTTCAAAGTGAGTGAAATTATAAACTACTAAGCACTTTAGGAAATCAGAGTGGACTGTCTAGCCAGAGTGAGTGCTGTTCATAACTGGTCTAGCAGATCCAGCGGCACCCCATAATCTGAATTCTTCAGGAAGGTCCGGGAAGCCGCAGACATGCCGAGGTAGCCTATCCGCGGTCTTTGTTATCAGGAGGCACTGTTCTCCTTTCATCTTGTGAAAATTACATCCTTTCTGCTCGGAATGGACACAAAGCCGAGGCTTGGTAACTGAATCCCACTCAGCCCCTCTCGGGTTACACTCCTATTCATGTGGCCTTTCAAAGCTCCTGCTCAAACTTGGATGCTCCTCAGGTTTTGTCTGATTCCTGAGAGGTAGGGTCAAGCTATATTGAAGGGCTTTTAAAAAATGAAATAACATGCAGTCAGTGCTGCGTGGGGGGTATTGGCCTCTGCACACTCTTGAGAAGTGGGTGGTATTATTTAATCGATTTTTATTTTACATCTCCTTATTCCAAATGACCACAGTTAATCAGCTAGCAGTTTTCAGAGGAAAGATTTGCCCTCAAAGCCCATTTGGCTAATCTGCACTTTAACCAGCATCTCTAACTTCTGTTCTACAGTGCTATATGAACTGACTTCCAAATCCACATGCCAAAGTCTTCAGTCTCAGTCCATTTTCTGTTGCTAAAAGCAAAACACCTGAGATCGGGTACTTTATAAGGAATAGAAATTTATTTGGCTCAGCATTCTGGAGATTAGAAAGACAGCCAGTATATTAGCTCAACCTCTAGGAAAACTTTATTTCATCATAACATGGCATCATAGCATGGCAGAAGGTGTCACACCGTTAGACAGAACTGACTTAGTTAGAGTTTGGCAACTGTCAGGTCCTGAGACAGGAAAAGGTCTTTGTCCTTTATAAGGATGAGGAAAATCTGACCTAGAGACAGAAGAAAGCTTTCTTTCCCCCTCTGACAGCTGATGACGTCTGTCCCCTCCCCCAGCCATGCTCTGCGGCCTGCATGCCTGCTGTAGCAGCAGAGAGCAGAGGTCTGGCCATTTCTCTCCACTCAGCAATTGTGTGGCATCTGTTAGAGGTGTGCTACGACCATCCTGGGCTTGGCAGCCAGCATCAGGACCTGCCTGTCTCTGGCCCCCTTGCACCAGAGCTGCAAGTGAGCTGCCACAGCAGCTTGCATCTAGGTGCTTGGGATCTGAACTTAGGTCCCCGTGCTTGTGTAGCCACGTGTGTTCCTGACTGAGCCTCTCCTCAGCACCAAATAGTAGGTTCTTTTGCACAAACGCAATTATAGATGGACATCACCTGGATGATATGAGCAGGAAACAAAAATCTTCGGATTTTACCCATTTTTTATTTTAAGCATTTAAAGCTTTCTTCCCTTGCAATATCAGGAAAGCGCCCAATGATCTCAGCTAAACGCGCCAGAGGCCCTTCAGAAACCCTCATAAGTTATTGTCTTAGTTAGGTTTCTGTTGCTGTGACAAAACACCACTACCAAAAGCAACTTGGAGATGCAAGGATGTATTTCTTACATCTCCAGGTCACACGCTGCCACTGAAGGCAGTAAGGGAAAGAACTCAAGCAAGGCAAGGAGGCAGGAGCCATGCAGAGCCATGGAGTTGCTGCTTACTGGATTGCCCCCTCGGCTTGCTCAGCTTGCTTTCTTATACAGCACAGGACCACTAGGGTGGTGTTGCCCACAGTGAGCTGGGCCCTCACTCAGGAACTGAGAAAATGTACCATAGGGTTGTCCATCTGGTGGGGGCATTTTCTCTATTGAGTTTCCTTCTTCCAACATGACAACATCTTGTGTCAAATTGACATAAAACCAGCCAGCACAGTTTATCACTAATTTTTACAACAAAAAGAAGCACCTGTACCTTCTAGGGTTCCACTCTAACGGAGAATGTATTAGTCAAAGTCTTCTAGAGCACTGGTTCTTAACCTTCCTAATGCTGCACCCCGTTCACACAACTCCTTATGTTGTGGTGACCACCAACCATAAGATTATTTTTTGTTGCTGTTTCATAACTGTAATTTTACTTCTGTTATGAATTTGTGATGTAAATATCTGTGTTCTCTTAGGTGACCCTGTGAAAGGGTTGTTGAATCCCAAAGGGGCCGTGACCCACATGTTGAGAATCACTGTTCTAGCAGCCCAGATAGGATAGATATACACTGCACAGGTGCTTTATTTGATTGGCTTCCACAGTACAGACTGGGTGGTCCAACACTGGCCACACATATGGTGGAGAAGCTAGAACTAAAATCATGGTGTAAAGTTAAATACTAGACCATGAATAGACTAGTGCTTAAGAGGCAAGATTGAAGGTTCGAGGCTGGACTGTATAGCTACATAGCTCAAAAAAATATTTAGGGCCAGAAAGATGACTCAGCAGGTAAAGGTGCTTGCTGCCAAGCCTGACCACCAGAGTCCAGTCCCTAAGACCCACATGGTAGAAGCTGAGAACCAATCCCCACAAGTCGTTCTATAGCAAGGCTCTGCTAGCAGACCCTGCTTTTTAACTGTTAGGATCCAACTTGGGTTGTCACCTGTGCACAGCAAGCACATTGCCCACTGGGCCAACCGACCAGCCCTGCATTAACTGTTAAGTGCGTTATGTTCACTTGGTGGTTTGTTTAGGACTGACTTTACTTTTTACTCTTTATTTTCTTGGCTTTACTTCTGAAATTCCAACAAATCAGCAAAACAAAGAAGCCTTAAAGCTTTCTATAAAGGAAAAGTTCTTTCCCTTACTGCCTTCAGTGGTAGCATGTGACCTGGAGATGTAAGAAATACATCCTTGCATCTCCAAGTTGCTTTTGGTAGTGGTGTTTTGTCACAGCAACAGAAACCTAAGACAATAACTTACGAGGGTTTCTGAAGGGCCTCTGGCGCGTTTAGCTGAGATCATTGGGCGCTTTCCTGATATTGCAAGGGAAGAAAGCTTTAAATGCTTAAAATAAAAAATGGGTAAAATCCGTAGATTTTTGTTTCCTGCTCATATCATCCAGGTGATGTCCATCTATAATTGCGTTTGTGCAAAAGAACCTACTATTTGGTGCTGAGGAGAGGCTCAGTCAGGAACACGTGTGGCTACACAAGCACGGGGACCTAAGTTCAGATCCCAAGCACCTAGATGCAAGCTGCTGTGGCAGCTCACTTGCAGCTCTGGTGCAAGGGGGCCAGAGACAGGCAGGTCCTGATGCTGGCTGCCAAGCCCATCTAGGAGAATCAATGAACTCCAGGTTCCGTGAAAACACTATCTCAAAAACTAAGGTGGAGAACAGCTGAGGAAGACACTGGTGTCGATACCTTGCCTCCACATCCACATGTGCATTCACATGCGTGCACATACACACACATACAACACCCCCAACACACACAAAGAAACCATTGGTGCATCAGTTGTGGCAATATGCAAGAGTGCTCTGCTTCCCACTAGCTGAGAAAGACATTGGCTGTCAACATCTGGCCTCCACATGCACTCTTATGTATGCACATGCACGTACATATACACACACACAAACAGGCACACACACAGGCACACACACACACACACACACACACACACACACATACATATACATACAGGCACACACACGGGCACACACACACACACACACACACACACACACACACACACTGGAAGACTATTTGCAGCTATGTGTGAAAGTGGTACGCTTCACAACTGGCAGATTTCAAAAGGTCTGGATGTATAGAACCATTAAATATCTGGGGTTGTAGGTTGAGCCCTCATATTTAGCAAGGATGTTTTTGAAGTCATGTGAAGCAGTAACTCTCTGGATAGAAAAAGAATAGCATCAGGAACCACCAGCAGATGCCCTGAGACAGCTGGAGAGATGTGGTTGATCTGACCTGCTTCTCAGCGTTCTCCAGGGGACATACTCTGTTCAGCCCTGGCTCCTGCAGGACACTTCAGAAGCCAGAGAGACACTGCTGTGATTCAAGTCTTCCTTCTGTGGTCACCATGGTAACTATCATGAGGGCTGAACAGTAAGTGAAAAAAGAAGATAATGCTAAACAAAGTAGAAAAACATTACAAGTCCTAAGGAGCAGCTCCTGTTTGACCGTTTGTGGAGAAAGGAATTTGGTACTTGCATATCTATGTGTGTTCACAGCCATTCTGTAACTCTGGTTTTTCAATGCTCTTCTTTCATACTCTTGATGATTACACACGGCCATATTCATTTGACATGGGATGACAAATTGCATTTGAATTTGTCAGGTTGAAAGGTCAGCCCTGTTCGCCATTAGACAGTGAGGCTCCATCAAAGTGTCTCAGTCATGGGAACATAGCTGGAATCCTCAGGCACTCTCTGCTGCAACCCAGTCCATCCTTACAGATGCTGAGTTTTGCATGGCTTGGTGCAAATCCTGATGCCCCACTTCTGAAGGTGGGGCAGAGCCGGGACACTGGTAGAGGAAACCACATATTGCCTAGTATGCTGGCTTCCATCTGGGAATGGTTCATAGGAACAGCCCAAAAGTTTGAATAAGATCTGTTTCCTGAACCCTAAAGAAAAGGTACATTCTCCAAGGCATTGTGGTGTGAGAATAAGCCCCCCTAGCCAAAGATACATCCTGAAGTGTTAGGAGGGGTGCAAAACTACCCCTTCACTTCTGAACGTGCAGGCACAGGAGCCAGAAGTTGCCCGTGGTAAGATGGGTCGAGCAGCCTCTGCACATCTGTATACCTGATTCAGAAGGCTTTACTGCTCTAAGGTTTTGTGGATTCAGTTCAAAGTAATGGACTGACTCCAAGGTGCTTGGATGACCTATGACCTCTCTGTGTCTCTGTGTGTGCATTCGAATGTAATGACACACACACAGAAACATGCGCAGAGACACCCACAGAGATGCACAGGGCAGAAGGGGCTCATCAACCCGCATGCTACCCATTCCTCAATGTTGTTGGCTTTGTATTGTATGTTGTTTCTTTTTCTGTTTCGTTCTCTTCCCTCCCTTCCTCCCTCCCTTCCTCCCTCCCTTCCTTCCGTCTTTTTTTTTGAGGTACTCTACTGTGCAGTTCAGCTGGCTTCACCTCTATAGTCCTCCTGCTTTAGCCTCCTGGGCACTGGAATCAAAAAGGTGAGCAACCGTATCTGACTCTTTGAAGAGCTTTCTTAGTGTAAAGAAATTATAAATAAATAAAATACTCAGGAAATTTCTTTTATAGACTTCTAAGCATCAGCTGACAAAAATAACTGATAGGTTAACTTAAGAAAAAAGTTCTTCTCATTGTGAAGTCTTTTTAAGTCATTTCCTATGCTTTAGTAAAACCTTTTAAAGATAATTATTTACTTCTTCCTTTCTGCAACCTATGCCATTGACTGACCTAAACAAAGTAGTATCTTAAATATGTCTATTGATAACTATGCTGAAAACTATGGTAATCACATGTATTTTTGTTAGAAATACATACTAAAGTCATGGATCTATAACAAAAACTCTACAATTCAGGTTTTTCTCTTCACCAAGTATTCAATGTTATTATTATATTTATTACATTTGCCTCTTACTATGTTAGTGAGATTCAAAATCTTTATATCTATTTTCTAATCTAATTTCCTGCTATCCCAATGAGATAAATAGAAATATGCCACAGATATTTTAGATGAGACGCAGAAAGGTTAGGTTATTTGCACAAACTCACACAGCATGTGAGTGGCAGAGTTGGGGTTCAGGTTCACGTCCTCCTGTTCTAAAGCCAGGGCTCTGACAGGCTATGATGTGTTGATGGTAAGTGGTCCCCAAGCATCTGATACTCTCTGTACAGTTCAGGTCTGTACTCTGCAGCGGGTAGTCTCCATGAAGCATTTCAGGGAATACCTGTCCTGGCCTGCAGGCACCAGCAGATGCATGAAGAGGATTGTAGTGAACGGCTAAACAAAAGAGGCAGATAAGATGGATGTGCTGGTGGAGGCTATTGCATCCAAAGCTCGCATGAGTTAGATTCCCAGATCCACATGGTGGAAGAAGAGAACCAACTCCACCAAATTGTTCTCTGACTCCCAGGTTTGCTCCATAACCTGTGTGCCTCTTGCCTCCCAACACAGTCATACACACACAAACAAAAATGAACAAAACTAAAAAAAAAAAAAAAAAGATCAACAGAAGTAACGTACACCATAGGAGAGATTTGCTAGCAAACTCATGAGCCATTTAGTTGAGAGATGAGACCAGGTGAAAGAGAAATCCAGATCCTGTGTTCATGTGAAAATAAGGAAATCCTGACCAAGAGAGTTCACAGCTGTTTGTCACACATCGAAGACAAGCAGAACTTTGAAGTGATGGTAGTGTTGACAGGCATGTGCACATCGCAAGTCAGCCAAAGAAATGTTCACTTCAGTCCTTTCTAGAGAAGCTCTGGAAGATGACTCTAGATAACTGAGTTTGAACTGAGCTCAGTCTGTTTTCTAGTCCTTGGGTATCCCCCCCCCCCAAAGACGCAGGGGATTTAGTTCAGTTCTCTACATTTTGCTTTTCAAATTAAACCAAAGTAGAAAAATCACAGAACTTCTTTGATTTTGAAAAACATACTCTCTTGTGTGATTTTGAAGAAACTGTATTTTATTTATTCTTCCTTTGACTTTGAGTAAATTTTATTTTTTAAATGGCTTTGAGATCTCATCTTACTCTGGCCAGGATTGTTGTCATGGAGAAAACAAATGACAGTGAAAGGCAAGGAAGAAGAAGCTGTCTTCACTGCTGGTGGAGTGTGGGCTTGTGAGTCACCACAGAGATCCATCTTCACTGCTGGTAGAGTGTGGGCTTGTGCTTCACCATAGCTGAGGAAGAAAAAACCATTGTCACTGCTAGTGAAGTGTGAACTTGTGTCACCATTGTAGAGACATCACCATGGACACTTCTCAAAAAACTAAAAATAGGACTACCATTGAACTGGCTCAGCTATCTACTGGTGTTAGAGGCACAAAGGTTCTTGTGCCCACAAAGTTATGGAACCAGGCATGTTAGAGGCACAAGAGCCTCTCCTCAAAGGAGGAGATAGCTGTTTTCCTCCCAAAAGGCTGGGAGTTGATGTTGTTATCTACCTGGTGACTTTTCTGCTATTCGTGGGCACACTCAACCCCCACTTCTCCCAGAATGTTTATTGAAGACTCTCACTTCCTAGATCTTTATCTTTGGATCCTTGGGACCAGGAGTGTCAAGCATCCTTCATAGCCTTCGGATCTTTATGTTATCTCTATCAGAGACCACAAATAGATTCTAGGCCTCTTGGCTGTAGAATCCACCCTCAGGGGCACTAAAAGAAGTTTCTATGTAGTCACACCCTAAGCTTTATTGTGCACCTAGAATTGGAATGTTTCCTGGGAAACTGGAATGGGAATAATTGTTCCTGGAAACGTTCCCCAAAATTGTACTGTGTTTTAAATACCCTGACAAACTGCCTGGCATCAGACTCCCAAGTTTGATCTAGGTTGATAAAGTCAATCTGAACCAAGTTTCCATTCTCATCTCTGTGGTTTGATTTCCTGCCTGGACACCTGCAGGGTCTCCTTCATACTGACAGATTATTAGATAAATAAAATGTGGGGTTTTATTCAACCAAAAAGAAAAATAAAATCATGACAAAAATGGTCTGGAAATCATTATGTGGAATGAAAGAATCTGGAGAAGCTTGTGCTCCCATTCGTATGCAGAACTGAGATGTAAAACTGTGTGTGTAGGATAACCAGGGGAGGCTCAGTGAGGATCTAGTACTGATGGTGTCACAGAAACCAGAGGTTTGCTAATGAAGATGTGTGGACAGAGGGATATACTGTGAGACACACTCTGTCAGTGACTTACTTTGAGATGCCCCCAAGTGAGACACTGAGATGCAGATCAATGCAAAATCAAGAGTTTATCCAAGTGTCAGGGTCGACCTTCAATTAGTCCCTCAAGGTGAGTGACTAGAAGGCGAATGTCTCTTACAAGCAGTTTTTATACTTTTTAGGGGCACAGGCTACATCAGCAAGGTTACAGCTCAAACATATTGGCTAAGCATATTGACCTTTAAATCTATAGGCTAGCAAGCATGACACGCATTTGAACTCTACCTGGGACTTTCCAGAGGGTCAGGTGACTTTCAGTCAGTACATTCTGAGAATTTTTCTGAGAATTTTTTACTCAAGAATGTTCCTGTGGGTGGAGAATGGAACTTGGTCTAGCCTTGACCCCAGGTGGGAGGGGGAAGCTGTAAGGAGGGCGTGGGACTGGGAAAACCCTTAGGGTCCCTCAGTACAGCTTCGGAGATGAGACATTTTCTATGCCTAGTTCTTTGTTGTCATTGTTGCTGATGTGTGTGTGTGTGTGTTTGTGTGTGTGTGTGTGTGTGTGTGTGTGTGTGTGTGTGTGTGTGTGTAGGCTATAAAAATAAAAGGGAGACCAAAATAGGAAAGGAAGAGATCTTGAGAAGAGTAACAGAATGCAAGTTACATTAAAGCAGAAGGGGGATGTCTTAGCTAGGGTTCCATTACTCTAATGAGACACCATGACCAAGGCAACTCCTATAAAGGCAAACACTTAATTGGGGCTGGCTTACAGCTTCGAGGTTCAGTCCATTATCATCATGGTAGGAACACGGCAGCTTCCAGGCAGGCATGGTGCAGGAGGAGCTGAGAGTTCTACATCTTGTTATGAAGGCAAACAGGAGAAGACTATTCAGTCAGCTACGAGGAGAGTCTCCAAGCCCACCCCCCACAGTGACACACTTCCTCCAACAAGGCCAAACCTCCTAATAGTGCCACTTGCTGGGTCAAGAATATTCAACCCACCACAGAGCAAATAATGCCTTTAATCTCAGCACTCGGAAGGCAGAGGTAGGCAGATCTCTGCGAGCTCGATGCCAGCCTGGTCTACAAAGCAAGTCCAGGACTTCCAGGGCTACACAGAGAAAACTTGTCCCAACAAAACAAAACAAATCACCAAAACTGCATGTAGCAGCATGAATCTATAATCCCAGAACTTCTATGGGCAGATGGGAGACAGAGACAAAATAAATAATTGCCCAGAAACTCATGGGTCTGATAGTCTGGACACACAGAGAAACAAAACCAGGAGGGATACTGCCTCAAGTGTAGAAGCAGAGAACTGAGTTCTCAACATTGTCCTTTGACCTCCACTTATGAGATGTGGCACATGCCTACCTCTGCTCACACACAGAAATAATGCAGTAAAACAACAGCAAGACAAAAACCCAAAATGAGTGGAACATGAAAAAATATGAAGATATCACCAATGACCATACTGATCCATAAAAGAATGCCATGCTAAAAGCATGGAAAATATCTTCATTATTAGGAGAAAATTCTCCAAATCTAAAAAACAAAAGGTACACAAGCACCAAATTGATAGGATCAAAAAAGAAACTGCCTGTCTTAGTCACTGTTCTACTGCTGTGAAAAAACACTATGACCAGAGCAGCTCTTATAAAAGAAAGTTGGGGGCTTGCTTACAGTTTTATATAGTTAGTTCATGATTATCATGGTGGGGAGTGAGGCAGCGTACAGGCAGGCATGGGGTTGGGGCAGTAGCTAAGAGCTTACATCCTGGTCCATAAGTTTCAGGAGGGGTGGGTGGGGTGTGGGTGGGGTGGGGGGGCAGACAGAGACAAAGAGAAAGAGAGAGACACAGAGAGAGGGAAAGAGAGATAGAGAGACAAAGAGACAGAGACAGAGATGAGACAGAGAGAGAAAGACAGAGAGACTGGGCTCAAATGGCAGGAGTTTTTGAAACCTCAAAGTCCAATCCCACTGACACCTCCTCCAACAAGCCCACACCTCCTAATCTTTCCCAAACAGTTCTAGTAACTGGGGACCAAGCATTTAAATATATGAGCCTATGGAGCCCATGTGTTTCAAACCACCACCCTCCCCAGTACAAGAACAGCAAATATGGCTAGAACAGTAAATATATAGAACAAAGAGAACAGTGAGAGCCAAAAGTGAGGGCAGGTGCTTTCCCACCCCAGGAGCAGTGCCCAGGTGGTGTGGGGTAAGTGCAGTGAAACCTCCTCCCGGAGAGGCCATGCCCAGTGGCAGAGCAGACATGAACCTGACAAGTTAGTTCCCCATAGACTAGTAGACTGTATTAAAAAAGAAGGAGGAGGAGGGGGAGGAGGGGGGGAGGAGGAGGAAGAGGAGGAGGAGGAGGAGGAGGAGGAGGAGGAGGAGGAGGATAATCAGAATCAGAATCAGAATCAGAATCAGAATCAGAATCAGAATCAGAATCAGAATCATCTATCTATTTGCTATTTCCAGATATGGTGGCACATAATCCCAGTTCTCAGGAATCAGAGGCAGGTAGAGCTCTGAGACTGAAGCTAGCCTGGTCTATAGAGTGAATTCCAGGACATGCAAGGTACACAGAGAACTACTGTCTTGAAAAGCAATACAAAATAAAACAAGAATGACAAAAAGAATTCCCACTGTTTTTAACCGTCGTGATTCACTGTCAAAAACAGACACACTAGGTGTTCCAAGCAAAGTGAACTAGAGAGTAAGCAGATGTCACTCTTCTGATATTGAAAAAATATATTTCAAACCAAAATTAGTCAGGAGAGATATAGAACACAAGTGCAAGCAATCTCATAAAATAAACACCACTGCATATAATACCACAGAGTATCCATAACACAGCAAACTGACTTTAATAGTCCACCATCACAAACAGACAGGTCATTCTGAAAAAGTAAACAGAAATGTTGAGACGAGATGGACATCTGCAGGACATCACATGCAAATACATTCCTTCCATATCACCATAAAGGGACACAGATAGGAAAAGGAGTCAAAATGTCTTTATTTGCAAATAATATGATTCAATACATAAGAGACCCTAAAGACTCCACCAAAAAAACAAAAAACAAAAACCCACTTAGAGATGATAAATACTTTCAGCCAAGATACAAGACACAGCTATAACATACACATATCAGTATCTTTTCTATATGTCAATGACAAACATTGAGAAAGAATGAAGAAAGCAGTCCCATTTAGAAAAGTCTCAAAAATATCATGGAATGAGTCTAATCAAGTGTGGTAGTTTGAATAAGAGTGACCCCCATAGGCTTATAGATTTGAAAGCTTGATTATCACTATTTGAACAGAGGTCTGGCCATGCTGGAGTGGGTGTGGCCTTGCCAGAGGGGGTGTCACTGGGGGTGGGCTAAGCCAGGCCCAGTGGCTCCCTCCCGCTGATCAGGAAACAACTTTCAGGTGTTTCTTCAGCACCATGCATCCTGCATGAGGGCAAATGAACTAAACCTCTGACACTGTAAGCAAGCTCCAGTTAAATGCTTTCCTTTATAAGACTGTGGTCATGGTATTGTCATGGTGTCTCTTCATAGCACTGGATCACTGACTAAGACACCAAAGAAGTGATAGATCTCCACGACACAAACTTTAAATTACTGAAGAAGGAGGTTGGCGAGGACACTAGAAGATGGAAAGACCTACTGTGCACACGGATTGGAATATCAATGTTGTGAACATAGCCATCTTACCTAAAACAATTTACAGATTCAATGGGATTTTAGTAAAAATTTAAAAACACTGTACAGAAATAGAGAAAAATCTTAAAATTCATATGAAGCACAAAAACCCCATTGAAGGTTTCATTTTAATTGATATCAAGTTATACTTTAGGGTCACAGTAAATGAAACTAGCCTAGATGTTCTGTAGATCAATGGGACAGCGTAGAGGGAACGTACAGAAGGTATTATAAGCTACATGAGCTACAGTCATCTGATTTTTCATAAAGATGACAAAAGTAGACACTGAGAAAAGACAACATCTTTAACAAAAGGTGATAAAGAGAGTTGCTATTTACATGTAAAAGAATGAAACTTGGTCCCTATGTCTCACTCCGTGCATAAATCAACTCCACGTGAACCAAAGACCTTAATGTCAGACCCAGAGCTTGGAAGCTGCTAGAGGAAAAATTACGGAGGACACTTTAAGACAGAGGCAGATCAGGATTTTCTGAATAGGACTCTAGTTGCCTAGTAAATAAAAGAACTGCATGAAATGATAAAACTTCACTTCAGCAAAGGAAATAGTTAATTGAGTGAAGGGATGGCTTATAGAATGGGAGATCTTTACCTGTTATACATTCAAAAGATGATTAATATCAGAAAATATAAAGCACTCAAGACAAAACCTAAAACAAACCAAAAAACCCCCAAAATCAAACCAAAACAAAGCTCATTCAGAAGACATAGTTTATTGAATTAAAAGCCCAGTGTAGCAAATTAGTGACAGTGGAAAGGGACAAGAGAACGTATGGGGTTAATATAATTGAAACATACTATGTACAAAAATTTCATAACAAAACTGTTATTGACTTATATTAATTAAACCACTAAGAGATTATACACTAACGAGTCATTCAGTCTGGTGCATGTACTTGGTTATGCCATTTAGGAGATTAGAGCAGCAGCTGTTGGCCAGGCTCTGCAGGGAGGAGCAGAGATACATACCTCTCCTCAGCACTGAGCGAGTCCTACATGACCTCTGAATCAAACGAGCCAGGTTTGGTCTTTGATGTTGTCACTCAGTGGCAACATGTCATAGGTTGAATTGGGTTCCCTCCAAGCTGCTATGTTACTGTCCTGATCAAAACACCCTAAGACATGGCCAGGTAGAGAAAGGAAGCCCTGCTGAGAAAGGGAGTCCTTCATTTTGTGCTGAGCTCAGACAGCTATCCAGATATGGGGGACTGCAACCTTAATAGCGGGGGGCATGTCAGAGGACCATTTTGTGGGATTGGTTTGCTTTCTTCCACCTTTATGGAAGTTCTGTCATCAGGTTTGGGCAGCATCTGTTAAACACTGAGCCATCTTACTGCCCCTCCCCCATCCATTTTTCTTTTTGTATTTAGTTTACTTCCCATAACATAACGTTCTTCAGTTTATTCATGCTGTTCCAAGTGGCAAGATCTCAGTTTTTACAGTTGATCAACATTGCATGTGTGTGTGTGTGTGTGTGTGTGTGTGTGTGTGTGTGTGTGTGTATGGTACATTTTCATGACTCGGTATTGCATTTATCCATCAGTGGACAGTTAGGTGGCTTCCAATGGACACTGTACTTACAATCTGTGATGTGCAGCCTTTGGTTTCCTGGGGTCTATGCCAGACAGTGATGCTGGGTCATCTGGAGTTTTAAATTTTCTGAGGAATAGCCATATTCTCTTCTTTCTTTTCTTTTCCTTTCTCCTTCTTTCTTTCCTTCTTTCCTTTCATTCTTCCTTTTTCTTTTTCTTAGAAAAAACTAAGAAAAACAGAAGAAATGATTTCTTTGTGCAGTCTTGGCTGTCCTGGAACTAGCTCTGTACACCAGGCTGACCTCAAACTCAGAAATCTGCTTGTCTCTGTCTCCTGAGTGTTGAGATGAAAGATCTGTGCCACCATAGCAGGGCCTTGAGGACTGCTTATTTCAAACTGACATCTACCTGACACTGACTTTTAAGAAGATGTTAAGCCAGGATAGTGGCTATGCTTGTAATCTTAGCATTTAGGAGGCTGAGGCAGAAGGGTTGCCATTAGCCCCAGACTTAGTAAGTTTTAGGCCAGCCTGAACTACATAGTGAGACCCTGTCCCCTCCCCCCAAAAATCTAAACAACAACAACAACAACAACAACAACAAAACAGTTAAAATTTCCGATCAGTCTTCTACTTGCAAGGCAGCCAATAATAACACTTGAGTCCCCACACTACTCTGAGGGCGCAGCAGCCTTTGGCGCTCAGGGTACTCGGTTGCCCGCACTACTCTGAGGGCACAGCAGCCTTTGGAGCTCAGGGTACTCGGTTGCCCACACTGCTCTCAGGGCACAGCAGCCTTTGGCGCTCAGGGTACTCGGTTGCCCACACTGCTCTCAGGGCGCAGCAGCCTTTGGCGCTCAGGGTACTCGGTTGCCCGCACTGCTCTCAGGGCGCAGCAGCCTTTGGCGCTCAGGGTGCTCGGCTGCCTCAGTTGCCTTGTAACTGCAATTGTTTGGTGAATTCTGAGAGCAGTCCCAATTCTACGCATGACCTGTACTTTTTTATTGTGGGAATCCAATAACCCAAGTGGAAACAGAGCCCGCTTGAGGGCTTCAAGCCACAAAAGGATATTATCTGATTCATATTTTCAAAAGCTTTTAAAGTTACTTCTGGCTGCTTCACAGAAAATACATTCTAGGGAGGAAAAAGTGAGAGGAGGGGCTAGGCTAGCAGGGTAGGAGTTTGGTCAGGACGGGATGGCAGTCTAGACTAGACAGTCAGAGGAGAAGGGAAGATTTGGGACGTTTTATTTTATTTATTGAGACAGGGTACCCAGGATAGCCTTGAACTTGCTGTGTAGTCATGAGTGGCCTTGAAATTCTGATTTTCACATCTCTGCTTCTGGAGTGTTAGGATTATACATGTATATCTCCACTCTCCATCTATGAGGTCCTAGGGTTAAAGCACTGCTTTCTGCATGCTGGACAAGCATTCTACCAACTCAGTTCTACCTCTCGCCCTGGGGCGTACTGCAAAAGCAAGCTAAGAGTATTTAGAGAAGGGCTGATAGGCAGGGGCAGAGCAATGAGAGGCAGGGGATGAATGGCTCTTGGGCAAGGTGTTTAATGGTATCATTTACTGGTAGGAAACCAGACCTGGTGAGAGTATTCTAGGCTGGACATGTGTGACTGCCGACTTGGCATAGCTCAGAATCACCACAAAAGAGAATCTCAGTGAAGGATTGTCTACATCAGTATCCCGGTTAGATTTTGTCAACATGAGCACAGCTAGAGCTGTCTGGAATGAGGAGCATCAGTTGAGAAGATGCCTCCATCTGACAGCCCACAGACAAGTATGGGCATTCTCTCAGGTACTGATTGCTGTGAGTGGCAGCACCACTGGCAGAAAGGTGGTCATGAGTTAAGGTATAAGGAAGATGGCTGAAAATCAAAACATCTTTGAGGTCTCATCTTATTCCAGTCAGAATGATGAAGATCAACAAAACAAAAGCCAGCTATTGCTGGGGGGGTGTGGGTAGAGGAGCCCTCATCCGCTGTTGGTAGGACTGCAAACTGATCCAGGCCCTCCAGAAATCAGTGCGGAGAACCCTCAGTAAGCTAAAACTAAATCCACCACATGACCCAACTATCCCATCTTTGGCGTATGACTAAAGGACCCAGCTTCCTACCGTACAGATATTTTCTCAGACATGCTCATTGACGCTCTAGTCACAGTTGCTAGGAAAGGGAAATGACCTAACTATCCTTCAGCTGACAAATGGATGACAGAAATGTGGTCAAACATGCTATGGCACACTATTTTGTTGTAAGGAAAAATGAAACCAAGAAATTTGCAGATCAATAGACTGTACTAGAATATATTATTTTGAGAGAGGTAACCTGGACCAAAAAGATAGTGTCCTCTCTCTATCTCTATCTCTTTCTGTGTCTATCTGTCTCTGTTTCGCTCAATCTCTCTGTCTCTGTTTTTTGAGACAGGGTTTCAATATGTAGCTCTTACTGTTCTGGAACTCACTCTATAGACCAGATGAAAGTGAACCTTTCTGAGAAGATGACATGGTGTCTACCTGTTGTGTTGTATGCAGGGAGAGAGAGACAGAGAGAGACAGAGAAAGACAGAGACAGAGAGACACAGAGAGAGAGATAGAGAGAGAGAGAGAGATAGATTATTTTAATGTACTTGTCCCTCCTCTGGGACACGTCCTTGGTCTGATGGGTACCAGCTCCCTGCACAGATTCCTGCTTTGGCCCCCGCATGTGTTATTATGAAATCCATGGGTTATTCAGAGGAGATTCGCTCTGTTGAGCAGGAGAAATGCAGCTAAAGAAACATGGTAACAAGGCTCATCAGATTCTTCTGTTGGTAGTGACCTTTCTCCTTAACCCTGGTAATGTGTTGTTTTGGGTTTTAAAGATAAATCACAAATCTCACATTTCTTTCATTTGGCTTGCACTTGACATAGACTTCCACTCGCTAAGAAAGTTTAGAAGCTAGAAAAGTATTATCATGATTGAACTTCTGGAAAAAATGCAGTGAACTAAGAATGATATTGTAAGGGCTGGGTATGTAGCTCAGTTGGCACAGTGTTCCATCCCCAGCATGGCTCAAAACCAGACGTTGTGGGGCTCATCTACAATCTTGTCCTTCAGGAGGTGGAAGTAGGGTGCTGGTGGGGTTCAGGACCAGCCTGGTCTACAGGAAGTAGGATGCTGGAAGGGTTCAGGACCAGCCTGGTCTACAGGAAGTAGGATGCTGGAAGGGTTCAGGACTACTGATGCCATTTTAAAACAAAACAAATCAGCATTGTATTTGAAAGGAGGGAAAGTTATGTTGAGGCAGGAGTGAGTTTCTTACCAAAGTAGCAAACACCATCAGTTGTGCTGCTATTTCCTAGCAACTGTACAGGGTCCCAGGCATCAACACAACCTCACACGAGGCCCTCCCATCCAAGCATCTGCTGTGAAAACAAAAAATGACTTCCACTAGAATATATGCCACTGCTCAGTTCCCAAATTATTGTTTTTCCTCTCCTAGGACAGACCTGAAATCCATCTTGATCCTCAGAAATCCAACCTCTCCTTGGAACCAAGAATCACATTTAGCTTAAGATAGCTGGGTTTTTGTTTTGTATCCCTAAGCTCTGTCATTTCGGTCATCTTGTAGCATCTTCAGGATCTTGATTCTCTATCAAACCTCAGACAATGGGCTACTGTGACACCATTGTAGGTGGTGCCACATTAGTTGTAACTTCCACAAGGACCCTTCTTGCTCTGTCCTTCCATTCCCACCCAGAAGGGGGAGCTACTGGCAAGAACAGAGCATTAGCCATGGAGCACGTTGACCCAAACTGAGAAGTATTTTCCTTTCTGTGGAGTGGAACTCCAGCCGTTGAAGGCAAACACCTGTAATCTCAGCATCCCTGAGACTGAGGTGGGAGGACTGGGATTTCAAGGCCATCCTGGGCTGCATAGCAAGACCGTGTCTCAAAAACAAGGCCAGTAAAAGTATCCATGGTGCCTTCTCTTTACACATTGCCTTTCTTTAGGTTATATTGTTTGTTTTGGTTTATTTGATGTTCTTGCTTCATCTGAGAGAGTAGGAATTATTAAAATCAAGCTGGGGTCACCAGCAAAGTTATATTATGTGTCTCTATTATGAAGTAAGTGAGCTCAAACTACTTCATAGATGTAGCCATGAATTTGTAAGAAAAATGAAGCTTTGGCTTTAGAGACTTTATATGTCCATGTTGGTGAGGAATGTCACTATTCTTCCGCATCTCTGAAGACCTCTTTGGAGGTGATCTGAATGTTGTAGAGAACTATTTCCTGACTCACAGCTGTGCAAATCCCCTAGGCAGCCATGAAATGGCTTGTTTTTGCTTAGCTCCACACAGCTCCCTGACTAGTCCAGGGTGCGAACTGTCTTGCCATCGACTCCTGTTAATTGTTTTGTGTAACTGTGGGTGGGCCTCTCTATACCTACTCTTACTCTGAATAATGACACAGAGACCTTTATATTTATTAATAGCTTCAGGCACTGGCACTATAGCTGGGCAGATTCTAAGCTATTCTAACCCAATAATACTGGCCTGGATTATTTTCAGTCACATGGCCTATTACCTGACATCTTAGTCTTGCCGGGCCTCTTTCTTTATCAGTGTTCCAATGGTGACTCTCTTGCACCTCTCTTCTCCCAAGACTTCCTCTCTCTGTCCGGAAGTCTCACTTTACTATTCTGCCTTTTGCTGTAGGCCATAGGCCTTATATTTTAACTAATCAGAAGGTGCCTTAGGCGGGCAAGGAAGGACAGAGAAACATCTTCACACAACTTACAAACCCATCACTCCAACAGTTTCGTTGTTGTTTATTTGTTTTTTATAGACAGGGTCTTTCTCTGTAGTCTTGACTGCCCTGGAATTTGCTATGTAGACATAGCAAAAGGATAGCCTTAGACTCACAGACACCCACCTGTCTCTGTCTCCCAGCTGCTGGGATTAAAGGTGTGTGTCATCACACCCAGCTTGTCAATTGTTATTTCTGTTCTAAGCTATGCCAACTGTCGCACGGAATTTATGCCTATTCTTCAGTTAAAATGTGTTCATTCACACATTCGTGCAGAAGTATACAACCACTTGGAAGAATCGCATGAGCTACGGACTGACTGTCCTTGAGAAAGTAGAGAAGGAATGCTCTTTAGACGCTGTTGTACAGATCAGGGCTTGATCTTTGGGGTGTGTGTGTGTGTGTGTGTGTGTGTGTGTGTGTGAAAGAGAGAGAGAGAGAGAGAGAGAGAGAGAGAGAGAGAGAGAGAGAGAGAGAAGAGAGGGAAGGGGAGAGGGGGAGAGGGACAGAGAAGGGGGAAAGAGTCCTAGATAGAGTTTAAGAAATTGGATCACATGACTGTGGAAGCCGGCAAGTTAAAAATCCTCATCTCAAATATGGAGGCTTGTGGTCTGGAGATCTAGTGGAGTGGTAAGAGGTGTGAATTCCAACTGCTCAAAAGAGAAGTGTGTATGGTAGGGGATCAGTCTTCTACTCACACCTTGGCCCAACTGAATGGAGGCCATTTGCATTATGGAGGGTATCCTGAAGAGACTCTAGCCAGCTTGCAAACATAGCTCTGGCAGGCCTCCCCCCCACCTTGCTAGAAAATGTTAGATTACATTCCAAAACTAACCCCCAAGGTCTGTTCCTTTATTTGTTCACTTCCTCCTCCCGAGGCTGACTACCAAGAACCAGTTTTCAAAGTAGTGAAGTCCAACAACCAAAAGCCCCCCTTTGGGTCACTTAATTAATATGCTGAATTAAAATGAAACATTTCATTATAACACATGGTTTTCTCTTGTACCTTTATAAACTTCCATTTTCCTATGTGCCAAATCTGTCTCCTCTCTATCCAGAAGCTGTCTTTTGTCACAATCCAGGACAAAAGCCCTCCCCCACACTCCCCTCCTCTCTCTCTATGGTTCCCTTCCCCTTCTCCCTCATCCTCTTTCTCCTGTCTTTGTCTTTTACTCTCTGTCTTCTGTTCCTTTGAATAAATAAATCTCTCTTATGCTGAGAACTTTGTCATGGATGCCTTGAGGTTCCCTACATAACCCACTAATTAAAATGTTAATCACACAAACATTGCAGTTATGTAGACCATGTTACTGTGTACCATGGCCCAGCCGAATTGACACAATCGATGACCCCCAGGTGTTTAGAAGTCTTTTGCTATGGTGATAACTTGCCTTCGAGTCTACTCACTTATGATGGCTATTCCTGGTTGTCAACTTGACTCTATCTGGAATGAACTATAATCCAGAAATGGAGGGCATACCTGTGATCCAGATCTTGAGACTGGATGACACATGCTTTTGTTTTGGATCTTGAAGCATAGTGGCCATTAAAAGCTTAGGCCTGGTCTGGAGAGATGGCTCAGCAGTTAAGAGCACTGACTGCTCTTCCAGAGGTTCTGAGTTCAATTCCCAGAGACCACATGGTGGCTCACAGCCATCTGTAATGGGATCTGATGCCCTCTTCTAGTGTGTCTGAAGACAGCTACAGTGTACTCATATAAATAAAATAAATAAATCTTTAAAAAAGTATATTTTAAATTATGTTTATTTAAAAAATTATGTCCATGTCTGAGGGCCTGAATGTATGCATGTGTGCCACATGTGTGCAGGAACCTGAGAAGGTTAGAGAGAGAGCATCAGATTCCCAAGAACTGTAGCTACAAGTGGTTGTGAGCTGTCCATATGGGTGCTTGAAACAAACCCATGTCTTCTGAAAGAACAGCAAATGCTCTTAACTGCTAAGCCATCTCTCTAGTCCCTGACTCATGTGTGTGTGTGTGTGTGTGTGTGTGTGTGTGCGTGTGTGTGTAGGCATGAGCCACCATGCCTGGCTGCTATCAGTGAATGTTAATGAGTTTTACTATGACATTTCATGTATGAATACATCATAATGATCATATTGGCCTCCAGTGGTTGTTCTTGCTCCTCCCCTGCTGTTCTCTCATAGTCTAGCTTCTATTTTTATTTATTATTATTTTTTAACTTTCTAATCACATGAAGTTTTTTGTTTGTTTGAGATAGGATCTCTCTCTACATAGTCAAACTTGATCTCCTTCTGTCTTGGCCTTCTCAGTACTGGCTCACAGGTGTGTCACCATGCTCAGTTTTGGTCTAACTTTTAGAATCTAGATTATGCACATGAAAAATTATGTCATTTGTCTTTCTGAGCTCAGTCTAGCTTTTTCACTTAGCACGATAATCTTTAATTTGGCCTATTTTTTTTTTTTTCTGTAGAAGGCATGGTTTTTTTTCTTCCTGCCTCCTACAGTGGCTGCCAGATGGCCTTATGTCCAAGTGCAGCCTCCCCCACTTCAGGCTGTGAATACTCATTAATAAACTGCAGTTGATCTCCTCTGCTGTGAGGTGTTGCATGTTCATCCCTCTCCAGAATCCTAGGGTGTGAGTGCCTTCATCATCACCATGTGAAGTGGAGACTATCAAAACCTGGTGGGAAGCAACATCAGCAGCTGGAGATGCCCCTCTGAGGAGTTGGTACCACCCTGGGCAAAGGGCTTGTCTTTGGGTGTGCCTTCCAAGTTGTAAAGCAGAAGTTGTTGGGGTCTTGAGTCACCTCTGTTTGCCTTGATTTACTTATATTTCCGCTTTTGGAAGAATCCTTGTCAACAACCCAGGTTTTGTCTTTCAGGGCTAGCCTGTCAGCACTGCACAACTTGAGGTCAAGACTGGCAGACAGGAGAGTATCTAGGCAGCTGGGCTGATCTAAGCCTCTTCAAAGTACCTCCACTTCTTGAGACTTTTAGGCAGTTAACTAGCTTGAAAGCTTTTTAGACAGTTCAGCTGATCAGAGCCTCTCATAGACAGTTCTTGTGGTAAGAGCCTGTCTGCCAGCAGTCCTTACTGCTTATATATGCTTCAGGATGGAGGTTAGTTTCAGGGACTTCCTGAGCCTTATAGTTTTTACTTCCTGAGGATAACATGCTTCCCTACAGGATGGAATTTTTCCCCTCCCTTTCCAACAGTGGTTCTCAACCTTGCTAATGCTGTGACCCTTTAATACAGTTCCTCTGGTGTGGTGACCCTCCAACCATACAAGTATTTTGTTGCTACTTCATAACTGTACTTTTGCTACAGTTCTGAATTGTAAACATCTGTGTTTTCAGATGGTCTTAGGAACCCTGTGAAAGAGCCATTCAGCCCTCAAAGAGGTGTCAATCCACAGGTTGAGAACTGCAGCTTGAGAACCTCCTGTGTCTTGATGAGCTTCCCTCTAACGCAGATGATTCGTTCTGGGGGAACTTCCTGCACAACAGAGAGTGCGATCATTTTTTTCTAGGATACACCATTATCATAGTCAAAGACCTTAACATTGCTATGCTAACCCCGTCCAGTATACTGCTCAATTTCAAATTTCTATTTTGTTCTTTTGTAGGAAATGCTGAATTACAAACATTGTTGAAATCTTGAAAGATGAGATTGTGTAGGAAAAAACAGACTGAGTCTTTGAGTCTAAAAGTGAATCACAGGAATCACACACCAAATAGCTTTGTCATCTTATTTCTTTTCGTCATGTACTAGAGTCTAAGTGATTTACTAACTGAATCAATGAGATGGCCACATGTTATAATGTAATTGGTATAATTGCTTTGTTCTTTGTGGTACATAAAATAACAGCACACCTTACACATGACAGCTGCCATTCCAGGAAGAATTCCAAGAAGAAAACATGTTGGTACATGAATTGGTTGAGTGTCCTGAAGTGTAACTGTGCCTGGTTGGCTTCCTCCCCTGGATTCAGCACTCTGGAGATAGTCTATCTCTCACTGTCCTTCCTGTTCAAGACTCTAGGCCAGCTCTGAGGTTGTGTATTGTAGAGAATGTGTTACCCCTAAACAGACTACTTTAGCAAAGTGGAATTTTTGAGCCAAAAACATCTCTCTGTGATGGATTGAATAAACATGTTCCCTATAGGTTCATATATTTGAATGCTTGGTCTCCAGAGAATGCCACTATTTGAAAGGATTAGAAGGACCAAGAGGTGTGGTTTTTTTGGAGGAAGTGTGTCATTGGGGACTTTGAGGTTGCAAAAGCCTATGCCAGGCCTAGGCACGTTCTCTTTACCTATGGATTAGGATGTAGAACTCTCAGCTCTTCCAGCACCATGCCTGCCTGAGTGCTGCCACAAGTTCCTGCCATGATGACAGTAGACTAACCTCTGAAATTGTAAGCAAGCTTCATTTAAATACTTTCTTTTATAAGAGTTGTTTTGGTCATTGTGTCTCTTCACAGCAATATCAGTGACTGAGACACCTTCCTTATTTGTCCAAAAGCAGACACAATTTTACAAGGATGAAAATGTCCTGTTTCCCCCTCTCTACCATGAAGAATAACATTTGAATCCTGAAGTTAACTTTACGCCTGTGTCAGCCTGGAGATGCAGCACAGGCTCTATGTGACAAAACTCCATTCATTTGCCTGCAGAGACTCAAAGTCCTTTCCTTTCATTTGGTCATTTCTCTAAAAGAATACTGTCCTCGTGAGAGACAATGTATAAGCTAGAAGTGTTAAGTGCCTGCTATGCAAGTATAAGAACTCCAGTTCATACCCTGGAACCCACAAAAATATGGGTGTGGAGGTGCACACCTGTAATCTCAGCATTGGCTAGCAAGTCTATCCAAAATATGATCTCCAGGCTCAATATGAGAGACCCTGCCTCACAGGCCATAGAGGAGATTGATACAGGAAGGCACCTGATATCAACTTCACACACACACACACACACACACATACACACACACACACACACACACACACACACACACACACACACACACACACACTCTACCATTTGAATGCATTCAATACTTGTTTTCATTAAGCAAAGTAGCATTAACAAAACAAAACAAAACAAAAACCCCAACCAGTTATAAAAGGTCTCATAGCTATTTGTTGTCTTTGCAGATTTTCTCCTGTCTTTCTATTTTTGGGTAGCAGAATCTTAGACTTTGCCACAAAGGCCTGGGCGCATAGCCTGAACAAGCAAACCGAAGAATCCTGACCTAGCAAGTTAATACCTACTCCCCCGCCCCCCCCTCCCAGCAGTCCTCAGTCTTGCTTCCATGACAGTAGGGGAGCAGAGGTTTCTTAACAGGGGAGTCGCTTAGCGTGGTCTGTGTGTAGCCCAGCAACACAGAGAAGAAGGGAAAAGAGCAGTAGGGAAGGGGTAGCAGAGCTGCAGAACTAAGCCAGGGGCACAGGAGCAGAAAGACAAGCAGGGAAGGCCTGGTGGCAAGTATGTTCTCTGTTCCTGAAGTCCAATTTCTAAAGAGCGCCTCTTCCTCTAACATTGGGGGAGGGTTCCCCGGGTGCCCCCTTACCTCCCTATTTTAACCTAGTCTGGTTCTAGTTTCTGCCAATTGCTGTCAAAGGCTTCACAAATAACACCCACTCTCCAAGTTATGAAATGACCCTGAGCAAAATGTCAGGGGAGCTTGGCTGCGGGTTTTTGTTTTTGTTTGTTTGCTTATGAGCTGTGTTTTCTCTGTTTCCAAAGAATTTTTTCCTCAGGAATTACATTTGCTTCTGAACTACTGGGAAAGAAAACAACAGTCAAAGTAATAATTAATAATAATAATAATAATAATAATAATAATAATAATAATAATAAACCAGCAAAAATGGACTCAGATTGTAGCCAGAATTCTTTCCATTTACCAGTCAGTGTTCTCTCGTCAACATAAACAACCTGACACACAGACTAACCGCCAACCCCCACTCCCACATACCAAGTCTACTTCAAAGATTTCAAACTCAAATAATTACAGAGCACAGTCAGTCATGCCAGATAGATGAGAGGTGCTGGTATTATGGGGTAATCTGATACATTACTCTAGAAGGGCCTAGGCAGGCTGAAGGGAAACTCTGCCAGAAGGCAGCCACATTCACACTTACACAGCAGCACCAAGGCTGTGCGGATCAAAGCAAACACATCTGCCACCTTCCCCTGAGGCTGAATTTGGCTAGTCCCGCTCCACAGTCTACTGGCCTCACTGGCTAGTTAGGGGTGACTAGTTGCTAAGGAAGTAGTTGACCTCAAGCTAGCTAAAGGATAGGATCTTTGTCTGAGAGGGTGTGGCAGGACAATTTGCTTGAACACAGATCTACAGAATAAAGCAGGCACAGGAGAACTGGAACTGGTAGACTTGGGGGCACCAAACACCCTATTTCAGAGTTGTGAGACAAAGTTGACGGATGGCTGACCTTGACAGGAGGCGTGCGTTGGAGGTAGGGTCCTGTTCAAGTGGAGCTAGCTAAGCTTAGTTTTTCAGCAGAGGCTACAGTACCTTGTGTTCAGCCAGTGCCTCTCCTCAAGTAATCGAGATTCAGAGACTTTGCATAGTTTCCTTTTAAGCTTTTTTCCCCCTGATCTGATAGAAAATGGGGACGTTGGTTAGAGTGGATGTATAGGTGAGTGTATGTATATTCAAGTGTGTCCTTTGTCTGACTTAACTGGGTCAACTCTTACGTGATCTTTTGTCTGCTTGTCTGCTTCCTGGTGAGCATTCTTAGCTCTCTTCATGGCTCAGGACACTTCCATGTAATGTCCATAGGCTTGTCATCTGAGTATGAGGACTCATAGACCCCGTAGAGCCCTTAAACCCCATAAGATGGGGTTTGGAAACCGAATACGAGATTAAACATCCCCAAGTCTGAATTTGTATTCACACATCCCGTATACCAACAAGTGTGTGTTGGTCTTCAGTTACAAGGAATAGAAGAGTCTTCATGTAGAAGGCTCACAACCTCAGCCTACTCTAAACTGTGTGGATTTTTGTTTTTGCTTGCCTGTTTGTTTCCTCGCTCGAGATCTGACTGTTCCTGGTCTCCGTGGTTCCGCTGATTTTTCTTAACACTCGCCCCTCTTCCCCAGCCCAGCACACACCTGGCACACTGCATACTCACATCTACACTCATTATAAATCGATGTCCCTTGCTTGAGCTGGGTCCAAATGCTGTAGGCTCTTGAGTGATTCTCCTATGATTCTAGATTCTAGAACTTTCCCTGCCTCTTTCTGATTAATTCCAACCCAGCTCTTGGGAACCAGTGTCAGGTGCTTTAATGAAATCACGACCTGATTGCAAAACTGACTTGAAAGCTTCACCATGTGCTCACGGCGTGGGTACCCACTCACCACTCCGTCCTCCATCAGCTGGCACAGTTATTTCTTGGGGATATAGTTTATGTACTGGGTATCATCATGTTTTGTTGGAGCTAAAAAGTTTCTTGAGTGAATGAATGAGTGTATTTCTTCCTAAATAGGTTCCAGTTTCAGAACAATAAACATGAAGCTAGAATGTGAGTTTTAGCTTATTGATTGATTGATTGATTGATTGATTGATTGATACAGGGTCTCAGGCACCCGAGCCCAGCCTCAAAATCTGTAGCTGAGGATGAGCTACTGCTGAGAATTTCAGGCATGCGCCGTGTACTCTGCGGATTGAGTCCAGGGTCTTGTGCATGCTGGGTAAGCATCTATCAACTGAGCTACTACACAGTTGGGCCACACTATATCTGAGTGACTTAACCCTAGGTTCCTCAGAGATTGTTGGGAGTGCTCTGGGGAGTTCTGGTCTCTTGACCCCAGACTTCTAAGATGTATGTCCACAGAATACCACTATCAATCGTTAACACAACAGCTAATGACCAACCAGAGGTGGCAAGACATTTTTCTCCTTCAGGCAGGCTTATGCAGTTTACAAGTTGCTGATACTTTTGTAGGATTTTTGTGAAATGACAACTCTTGTATCCTCCTGTTAGCCTTTGAAAATAAAGAGGGTTAAATTTTGATCTTTGTTTTTGTTTTTGAGAGAAGGTTTCTTTTGTGTAGCCTTGGCTGCCCCGACTGGCCTTTGCCTCCTCAGTGCTGGGATTAAAGGGGTACACCACTACCACCCAGCTTAAATTTTGATCAGTAACAAGAAGGGGGGAAAAAAGAAAAAAAAAAAAAAAAAAAAAAAAAAAAAAAAAAAAAAAAAAAAAAAAAAAAAAAAAAAAAAAAAAAAAAAGGCTGTGTCGGTGTGCCTGCATACATTCTCACTTGGGACCCTTTTCTTTAAACTGTGAAATGTTTGGTCCTTCTGACTTGAATCTTCTTGATTTAATTATGAGTTGGTTTTCATAAAGAGTTAAGTGGCTGGAGACAAATAGAATTCCAGAGGTTTTTATTCATTCTAACGGTAATCATATAAATATTTAAAGATGGTGGGTCATCCTATGAATGAACTCACCTTTGGGGCAAGGTACAGTTCAACTTGCCCATTGTTATCCCAGGAGTTAAGATGTTGGTTGCCAGAATGTGTTGAACCAGGGCCCATGAAGTTATTTCAGGCATCATTTCCAAATCAGTGTCTTTCAGGTATAATCTTGGCCGTTGTGGCTGGAAACTTTGAGTAGCAAAATCAAGGTGAGGTATATTATGATCCTCCAAGCACAGCTCAAAGCAAGCCTTGCCTTTAGTTGGGTTTTTATGTGGATACTGCTCCCTGTAATGGTCTTCAATCCCCCTGAACCACATGCAAGAGCTGAGTTATTGGCAGTGGAGTGATTACTTGCCCCCAGGGGATAAGCTTTTAATCTCCTAAAAGAGCTGTTGGCCTCCTCAGAAAAACACTTCAGTAAAGTAAAATTCAGCCTTTGTCAGCTCTAGGCTTCTTTGTGCCAAGATGTATCGAAGCCAGAAATCAGGGTCAAAAAGTTACTGAGAACTGGCCTAGCTTGGTAGCCAGTTACTATAGTATATACATACTGAAATGCTGGTGAGTTTTAGCCATTCTTTCTCTTAGTGATATTGATGTTTCTCTTTTAATTCCACTTTTCTCTGTCTGGTTTTGCCTGAGCAGTTATTATGAAGGATGGGCAGGCTGAAGCCACCAATAGAACCCTTGGCTCACAACAGGATTCCTCCTGTCTGAGGTGACCAGTGTGGAGTGTGCAAATCAAGGGAACCATATTGGAGACCACCAGGGAGCTGGCTCAGAAAAACCGGGGCCTTTAAGGCTGTGCGCCTTCCTGGAGGCTGTGCTCAGCGTCCACTAGATGTCGCAGTGATATAGGCACATACAATGTGCCTCTTGGGCTCTGTGGGAACTCAGCCATGACTTATCTCTCCTCAACAAAATTGGGGTGGTGGTTGCTAGTAAAAGTGAACATGGAGGTATCGACATAATCTCTTTCTGAATTTTTCTTATACATATTATGAAAGTTACATAAATTTTGTAAAGCTGGGATAATAATGAGTAGCCATAGAAATGCAAAGGTACCCCTCGTGAGGTGAGAAGAATGCAGTTGAAAGGGGTGTCACCGTCTCTGGTACTTAGAAGATGTATTCCAGTATTTAAGGCAAAACAAGTGCCACAGCATTGAGAGTTTCCTGGGTGTGGTCTTCCTTGGCACTCAGTCACTTATTTGTCCTTGCAATGATGTAGGGGTAAGGGTTACTTACCTGCACAATGTACATTTGTCATCCTGCAGCCATGAAGGATTGTTTCCTGAACTGCACAGATACAAAATCCAAGAATGCTCAAGTCCCTGGTGGAAAATTAGCTAGTATGTGCATGAAATCACATGATCGTTACTTATGACACCCACTATGAGCAAATGCTGTGTGAATTGTTATACTATGTTGCTAAGGCAATAATGTCAAAAGACAAAACAAAACAAACCTCTCTACAGTTTTAGAGCCCATTTTCATTCCACTTCAAAATAATATTTTAAATTGAAGATTAATTGATTATGCAAATATTGCAGACAGAAAACTTGAGGAACAGACAAGCTGAGTTATTTGTCTGAAGATGCAGAGCTAGTGAGTACTGGAACTTAGACTCTGAAGTCCATGTTCTCTGTGACTAAAACATCGTCGTCGTTCTGGAGTGTGTGTGTGTGTGTGTGTGTGTGTGTGTGTGTGTGTGTGTGTGTGCACAGAAAGCTTGGATGCTCTCTCACCACGAAGAACAAAGGTATAATTCCCAGTGTCTTCGTCCCCAGCCACTCCCACCATGTTGATTTGCCACACTGGAATGACAGTGTTTCACCAGAGCTCTGTAATCAGCTCCCTCATGTTCTAGGTCTTGTGGGTGCGGCACCATCCCCCCCCAAAAATGGTGCTGGGGAAATGTAGTCTTTTATCTGTCTATAGAAAACCTTTCTCATGGCCTGGTAATGCGGCTCAGTTGATAGAGTGCTTCTTTAGTGTACATAAAGCCTTTGGTTTCATCCCCAATACTGCACAAACTAGATGTGGGGGCATACACTTGGGAAGTGCAGGTGAAAAGATCAGGAGTTCAACTTTATCCTCAGCTACAAAATGAGTTTAAGGCTGGTCCCCTCTACACCATCACAGTTTGATAGGGTGGTTCAGCTGTGCCTGTCATGGCAGGAAGGCATGATGCATTAACCTGAAGTGGCACACAATAGACAGGAACTGGGTTGGGGGGGCTATTATAACCTTAAGGCTTACCCCAGTGACCTACATCTGCTAGCATGGGAGGCTCCACCTCCTAATGTTTCAGGACCACAGGAACAACCTCAGCTCCAGTAGAGGCACTTAGTAGATTGGATACTGAATCCAGCTGGAAGATTTGTGCCACAGCAATTGTAGGCAACTGCATTGCTACAAGCATCTGCATACTGTGAAAAAGTTCAAGGCTGTCATGTACAACTGAAAATCATCAGAATATTGGTACAGGCTAGCTATGGCAGTAGAGAGGGAAGAGGCTTGTGAGTGCCCACCCCTGAGTTGTATCCGAATTGTTAGCTATGGAGTATCTTAAACTATTGATGGCTGATGAGAAGGTTTTCACTTTTCATGGAAACTCTGGCATCATTTAGATAGCCTCATCAAAAAGTGGACCAAGAACACAGTGTTGCCAGGCTTTGAGGTTTGGAAACAGGATTTAACTAGATAGCCCAGGCTAACCTGGAACTCCTCATCCTCTTGTCCCAGGCTCCAGAGTGTTAGGACTGAAGGTGTATGCCACCATTCAGCTTTGGGATTTTTATTTTTTATTTTTGTCAACTTTTTCTTATGCCTAAAACTCCATGAGCATTTTGTGTTTGAGGGTTTCCCCAAGATTAATAGAAAACTGGCATGGACCATACCCTGAGATTTCAGCAGATGACAAGAAGATTCTAGCCAAACCTCTTCCTTGAGTGGCCTGTACCTCTCTGGCTTTTGGAAGAGCCAGGGAGAACATGTATCTCTGGTAGGAGAAGAGATGGAGAGGACAGGAGCCATCTTAGGCTTGTGTTTATTTTAAAATGACATAAATATTTAAAATATGATGTGTAAACTTGCTGTCTGCTCACTTTTCACTTCAAGAAGCTTTGACAGTTCCTTCTTAAGTTTGTCTAGAAGCAGAGGAAGCTTCCTGGGTGTTCTCTGGAAAGAGTCAGCAGAGAAAGCTGCTTGCTACTTGGGTAGCCAACTGCTCTCAACTCTGGCAACAGGAAGGAAGGGCAGGCAGCCAGGCCAGCACACGAGGGTGATGTGCAGGAGATCCCTTACTCCTCTAGCGCCAGGGCCGTGGTAACAGGCAAGCCCAGAATCCCACCACCATCTCTCCATCTTACACACAAGAGCAGCAGGTTGACCTTAGCTTCATGGGTCTGCTTCTTGTGTACTCTCAAACTTTCTAGTTCTGGAGCATCTGGAGCAGCCTTGTGTTGAGAGCAAGGTGGGGCAGAGTCAAGCCAGGAACTGGCATTTTGGCAGTTGCCTATACAGAATACAAATAGGCATGGGCAAGCCAAAGTCATTGGAGGTAAGGATGTGGTGTAAGGAAGGGCAAAAGAAATTGTAGAAAATCAGTTATCCATCACGCATATGTCTACGTGGTGACAGCACTGCTCCAGAAATCTATTTCCAGAGTTCAAGGATCTCCAGTGTGGGATGCAATGACCAGAACAGCATCTGTAGCTTAGCTGGACTTGATCCAACACTTCAGATGCCTCAGGACAGTCATGGGACAGCAGAGCACAAAATGACAGCCATGAACTTCAGTGCCTAATTAGTCCAGAGCGTTATCACAGCAAAAGCCTGAGCAGCATTCTTCTATGGATAGCTAGTGCAGGACGCGATGGGAGGGTTCTGGAGATTTTACTCAGGTCCCTGGCCTTCTGACACTGGACACTTAAGGCCAACCTTGCTGAGACAGAGTCAGGCCTTGCATGTTTATCTTCTCTACCGTCTACCGGTGAGGACTCAAATAGACCCAGCTCTGTATTTAGGAGCTGAGGATCAAGTTACCCTTAGATATTTGTCTCCATAACTGATTCTCTAATCTTGAAAATGGGATTTCTGTTGTACTCCCAGGCTTTCTCTACATCCTCCCCAACTGCCCTCATCTACCCTCCCCCAGTGACTCCCCCTTATGCCTTCTGTATGCCCAGTTCTAGGGCAACTAAACTCCAGCAGTCCTTGCATGTCTTCCCAGAAGGGCATCCCTCAGAAAGACCTTGTGTTGGGTACCACCTCTCTAGCTGTCTTGAATGATGCAGAACCAGGAGACTGGGGAATATTGTTTGTTTCCTGTCTTCCTTTAAAAGGAGGGAATCTTAGTTTATGCCTAGATGGTACATTGATATTCAGGGAAGGTCCTGGCAGAAGATGGCTCTGCTGGATTCCAAATTCACTGCTGTTTAGAAACACTATTGCAAAAGTACTGAGGACAAGGTCCATGCTGATGGCAGCCGCAGAGCGGATAGCAGTGAACTATGGCAGGCCAAGAGTTTCAATCAATGATTTATTGACTTTTTTTTTTAACACTAGTTCTTGGAGCCAAGAATAGTGACCCTGGACATTGGGGTGCAAACTCACAGGGAAATAAAAATGCACCCAAATGTTCTAGTGAAGTTTCCATAGTGGCTACCTAAGGCTGCAAAGCCAGCCAGTCAAGTGCAGAAGTAGCTCAAGTGCCCTGTCTGCACAGCTTTACTAAGAATTATTTGGAAAGTTATGGATGCTCCTTCCCAAGATGAATTCACAGATTGCCTCACTCTGGTTACAAGGACTCCGAGGTCTTTATAACAGTCATCATTGAATTCCTTCTCTCCATAAGGAGATTAATTAGGTAAATTTCATTAGAGTAACACCAGTGTTCTTGGACAGAAACTATCCAGCTTGAGAATGACTTTGTGTTTATATCTGGAAACTAAGCAATGTGAATGTTTAAAGTGGAGAATGTGAAACCTTAGGCTTTAATAGATGCTGATGTCATTCTTGGCATCCTGCAAATGATATAAATCCTCTGTGAAGACCTAACACATTGTTAAATGTAACCAAAATGCTCAGAGAGAAGTGAAATGTACACACACACACTGTTCAACTCTGCCTCCCACTTCCCCACCCTGAGTTCACCTTCTGGGCTGAAGCAGAGAATGGCAGTTGACAGGTGCCACCTCTCCACCTTGTCTAGGCAGAAATGCTGGAGTGAACCCCAGGTGATTTATTGGTTTGATGCTTCTGTAGTTTCAAGGGGGCAAAAAAAAAAAAAAAAAAAAAAAAAAAAAAAAAAAAAAACCCAGCTAACAAGAGAGATCATTCTTGATACTGGCTGTGCTAGTTCTCATTGGATCTTGGACCAGTCATTTTGATCTGAGAAACCTAGAGTAACTGGCTTTCAAAGATGGGCGTAAAGATCTCCTCGTTGGAGAGAAAACTTCCCTGCCGTCTGGATGGATTTTGCAGCACGTAGCTATCTGACAAGCACTCATCCAATTACAGAGAGAACCTGGAAACTTGGGCCCTGACTCCTTAAACATACCCAGATGAGGTTTCTGGTTGTGAATTGTTCTCTAGACTTGGTGACAGTTAGAAATGAATCAGGCCTGACACGTCTTTAGAGGCAGGACTGTGAGACCTCACTCCTGGACACTCTTCCACATTTTAAAATCCTTCCACATTGTCCTTCTCAAGGAGCTCCTCCCTATGTTTCGTGTTCCCTCACCACTGCCAGGTGAATAGCCACAATTCTTAGATTTGCTACATGAAGCCCAAATGAGTTGTATAAAATGAAAGTTTGGGACATAGTGCAGAATTTGTTCCACAGTAGTGTCTGAAAGAAGCACTTTTATGATTCCTTAGCCTTGATAAAATCATGCTCCACAAGAGCTGAATATAATTCTTGGAGCATTTTGGTAAGAGTTTGACAAACTTCACAGCGACATAGTTAATTGGGCTCTAGGACTTGGTCTGCCTCCTAGGCCTTTAAACTACTTAGTGACTCTTGACTTTCTACCCAAGGGGTTACTGAGCACATCTCTGAGATCCCTCCACTGCCTTCATATCAGCTACTTTTTTTGTTGCTGGGACCAAACACGTGACATGAAGCAACTTATGAGAGGAAGGGGTTGCTTTGGATCACAGTTTGAAGAAACATAGTCCATCTTTGAGGACAATTCATGTAAGTAGGCCACTCTGTGGCAGCAGGAATGTGCAACTGGGACTCTTCATCTCCTCACATCTTAGTGGGGAGGGTGTTAGCATTTTTTCTAAACTTCACCCTACAGTTACCTGGCCACAGCCAGGTATGCTCCTCCCCACAGTTGCCTGGCAACAGCCAGGTGGGCCTGGCCCACTATAAAAGGGGCTACTTGCCTCTCCTCTCTCTCTTATCTCTTTCTCTTGCCTTTCTCTTACATCTCTTATCTCTTACCTCTCCCCATTCCCTTCCCCCCTCTCTCCACGTGGTCATGGCCGGCCTCTACCTCTCCACTTCTTTCCTCTCTCCCTCTCTCTGCCTTTCTCTGCCTCTACTACCCTCTTAGCTCCCCTCCCCATGCCCTAAATAAACTCTATTCTATACTATACCTTCTCGTGTGTCTGGTCCCTCTAGGGTAAGGGATGCCTCGGCTTGGGCCTGCAGGCCCTTCCCCCACACCTTCCTCCCCTACACCCATATAACATACATCTTATCCTATTTTTATAAACACATCAGAGGAGGAAAAGAGAGGGAACAGGAAGTGGGGTTGGACTGTGGCCCACTTCCTCTAGCAAGATTTTACTCCTATATATTCCACTACCTTTCCAAACAACACCATGAGCTGGGAGCAAAGCTGTCAAACATCTGAGTCTGTGGGGGACATTCCACATTCAAACACAGCAACCTTTAATCTCAAGTGTTGTAGATTGGATTTTAAACTTCAAAGACCTTTGCTCTGGCTTGTGGAGTCTAGAAGGCCTTGGAAGGCTCTAAAAAGTTCGAACCTTCAAGGAAAGCAGGGATGGTGTGTATTCTTCACACCGACTGTAAAAGCCCTCAAAATAGTGTACTCTGCCTTGAACTCATAAACTTAAAAGAGAGATAGGAAAAGGATCAGGGAAGATCTGAAGACAACGAATAGATGAGTAAGCGTCAGTTTTGCAGGAAGCTAGAAGAGCTGGGGTAAGTTCAGAGTGGGGCGAGAGAGTGAGGGAGAGGCTTTTGTGATACTTCAAAAATATATACGGAAATCATTTTACAAATATTAGAGTTCATTGGTCTTCCACGCATGAGGTCAAGGGCGAGAAGTCTCACACTCGGTGATCCACAGATTCAAGGAGTTAAGAGGAGTGCTACCCCACCTGTCAGAGTGGGGAGGCCCAGGGGTGAGGCCAAGAAAGTTACAAAGTGTCCTTCTCTAGCTTCCACATAAACAGGGACCATTCCCTTCTTGATGGTGAGGTCTGTGAGTAGCGGCATTCCCTGTAAGAGCAGAACACTAGATCACATAGCCATTAGCACTCTGGTGATACTAATTTTCACAAAGACCCAGAAAAACTCATCCACAGATCTGTGGCAGACAGCCTTAAAGTCTGAACGTCAGGAAAAGGAAACTATTTTAACTGCCAAGGCCAGCCATTGCACACCTGGGGATGGAAACCGGGCTGGAGCTACGGAGTATGCACAAAGCCTACGTTTGCTTACCAGAATCATTTCTGAAGCCATTTGCAAAATGGAATGGGTTGTTTTCTCAAGTTTCCAGGATGCTGGGGTCAGAGTAGAGCTCTTAAAGAAAGGATGTTTCAGTGTACCTGTAAACGATATAGGAATGAATTACTCCGTTGCGTCAGCTACTCTGGATGCTAACACAGAAATGGGGAATGGATGGTGAGATTTGATTTTGTTGAGTTTCCTGATAAGTAGATAATGAGTTTTCATGTGTGTTTGCTGTGTGAAAAATAACAGAGTTTCACTTGGAGCCATGCTTCCTACTACTGTAAGGTTGCTTTCCATGCCTTTTGTCAGCTTTGTATATCTTTGTACACCTCACTACACCTTTGTAGAATAACCTCCTTGACCTTTGTAGTTAGTCTTCTGTGTCTATTACCTATGAGAGACTGGACCTGGAACCTCCACAGATAGCAAAAGCCACAGCTACTGAAGTCTTTTATATAAAATGATATAAATTTGCATATAACTGTTGGAATCCTCTTTTATAGGTATCTTCAGATTACTGATAGCCGTAAATATGCTGATGCTCTATAAATCATCCTTATATTGTCTCACTTAAGTATGATAAGTAAAGATCTGAACATGTCTGAAAGGGATGCAATTATTTTCTCAGTATTTTCAATCTTCTATTGGCTGAACTCATGGCCGTGTGACTCACAGATAAAAGCGATGACTCCTCCCTCTCCGTTCCTGATCTCAAGCTCCTTTGAGAGTTCTTATTTACCTCTAAGATAACCCCATCAATGTGATTAGGTATTCCAGCCTCAGCCTTCAGATGCTGCCTGTGCCTGGGTAGTAACATTTCTCTTTACATGAACTAGGCTTTCATTAAATACATTTGTTTAAAAGGTGACTCTATAGCTTACTTACTTTCTATAAATAGAAAGTAAACGCAAAAGCATATATAGGAAACTGTTATTAAACTCTTGCTAGTGAGCACTGCTTGCCAAAGACTCTGAGCCCCAGGCTAGCATTCTCTTTATTAATAAAAAGACATTAGCAGTGTTAGAAGAGTGATAAAGATATATTATTCCCAAATTGACACTTTCTCAGATGTAATTACGAGAGTTGAAAGAAGACTTTTTTTTTTTTTTTAACTTGTTAGCTATTTTTTCCTTTCTGTTCTTTCTTCTTCTACTTTTTGGGGTTTTTTGCACTTTTTTTCCCTTGTTTTGAAATTATCTCAAACTTAGAGAAAAGTTGTAAATATAACTCTACTCTGACCCCAGCATAAAAAGAACCTCAGTAGATTTTGTTTTTAAACCTGGGCTTAATAGGTTTGGCTTGGTTTTGTTTCTAAACATTAAGCTGGCATGCTAGCCCTTGAAGCAGCTGGACTCAATTTCTCGATGGAGGTGGAGAGACAGTCATGAAACAAGGAGCTCAAGGCTAGTGACACTTAGACAAGGGCATGGGTGCCTGGTGTCAGACCACGAGGGCTCACCCACTAGCTGTCCATTTCAACTAGTGTAACCTTAAATACAGCTTGGATTGATTTAGCATGCCTAAAATACCTAAATCTTTCAGAAGCTGTATCAACAAATATTGGGCTAGGTTTTATTTTATTGTATAAAGCATTTTGTTTTGAAACACTACACACACACACACACACACACACACACACACACACACACACACACACTGTGTGGTTGAGGAGATATTCAGTTGATAAATCAGTTGAGTTATAATATGAACCTAGCTCTGGGGAGGCAAAGACAGGTGGATTTCAGGGGCTCATTGGCTGGCCAGTCTCATTTAATTGGTGGCCCAGGTCCCAGTGAGTTACAACCAAGGACAACTCAAAGTTAGTCAGCATGTACATGCACCCCACCAGCACAGCACCCACAAAGGATGAAACATGCCTGCGATGTAGTTGTAGAGTCTAATTTGCATCAATGTACCATCACTTCACACTTAGACCTTTTGCTGTTGTTGATGATGAGATATGATAATGAGAATACTTCATATCTATCCTGCCAGCAGTTTTTATAAACATAATCACTGTCATTGGTATAGTTATCACTATCGTACAATAGGGCTCTTGGGTAACCACCACTATATTCTCTGCTTCTTTGCATTAAATGTTTTCACATTACACAAATGAGCAAGATCATGTAATATTTCTCTCTCTATGCCTGGATTATCTTATTTAACACAATACTCATGTTCATTCATATTTTTCAGATGACAGAGTTTCTTTTTTCTTCCTTTTTGGGAGTATTGAAGACAGAACCCAAGGACTTGAGCAAGACAGGAAAAAGTTCTAACACTGAGCTCCACCCCTATCTCCCTCCTTCTTTTAAAGACTGCATAGCATTCCATTATGTGTGTATCCATTGATCTGTGATGGTACCTGGAAGGGTCCCTGCCCTGTCTGCTGTGAACTGAGTGCAGCAATGAACGGTGGAGTATGGGTGTGTCTTTACCACACCGATCCCGGTTCCTTCGGTCATTTATCCAGTAATGCTGCTGCTGGACTCATGGTCGTCGGTATTTAATGCTTTAAGGTGCTTCCATGCTAGTTCCCACAATGGTCATGTGAATTTGTACCTATATCAGTAGCTTAGTTACAAGTTTGGTGATGAGCTCCGTTTGCTTTCTCATTTTACACCCACTGAACATGATTTGGAAGCACTGAGTAGGTTGTAATACCATGCTGCTAGCACTCCAGCGTGCATTTCCTATGAACAAAGGTTACTGCCTTTACGGTTATAGCATAATCATAACACTGGGGAAGTGTAGAAGGAACTGTTACTCCCACCTTACTTCAGTCTGTAGTACAGTTGTTATTATTACTATTTTTAAGGAGACCCAAGAATATTGTTTGTAGTGTATTTTACTGGTATGGACGACTTCTGATCATGTTTTGCATTTAAAGGTCTTGTGTTGTCAATCTTTTTAAATAAAGACAAGTCCTCAGCCATCTTTGTCTTCTATGATGATGACAGATTTTTAGGCTGGCTACTTTTACAGGTGGACCCTGAATTCCTCTGTGTCTGATGCTTTATTCTGATTAGGACCAGGATAGTTGACATAGTTATGACCCACTGTCATTTAATACCATGCTTATACCCCAATGAAAGCCTTTCTTTGAAAGCAGTGGGATCCATCCACAGTTGGCCGACAGTGAGAGAAGAAATGCTCACAGTACCTGTTAGTACTTGTAAGTTTATATTTCCAAAGACGATCCAAACAACTAACCCTAACCAAGTCATATTACCTAAACTAACTCACACTCTCTACAATCTTTCATATTGTTTTTGGTCTTGTCAGGCATTGTGTAGAGAGCTTTCCATTAAAACATGTTCCTTCCTCATGCTTCTGTCTAGAAGGATGATCAATGGCAGCAGAGTCAGGGAATGCCAAAAGGGAAGTCTGGACTATACACAGAATGGGCGGGTGCAGCAGTAATCTCTGCTGCTGGTACCCCTGGGATGAACGGGAAAATAAATACCAGGAGAGGGATGGGTGAGCAGGCTGTTTTGGATCAGAAGTCTCCATGTGTAGTTATAGAATCACGTGAGAGTTCTGGAAGCCCTCTGCTATATGGAGTGTTTTTATAGTAAAAAATTATGTTTAGAGATGTAAAATCAATCCAAGCTAGCATAAGCAGACAGAAGAATTTATTGGTACATTTTAGGCTTCAGGAATGACTAGGTCTACAGGCTGATAGGTGGTCTTCTCAACTCTGTTTTCCTTCAGTGTTGGCTTCTTACCTCTGTTTAGATAGAGAAATAATGCTTTCTGTAGTTAATAACGCTCAGTGTCTCAGAAAAAGAGACCTTCTTTCCCAGATTACTCCTTAATTTGGATTCTGAAAGACCTTGCCAGTGGCAAAAGCCCTCCACTAGATTTCCACTGTGTTTAGGGAGAAGGGCTACTCTGACTAGCGTGACCACACACCTCATACCCACTGGGGAGTCACTAGCATCTTCCAGAGGAAAATATGGATAAAAATGAGTATTCAGTGCAACTATGGTGCAGTGACAATGGGGGTTTAATAAAGTCTCTGATGCTGTATAAGGAACTGGGGGTTACGTGACTAAGACCCCTGGTTCCAAGTCTAAACCTTGTCTCTCTTGGCTAGTTCTGGAGCATGGTGGTTTTCTACCTATTTGAATCTCTTCAGCTCTAAGAGGAAGAAAATAAATTATACTGCATCAGTGGGAGTTTTACTTGCAAATAAAAATTCATGTTATTTTCAAACTGTCTCAGAAAGAGCTGTTAGGGGATATTAGATGGTCCATACAATGCCTAGAGGGTCAAGTACCAGGGTATGTTTTCAGGCGTAACTTTCGGAGCCATGGGCAGTTGCTGCCTCAAAACCACCTTCTAGCTGCAGTGGTACAGGAGTGGCTCCAGCACCTACCTGAGAGGCTGATCTCCCCACTGTCAATCATGTTGGCAGAGAAGACAGAACCACCACAGCTGTTTCTAAGTACAGCTGGCTCCTGAATCCAACTCTGGAACAGGTGTGCCTTACTGATGGCCCTGTGTTCACATTCAGTGATGGCTTCAGGACATGAAACCTGTAGACTCCTCTCCTCACATATTAATGCTGAGATGCTATTGCAATCTCAAAATATTTTCAAAAATAATTATTTTATGTCTCTGTGCCTGAGTGTGTGCCTATGGACCGTGTACGCACAGGAGTCCTCAGAGGTCAGAAGAGGCTTCAGATCCTGGAGTTTAGATCTTTGGATCAGAACTAGAGTTACAGATGGTTGCAAGCCACCATGTGGATCCTTGGAATGGAGCCCCCTCCTCTCAAAGAGCAGTAAGTAGTCTTAACCACTAAGCCACCTCTCCAGTCCCCCAAATCTTGGATTTGTAACTTTGTCTTTGGACTTGTGTTTGTATGTGAAGTCTGATGGGACAAGGGGGCACATATGGGCAGGAACGACACGCTGAATCGCAGTCATGAGCATATAGACTCAGGCTTCTGATGAGGAGAGTGGGGAGAGCAGCTGTCACAAAGGCTGGCTGGGGTTCCCTCGATTCACCCGGATGGACGCGTGGTAACTAAGAGGAGCTTTCGTAGCACTGATGGGCCTTAGTTTCCAGAGGCTCACAGTGTGCAGAGCTTTAGTCTTCTAAGACTAGAAACCTGAACGATTAGCCCTTGTGGTTTACAGTTCCCGCCTCAGGTGCTCGCTGCTCCACACTCTCAGGTTTCCAACTGTCTCTCAGTTTTCAATATTTTCTCCATCTTTCTGTCAAGTGAAGCTCCTAAGAGAAACCGCGTCCACATTTAACGTCCTACAAGAATGACTGGCTGATTAGTCAGTGACTATAGAGAGTTGGAATGCTGCAGATCCAGAGTTGAATGTGTCTTGAGCTACATCAGTCCCCAAATAGTCATTCACTGCCTACCTCTGGGTGTAACCCAACATTTTTGTGACTACTATGAAAATCTTTTTAGAATGAACAAGTAGACTCCTATCCTCCATCAACCCAAAGGTTAATAATGTAATCAGAAAGCACCTGAGGCCCATAGTAGAGACACCTCTGCTTTGCTATAGCCTGCCTGAATTCCACCAATGTGTTTCAAAAGTGTCTTGCTTCACGGTTTTCTTTGTCTGCTGGTATTTGGAGTAACTTGCATTTGTGCTCTCAGGCTGTGGCTACTGGCATTTGGATCTAAGAGAAACTCTCTTCTGAACACCTTTACCATGAAGCCATCTTGCTGGCCCCTCTGTGGAACTCTACCTTGTGTTTTAATTTGGAGCTTTGAAGCTCGCCCTCAGATGCTGAGAGGTGCTGTAGGACATTTGTCATCGACCATATTACTCAGCTGTGGACCCTGTATGCAGCCCTACCAACTACCATCATGTGCTTACTGGTGCATAGTGGTAAATTTATTATAGGAGTAACTACCAACTTTCTGGTTGGGGTTTATGCTTCCTTAGAGGGAGTTTACATCTGACACTATAAACCTAGGTCAAAGCCCATGGCTTGGGAATGTTGTGGCTGGAGAGATGGCTCAGTGGTTATGAGCTCTTGTTGCTCTTGCAGAAGACCTGGGTTCAGTTCCCAGCACCTACATGGTATTTCATAACCAATCATGACTCCACCTCCAGTGCCCTTTTTTGATTTCTACAGGCATGTGGTACATGTAGATCCATGTAAACAAAACACTCATATACATAAAAATAAAATAAATATATCTAAAATACTCTTGAGCCCATAGCTGAAAATATTGTGAGCCCTAATGGGGAAAGTTACTGCTGTCTTGCTAAGTGGACATTGTGTGCCTATAAAACTGCCCTTAAATAACTATGTTTATGTTCATAGATTAGTGCTGCTTTCAATTTTAGTCAGAGAAGGTTCTTGTTTTCAACTGCCATTGATATCTTCAAAGACTCCTTACTTGTCAAAGCATTGTGAATATCTGTTGAAGGCTCAGCCATAAACAGAATATCAATATCACCCACTCTAGGGTCAGGGGATGTTACAGAAAAGGGGTCAGAAAGAATGTAAGAGGCAGAGAAGGTGGGGGTGGGACTTCTGAGAATGACATAGTTATTGAGCTTTTATATTTTTAAACAGGGACTCAACATGTAGCTCTAACTGGCCTAAAACTCACTATGTAAGCCAGGCTGGCTTTGAACTTACAGAGACCTGCCTGTCTCTGCTCCACGAGTGCCAGAATCAACCAGTTATCAGTTAGGGTGACTGCATAAGACCCAACAAGACTGGACCTGCCAACATCCTTAACATCTAATAGGGTCCTGCCATATAACTCTGGTGGGCAAAGATGTCAGAGAACTTCCTGACCTACTGTAAGTCATAGTTACGCAGCCAACCTCTAGCACTATGGAAGGCTCAGATTTTGTTTGCTCTTTTTATAACCAGCTCTGCCTTCTCTAAGCGTGATAGAGACCACGGGTCTAGCCCACAGGTAAGCAATAGATCATTTGGGAGAAGCCTTCATTAATATTTTATTATATTCATCTATAGTACATTAATACTGCAATATGTAATGAAACTATATGAGAGAATTCTCTCGTAAGTAACCTGAAGAATAAGGGAAATTAGCCTACTTGTATAGCCAGAAGAGGGGTGTGGCGAGCTCAGGCATGCACTGTAATTTCACTAATTATGGCCTTGAATGTACACAGTGTATAAATCCATCAATTACAAGCCTTACATATGAGCCAATCATAGGCTTCACATATGCACCAAGAACAGGGTGCATTGGTAGGCCTCCTTTCTGTCCATCACAAGCTTTTTGCTAGGTCACTAGGGGAGGTGTTCACCCTTCACCATGAATGAGAATAACTGTAGGATCATTTAGAGTTCAATAAGGCTTGTCTTGCCCATGTTAGAGTCTTCTAAAGCCAGGGCTAGTTGTCAGGGGTAGTGGTCATTACTGGAACAAGGTCTGAAGTAGGAGTTGTGGCTTCAGCAATATTTGTCCTTCTAGATGGAGTGCAGAAAACTCATGGTTACCGAGAGTACAGCACAGATGGAATTTCTGTGATAGCCTGGCCATTTGCCAAAGGTGTGGTAATTCTCTACTCAAGGCGGCCAGGCATAGGGGAAAGGGTGAGTGATCTGTCAATCAGAGAGCTGAGCAACTTGACCATGACAGCTCATTCCAAAGGTAAAATCCGCAAATATGCCTGCAGTAAGGACTTATCACAGAATCAACATAGTGCTTAACGCATAGCTAAAGCCTTTTGGGGGAGATGACTACCTCTTATATGTCTCACACTAAACACCTGCCTTGGATAACCAGTATTTAAGGCCTTACCTGAGAAAGTCCAGGGAACCCAGGTAATGGCCTGGTAGAGATATGGGCTCAGACTGGTGACAATGTTGTCAAGAACAGCAGAAACAAAATAGAAGGAAGAAGAAGAAGGAGGAGGAGGAAGAGGAGGAGGAAGAGGAGGAGGAAGAGGAGGAGGAGGAAGAGGAGGAAGATAAAGAAGGGAGAGGGGGACACAAAGAAAGAGAAATGGTAGTGAGGTAGTATAGAGTTGGCCTTGTGGCTCCATATGGGTTAAGACAGAAACAGGGCGTCCTTATATCTGCACCAATATTAACTCTCTGGCTTGAGAGCTGAGTAAATTACTACAAAGGGAAACACAGACTTTGACATCGCAATAAAACCTATCAAAGAGTTATTAGAACTCTGAATAGTTTAGGATTTCTGGTTTTGCAATGGCAATATTGTAAAGAAAATATATACAAGGTCCAAAATAGAAATTAAGTTCTGATTGTCAAATCTGATTTTTACAAAAGCCTTCCGCTTCCGTCTGAAGCTTTGGATAAACCATAAACTGCAAGGATGGTGATTTCATGAGGATCAGAATGCAGTTAGGCATTCTGAACTACATGCAAAGTATGAAACGAATTTCAGTTTCTTCTGTGATGGTAACGAGTTACAGGGCATTTCAAAGGAAGCATTAATATTCTATTATATAAATTTTCTTTGAAAATTAAATTTAAATGTATACAAATCAATTGTATGAAGAATTAAATTGATTTGGGAACTTTGATCTGTAAGAATCATTAACCCTGGAAATACTAAAGTTTGTGCTTAGTAAAAATCGTAGGCTGGAGATTTAGTTCACCCGTAGATCACGTGCTTTACAATGGCAGAGCTGTAAGTTTGGTTCCCAGTAGTAGGAGAGGGGTGGGTGGTAGTGAAAAAACAAAACCAAGAAACCAAAACAGACAAGTAAACAAAAAAGCATCAGAACCAAAAAACACAAGGGGAAAACCAGCCAGAAATGTATGCTGGGAGATACTCTTGTGTGCAAATGAGCAACAGTGACATTCCCAGAAAATTCCTTCTGAACATTAAAAATTATGACAGTACTTGGGATCCTTGGGGATAATTTGCTTTCAATTATATTGCCATTTCTGGTCTGCTTCTCCCCTTGGGTTTTCTAAGCTGGACTGGACGGGGTGGGGGGAGCAGACCGATATAAATCTTGGGAACTGGGTAGGAGTTTTCAGGGTGAGTGTTTGTCACTGGCTAGGGCAGAGGTGCTGGGAATGCTTCATTTGTATGAAGAAGAACTCCAGGCGCTTGCTGGACGTGTCCTTACAGGGAGAGAAGTTTCACCTGTAACCTGGCCACCAGGCTATGTGACCACCTTAAGAGAGGCAGAGGCGGGGGTCAGAAGGCTTATGTGGATGCTGGGACATGTAGGCCCAGAGCACAGTCCTACTTCTGCTGGTCTCAGGATAAGATTATTGAGGTTTAGACATGTCTTGGCCTCACTCTTGCTCCAAATCAGCTTCAGTTGCTCTGCCTTCTGGCGTCACATTATACCTATTAAAAGTAATGCCACTTTAGTGCAGTAGGTTGTCATGGGCTATTATCATTGTTTTCAGGCATCCTCTAGAACCTGATGGCCACACCCTACTGCCTTAAGATAGAATATGAAGGGATCAAGCTCATCCTGACATGTGAGTTTCATCACTGCTGTCTAACTTTCGTAGGGCCTGAAGTTGCTAAGGGAGAAAAATAACCTACAGTCTCACCCAGCTCCGGTGCTACAAGATCCAATAATGACTGCACGCTAGTGGTCTCTGTTCTTATACACACATTTATCTTCCGCTGGAGACATATTCCGTGTGACATGCTGAGTGACCATCTAAGGATGAGGACATGGGCTCAGGCGCTTGTTTCAGTTGTATGAAGTCACTGTGCATATACCTGCCATGGATAGGCTGGTCCTTCTTCCTCCTGTTTCCCTGAAGTTGCTATTCCTGGTGCTGAGCTTATATCCCAAGTCTATAGACTCAGATACTGCCACATCTACAGTGCCAGCTGGGGTGTCTGAGGTTACACCACTGGTGCTGCTCCTTTGTTAGACATGGGGGAAGAGAAGAATGTGCTTCCATGAAGACTCATGTACAGGAGACATCTGGATGGATGGCTGTTCTTCCTGTTTCATCCGTTTTCATAGAGGCTCCATTGTCTTTGTAAACTCTTGGTCTCTCCCAGGGGCATCCCAGCTACTTCTAGTTGGGCTAACAACATGGCACATGGTATCAGCAGGCTGGGGCTGGTGGAATAAGGACCATTTTCATCATTTTTATGGTATATACATGAGTCACAATCTCTTTGTCAACCCAGAGGGAATACTCACTTTCAAAGAATTAGCTTATTTTTGATCAGAAGTTATCTCTGTACCTTGAATCCCCTCTTAGAATGTAAGAAAGTCATTTTGTTTTTAACAATGGTTGTGTCATAGCCAATCACAGCAGACTGCTGATCAGGGCATGTCCAAATAAGGCAAATACCCTGTTTGTAACAAATCAGGTTATTCATGAATGTCACCTTCCTATTCAGTGTGTAAATAATGTTTGCCTAGGGAGCTGAGCTGGTGGTTCTCAATCCATGACCCATTCATCGCTCAGTTGAGCTTTGAGTGTTAATTGTTTAAAGTTTTTTGTTTGTTTGTTTGTTTTCAGCACAGGAATTTTTGTCACCTTTCAGGACATTCTTTTTATGCAGATGGCACTGAAGTTCTCGGAGGTGTGCTGTTTTCATGGGGTCACAGGGTGACAGAGTTAGCAGTCTTTACTGTGATAGCTCTCCGTGGCTCCCCACACCCTGTTCACCACTTGCAGTCTGCTCTGCATTGCCCAGGCTTGCCGGCTCACGGGTAAGTTGTAGTCTGGAAGGGGCACCAATTACTTACCACTCAATTCAGCACTCCGGTGCCAGCTGGGAACGTACTGGGAACAACCAGCTTGCACTGGTTGAGGATGAAAGGATGTATGAGATATTCCAGAAGGGGCTCCTTGGGGATGAGACATCCATCCACTAAGGCTCTGCTGTTTCATAATCTGAGCTGCCATCAGAGCTGTTCACCTTCTTCCTGAGAAAGTATGCCCTTTATGCCTGACAGGAAAACATGACTGGGAGAGTAGTCCATCTCACACTCATGGGACGAGGCCATTAGAACACACGTGTTACTGTCATGGAGTCCACGGCTGGCAGTTAGAGATAAGAACTCTGCCCAGGAACCTCCCTTGTTGGATGGTGGTGGAGTTCATGTTTCCTGGGTCCTGATTCAGGGCTTATCTGCTTCCCTTCATGCCATCCCACCACTGCTAAGAAGCAGGTGTCCCAGGGATGCTATTTAATAAGTAAGTAGCAGCTGAGCCTGAAGCTGTCACAGCAGGGACCATTCAGAAGGACAGATCAGTCCAAGTTAGAGGTATAACAAAAGGGACAAAAGTTAAAATATTGCTTCAAATTGGGATCAGGAAAGGAAAGCGAGTTTGAATGCCGTTTTGAAAAGAAGAGAAAACATACCTGACTTGGCACCCCACTTGTACACCTATGAGAGTAAGTGTATTTTGATGAGTATTAAGTAATACTTCAGATTGTAAGATCTGGACTAGTCAAGTCATGGCCTGTCTGGCTTCAGATTCCTCAGTAATAAAATAGGGATAAATTCTGTAGTCAATTCATAGGGACACTGTGAGGATTAAGTGAGATTACTTATGCAAAAGTCTTGGAGTAGCGCCTGGCACACAGTAAGTGTTTCATAGACACAGGCTGTTAGCATCTCATCAGACAGTGCCAGTGGTGTTGCTTTTCTGGTTGTCGATTTTTTTGGGTCTACTGGCTACTAGGCTTCTCATTGGCTATCCAAAGCTAACACCAACCTATAATGCATCGTCACCCTCTGCTGTTTAGAAAGGGACAAGCTCACTTACCAGGCCCATCGCTCCCTGAGAGGATGACTGGTTCCCTCACCCATTGGCTTTTGACAGGAGTTTGATGTGCTCAGGTACCTTAAGACTCTGGCTTCTCTGCCTATTGCTAGATGAGTCCTCTCGAAGGTCACACCCCTTCACCTTAGAGCCTTTGCCTTAGAGGTTTTTATATTTTAACAAGAATGAGAAAGCATACTCATAAGGCCGTTATGTCAGTAACTGATCTGAGAGAGTAATACCTCCCATGAAGTAGGGTTCAGCTTAGGTGACTTTGCCTAACTTCTGGCTAATGAAAATGTTCTGGGCCTGATGGCACAGACCAGGCTAAACTCTAACGCTTACTAGGCTAGGGCTGTGTATCACGTCACGTCCAGTTTTCAAGCGAGGATGGGTTTGGGGACGTAGCTCCATGTGGGTCTAGGAACACGTGCACATACACTCCTTGCTGCCTCTGCCTCTGTCTTTCCATCTTCAGTCTGAGCCATTCAGAACTGCTCACCTTCCTCCCTGGGAGAGCATGGCTGGTTAAAAGGGAAGGAGAGCCCGTCTTATCCCTCCACCCCAGACACAGCTTGTTAGTTCTGCTTCTGTGGAGAGTCCTGAGTAAGATGGGAATCCTCTTAAAGACCATTGGACTTTATTAAATTTTAAGTTCTGCTTTATGAGACAAGGTCTCACCATGTAGACCAGGTTAGGCTGGCCTTGAACTTACAATCCTACCCACTCAGTATCCAAAGTGCAGAGATTATAGACATGTACCACCATGTCTGGTTTATTACACAATATTTCTTTATACATCAGTTTTATAAAAATGTCCAAGGTGTTGTGTTTTATTAGCATATATTAATTGCATAAATAACAGGTTTCATTGTGGCATTTTCATATATGCATAAATTAAACATTTTGATTGCTTTTTATGATTATAATAAAGTCATACTATGGGAAATGCAGAAAACATAAACAAACAGAACAAAGATGGTCACTATAACCATCTTGCAGAGTCCTTTTTTTTTCTTCTGCAAGTACATAAAAAATAAACTCCACAAAATTTGGATCATGAAACTTTACTTTGTCTTTTTCCTAATGAGATTAATTGTAAACATTTTTAAAACATCATAAAATACAGAGAAAGTTATTGGAACCTGCCCACTTGTTTGTTTTGTTAGAAGTTTGTGCTGTTTCCTGTTTTGGGTTATCATACATAGCTCTGCAATGATAGTTTTGTACATAAATCTACATCAGCCTCTCTGATTATTTCCTTAGGGAAGATTCTTGGAAAGGGAATTACAGAGAACTTTGACTTCACAAATGGAAATTATAAAAACTGAAAGGGGAAATACAATCAATTAGACAAGCCGGGTTGCTTGACTCATTTTGACTGAGCAAATAAGAAACACCAGTCTCCTCCAGGGCAGCTGAGGTGGGCACCAGTGTACTGGAGAGGCACTTAGACAGCTTAGAGAGCCAGATCAGGAGCCAGATCTGCGGGTTCTGGACGCACTGGTGTCTGCACAGGTGGGAGAGTGCTGGCCTGATTTGCTCTGTTTATCTGTGATGAAGAGAGAGTAGCTGTCCTGCCTACTTGGCAAGTGCTCCGAGATCATTGGTATCACACTATGTGTGAAGATGTCCCCAACCCACATGACCTTGCCTTCCCCAATAGAGCAGATACAATTCAGCTGCTTCCCAGAAAGAAGTCTGGCTTATCTTTCCAAGAATACATCATTAAGCCGGGCAGTGGTGGCGCACGCCTTTAATCCCAGCACTTGGGAGGCAGAGGCAGGCGGATTTCTGAGTTTGAGGCCAGCCTGGTCTACAGAGTGAGTTAGTTCCAGGACAGCCAGGGCTATACAGAGAAGTCCTGCCTCAAAAAAAAAAAAAAAAAAAAAAAAAAAAGGAATACATCATTAGCCTCTTCTCTAGCACTTTCCCCAAACTCTTTTCTAGCAGAGAAAATATGGAATTATAATGGCTCTGCATTTTCTGGAGCTGGCCTTGTACGTCTTACAGTGCTTACCTTACTACAGTGGGAAGCATGCAAGCAATGTCTAATGAGTTGACTTAGAAATTAAGTGCTATTCCTCAACAGAGGAATGGATACAGAAAATGTGGTACATTTACACAATGGAGTACTACTCAGCTATTAAAGACCGACTTCATGAAATTAGCAGGCAAATGGATGGAACTTGAAAATATCATCCTGAGTGAGGTAACGCAGTCACAAAAGAACAAACACGGTATGTACTCACTGATAAGTGGATATTAGCCCAAAAGTTCGGAATACCCAAGATTCAATTCACAGCAATGGTTGGACTGAGCGTGGGGTCCCAGATGCAGGAGTTGGAGAAGGGACCGAAGGAGCTGAGGGAGTTTGCAGCCCCATGGAGGGAGCAACAGTGTCAACTGGCCAGACACCCCCGGTGCTCCCGGAGACTAGACCACCAACCAAAGAATACACATGGAGGGATCCATGATGCTGGCCACGTATGTGGCAGAGGAGGGCCTTGTTGGCCATCAGGGGGAGGAGAGGCCCTTGGGCCTGAGTGTGTTAGAGGCCCCAGTATAGGGGAATGCCAGGGAGGGAAGATGGGAGTGGGTGGGTGGGTGGGGGAGCACTCTCATAGAGGCAAGGGGAGAGGGGATGGCATAGGGGGGTTTCCAAAGGGGAGACTTGGAAAGGGGAAAACATTTGAAATGTAAATAAAGTATCAAAAAATAAAAAGAAAAAAAAGAAATAAATTTTTTAAAAAAGAAATTAAGTGCTAAATGAACATGATACTCTCGGAGCATTTATTAAGCACCAACTGTGTATCTCTGAAGTCAAATTGGTCACACCACAAGAGAAAACAGAATTTGCTAAGTGCACGACCCATTGGGCAGGAGCATGGTATGTAGGAGCTTAGTACAGAGAACCTTCCCTGGGGTTGTGGTGGTAAGCATGGCCCTTCTAGTGGAGTCTCTGAATCACTGACCTTAGATGACTCAAGGAAGGAACTCCCTCATGGCTTTCTGTGGAGTTGAGGTAGAACAGCAGCTTCGTTTTTTAAAAAGATTCATTTATTTATCATATGTAAGTACACTGTAGCTGTCTTCAGACACCCCAGAAGATGGCATCAGATCTCATTACGGATGGTTGTGAGCCACCATGTGGTTGCTGAGATTTGAACTCATGACCTTCAGAAGAGCAGTCAGCGCTCTTAACTGCTGAGCCATCTCTCCAGCCCTGAACAGCAGCTTCTTAAAGTCTGGCTAGGGAGGGCCTGAAGAGCACAGGGCAGCATCCCATGAGCTCGGGAACCAGATGATCCAGCCTCATCTTTTTAAAGAGATTGTTTCTTGTATCCATGCAGAAAGCACTGTCTGGGCCACACAGATGAAGTATCTAATTATCCCAGCAGCATCCAAACACAGGTAAGAACAGACTTGAATTAAATTTCCTCCGTGCTGTACATAAAATTAAGGGCCTGTGGAACCCTACCTGCTCCTCCACCCCTACCCCACTTCCTTCTGGATGTGTGAGGAATGACTGGGTTACTCTATCAGAACAGCCTTTGCAAGTGACTGACACTAAGGGGCTCCACTTGACTTCAGGGTATAGCAAGGTCAGCAGTCATTTGCATGTATATGAGCAATGTGTCAGTCAGCTTTCTGTTGCTCTGGCAACAAGTCAGAGGAAAGAACTTAGAAAGAGGCAGACTTTATTTTGACTTAGAGGTTTCAGTACAAGGCCAGTTTGCTCAATAGCTTTTAAGTTTGTGACTAAGCAGGAACACCCTGGTGGAAGGGTGTACCCAAGGAGAAGCTGCTCTTGTTGGCAGTCAGGAAGAAGCAAGAGGGAGGCACTGTGCAGAAGATGTGCTCAAGGGCACACCTCCAGTGACCTGGGACTGTAATGACCCAGGGTTGCAGAGGAAAGGTTAAGGGAGTGTCAACCCCAGATACCTTAAATATGAAGACACAGGAGTAGGCTTGCTTTCCCTCCCCTCACCATCAACCCTAGTAAGAATTTATTACCCTGACAGTTATCAGGTTTCACTACTTGTTTGACCTTATATGGTCCCCATTCCCCTGCACCCTGACCTCCACCCTCCAGTCCCTGAGTATTCAGATGAAGCATCTTTTAATACCCCTACCCTGGCCAGTGGTGCATGACCACAGAAACCTTGACCCAGAGACCCTGGCTACCTTCCCAGAGGCATAAATACCCACCTCCTAAACAGAACCAGTTTTCTGAAGCTGTTCCCCAGTGTGTGGTATGTTCCTTGCCAGCTAAGGTCCTCCACAGCACTCAGCCATGCTTGGCTAAGCTTCCTTCCCTCCAGTCCAGCCTCAGGCCTGACTATCCCAAGGGGAAAGCTGACACTGTAAGACTCTAGGGAGCCTTAACTTACCAGAGGGACCCCCCCCCCCCAAGTGAACACCATGGAGTCAGGGATCGATGCAAAAAGCAAGAGGAATTTATTGTTCTAGCATGCTAGGATCACCCTGCACACCAAGGCGGGAGAGAACAACTACGTGCAGCCTGTTCAGCAAGCTTTTATAGCTTTTAGAGCAGCAGCCATTAAGGCACAATGTGATTGGCAGAACAGTGTGACTTTTAAACTGATTGGTCTTTAGGGAATGAAGTGGCCAAGACTCCCCGTCTGTAGGTGACCAATTGTTGGTCTGCCCTGCAGACTGTGTCTATGTGCTCTGGGTGCCTCCCTACCCACAGGTGGCTGGATGGTCGGTCACCCACCTGTGGTCTGAGAAATGTAATTAGCCTCTCTCTTCCAGAAGGGAGATGTGCCTACCTATGAGCTCTGTGACCTTTCTCTTCTAGGAGGGGAGGGGTCTGGTGGAATTTTCCAAAGTTCCTGACCTGACTTCTTTAACACAGGGGAGGGAGGAGGGCTGAGGCTACCCCAAGGGAGAATCTGACATGGGGTGGGGGTGGGGGCGGCTACCCCAGAGAGAAGCAATATTCTGCTTTCATCTCATCCCTAAGCTTAAGTTCACCAACTGTGAACTCACTGTTGACTGATCTCTCAGTAACACCATTGAGACCAAGCTTTCAAAACCAGTCTCTGATGGACACACCAGATTCAAACCTCAACGTACATTATGTTTTTTCTTAGGTTGAAGATTCAGACTTACCTTTAAAATCCATAGGTCATAGATGGATAATTTTCAAGCAAAATTAGCTTAATTACGAATAGTGGAGATTCTTCTCTTATTGTATCTAATAGAGGTAAATAATGCAGCAGTTTAATTCTTTCACACATAACATCCACAACTTATGGTCCAACATTTGTATGTTAACTCCATCATCACTAAGGGTGGTGGCTTAGTCTTATATGCCTAGAACAAGGACAATTACAACTAGCTCCAAGGGAAGGCAAGAAGTGTCTTGTAGCTGAAAATTGGTGTGCAGTCCACAAGTCAATTCACAGGAAAGAGGAGAGGATACATTTCTTACAAAACCAACAATCTCTGCCCTAACTTTGACTGTATCTATTCATTATCTTCAATAAGCTTTAGAAAACAAAGAAACAGTAATGTGAGTGAAAGATGCAAAAATGTGGCCATTAGAAGAAAGCTGTCTCCTGAGATTTCAGATGCTGAGTCACAGCAGTTAGAGCAAGAAGCAGGGTATGATCTCAGTACTTGAATCTCAGTGCTCAGGAGGCAGAGGCTGATGGATCTGAGTCTGAGGACAGTCTGCTCTACAGAGTAAGTTCCAGGACAGCCATAGCTACAAAATAGAGAGAGCTTGTCTCAAAAAACAAAACAAATAAAAAAAATAAAAGTAGTTAAAGCATAGCTGTATCTAGTATCCAAACCAAATAAGTGTATACATATATATATATATATATATATATATATATATATATATATCCATTTACAAAATATTAAAAAGTATTTTACATTTTAAATCAGGTAGTGATATTTTTTACTTTTTTATTAACCTAGGTAGTAACATTTAAATAGGGCATGATCAATTATTTATAAATACCACATAATTGTATTTTCTCATGTTCAATTTTTAAAGCCTTTTTCTTGTGAGCTCCCAATGCAAATGGAAAAATGCATAAAACATAAGTTCAGCTTACTTTTTTTTGAATGGAGAAGGGCAGTTTGATGCAAGATCTATCTTGCTATGTAGCCTAGCCTGGCCTTGAACTCACAATCCTCCCACCTCTAGAGTCTAGAGACACGGGATGACTGGTCAGCACCACCACACCTAGCTAGAGTTTTTGACATTATCTACATTGTTATTCAACCACAGCAGCTCAGTGAATAAGAAGGGAAAACACAAGTATCAGTGCCTGAGTGTTCTAGATAGGCAGAGAGCAGGTGGCTTTCCCAAGACTCCAACTCAGCACGGGCTCAGCACTTGAACTCTTGTCATGTGCACTCAGGACCCTCAGTGTCTGCCCCTGCTGCTTTTCGCAGAGATGATGAACATCCCATGAAACCTGGCAGAGTCAGAAAGAGGTGAGGAGGAGTGAGAATGAAGAGAAAAGACCACTAGTCACTGGTATATTTAGAAAGAAGATCTCCCCAGAGCATGTGGTAAAGGCATCATCAATCACCACTTGAAATAAACAGTGTTCAGTGAGAGGAGCATGCAGGACTGCTCGACGAGATTTAAGGTCTTACTATAAATGAAGTAGAGTGTGTGAGTGTTGGGGGTATGCTTGGCAGCCCTTTCTCCTTGTCACTATTTTTGGTTCCCTGACAGAAGAAAGTTTTAGAGATTTCCTTATAAGGAAAAAAGAAAAAAAAAATGATGGGGTGACCTCGTGACCTCAGCAGAAGCAACTGTGCACGAACATCCCCCAGTTATTAGCAGTTGGAAAGAATTGGTGGCAGTCTGTAAAAGCTTCCCACCTACCACCCACAAGTGGAAGAACAGTCGAGATCAGCTCAAAGGGCTAACAAAGTTGTCTCTGAAAACACGGGGCCAATATTTCAGATATGGAAGGCCCCGGAGGCTGGAAGATAGCATGGCCCTCAGTGGGAGGCCAGTGCCTCCTCCTTAAGTAGGCATTGGATCAGCCCATATGCAAAAAGCCTGGTAAGAAGTATTTGGTTCTTACAAGTCCATGCATCTATGGAACTTGTAGATAGAGCAAAAAGGAGAAGTGATAAAATGACCCATCACCCTCATTTGCAGTTCAGTTATGATTCTGTGCACAGGTTACTGAGTGGTGGGGGTAAAGCTTAATTCTGTACGTAGGGATCTGCAACAGATCCTGCTCATGTATTGATGCAAGTACTTACACAGTATGTTTTGGGTGTCAGGTAAGGGCTTTATGAATAGTAATTCACTTAATATTCCTAAGAACCCTCGGGGGAGTTATTACTTTACACATGAGGGAACCGAGGCACACCTGGTCTCACTGACTGGCCTAAGTCAGGGAGCATGAGGGTGGATGCAGATCCACACCCTGAGATACCGTTTCTCACTGTCCTGTACACACAGGTCCTGGAAGGATGTCTGTTCAAAAGGAATTTAGAAACACAGGTTGGAATGACTTATTTATTAGCTGGTGTAACAGTGCACACTGTTTTGAGGAAAGGATTACTAGGAAGAAGTGTGGGAGGAGAGACCATTGTGTACTAGGAAAAGGACCCAGGGCTTCTTTCTTTTTTTTTTTTTTTTTTTTTTTTTTTTT
>CM052702.1:34712916-34734572 GCA_028551405.1 Uromys caudimaculatus | reverse complement strand
GGGGGTTTCTAGGCCCGCCTACCTCGGTCCGTGTGTCTCGCGGGTTCGGGGCAGTACCTGGTGAGCTGTGGGGCGTGTCCTTGGCCCTCTGCTGGGTCCTGCGATCTGCTGAGAGGGATCTTTGTCCTGGCACCGATTAGGTGTGGGGCCCTGTGGCCCAAGCTGAGGTTTCCGCCCAGGGCTTCTTTCAAAAGATGTTGTCTTTAGTGTTATACCTTCATGAGGACTACCACACCAGTGTGCCTCTAAGACAGAACATTTATTTATAAATTAACTCCAATGTATATGTGATGGTTAACGTTCGCTACAAAGTTTCCTGAATTTGAAATCATTTAGGAGATGCCATCTTTGGGCTTGCCTGTGAGAACTTCTTCAGGAAGGTTCAACTGAGGAGGGAAATTTTATTCTGTGTATAAAAGGCTGTTACCCCTGCGGTGGGGTCCCAGACTAAATGAAAAAGAAGGAAATGAGCTGAGGACCAGCGTTCATGGTTTTCCACTTCCCGACTGCAGACATAATCTTACATTTCTGGTGCCAGAGCCAAATCTCCTCTCATCGCTGTGCCTTCCCTGCTTTGACTCAATGCACCTCCCGTGATCCACTGTGAAGGAACGCACCTCCCGTGGTCCACTGTGAAGGAACGCACCTCCTGTGATCCACTATGAAGGAACGCACCTTCCGTGGTCCACTATGAAGGAACGCACCTTCCGTGATCGACCACGAACCCCTTTTTTTATCATCATTTGTTTTGTCACAGCACTGAGAAAATAACTAATACTTTAGGCCGAAACACTTCATGAAAAGCTTCTTATATTCAATGATCACGAACTTGTAAAATAGTACAATCCAGCCAACATATCAGTTTTTGTTTCTAATGTTTCCTTATTCCACCTTTGCTTTGACTTGGGAATGGTGGAGGGGAGAAAAAAATAAAAAGATGAGTAGAGGTAAAATTCTCTTGTTCCTCTGAAGTCAGGAGATTCAGCTACTAACCTTCTTCCCTCTGGCTGAGCATTCCCAATACTATACCGCTTCTCCGTGTGAAACTTCTCCAAGTATGAACACTCATCACTATAATGACACTCTCACAAGGGAACACTCTCTGAATGGCGTTCATCCAAAATCATAAGGCACACTAATCCTCAAGGCTTCAAAATGCCTTATTAGCTTGCAGCTGTCCACACCTCTGGTACCAGCAACAACAGCGTTCTTTATGTGAAGCTTACTTTCTACACTTGAACTTAGCCAAAAGGCCGAGAAGCGATTGAAGCTTACTTTCTTTAGGCTCCCTATTATCTGGGCTCATGTAATCACAGACTAGGGACTACTCCCCCTCGTGGTGTCTACTATCTTTCTCTTTCATTCTCCGAGAGAGTTTTAGGATCAGGTACTAGGTCAGTTTAGGATGGGGAAGACCATCTGGGTACGGGCAGTAGTTAGCACAGGCGTATTTATCTTGGGTTCACCTGGATACTCTACAGGTATCACAAACCCTATAGGTCCAAGGCTGAGACCACCACCACCACCACCACCACCACCACCACCACCATCATCATCATGAGCCTTCTCTTCCTCTGTTCCTAGTTCCCTGGCTGGTACCACCACCTGCTCATCCGTGGAGTTACACTTGCTACTCTATCCCTTTCAGAAGACTCACAGTCACTGAGTCCCACTGATTCTTCCTCCTTACTGCTACCATTATACCTTGCCTTCAGTTTGTCTTCCATATTATTCTATGGATATCTTCTCAATACATATCTGTTTAATTTCAGGGACTTATCTATGGTGTACCTGGATAGAACATGCCATAGTAATTGTCTTCCAGTTGTTTCTTGTGTTAATGTTTTTATTCTCTATGGTGTCACTGGGAGGCAACAGAACTCTTAAGAGGTGGGTCGATCTAAGATGGGCACAAGGCTGTGGGTTCAATCCTCAGCAACATCTCTCTCTCTCTCTCTCTCTCTCTCTCTCTATATATATATATATATATATATATATATATATATATATATATATATATATACACATATATATGAAGATATATAAAGATATGTAGATAATGATGATCTCAAAGGGTCTCAAAGGTTTAGTGGGAGTGGTTTGAAAGTGAAACGCCCCCCAGGGCTCCCTGTCTTTGAACACTTGAAAGGTTCTTAGTATGGCAGAGGAGTTCTTAGTGATCTGCTCTCTGCCCACCACCCTGAGAAACCTCGGCTCCTCCTACTTAAGCCTCCTCCTAGTTTCTTGCACATGCTTGCACCTAATCACTGGCCACCTTTGAGTGCAGATGCCTCTCCTGCCTGGTTGTTCTTGGTGAGGTCTCACTCTCCAAAACGCACCTTAGAACACCTTGGCTCCCAGACCGCTGAGTGTCCCCCCCAAAGCATGCCAATCAAAGCTCTTACCAGGCATGCCCTGTTTACGTGCCTTTGTCGCTCCTCCTTGGTCAGAAAGCATTAGATCACTGTTTATCCTTGTATGACCCACCTACAGGAAAGCCTAAAATAAACGACATTAATTTTTCACTTAAAATGATTTAAAAAAAAATGAAATCCTAAGATTTTAAAAGAGACATCATTCTTTATGTAGACCATAGGGGTTTATACTCAACAGCACTACAGGGCTTATTCTTTTTAGCTGTATAGGGGCTCATCCTCAGCAGAGCTTCTTAGAAACAGGTTGATGAGGTTGTAAAAAGATGTTTTCAGGTTTTTCAGCATGCTTGGGTTTGAGTCAGCTGCAGGATCTTATTTTTTATTATGTATTGCACAATTGACATAGAGAAAAACTAGACCCAGGGGCTTTAATAATTTTCTCTAATGAATATCTCCCAACAATTTATAGAATGATGGGTCAGATTAACAGCTAATTTATAATTAAAGCAAGCAAATTTTTGTGCCTAAAACAAATTGTAATCTATAGATTAAGTAAGCATGCACTATGCTGCATGCTGTGAGAGGAAGGTTACATTCCAGGAAATGCATTTTTGTCTTTCAGGGCCATCCTACAGAGGAGTCTCTCCAGGAATGTGTAGCTGTCTTCCAAGCCCTGTAGAAATCACAGCCAGGGGCATGTCTCAGAGGATTCAAGCACACACAGCATACTTTCCTCTCTAGACAGGTCTGTGGGGTTTTTTTTGTGTTGCAGAGAGTATTGCAAATAAAACACATTTCTTGTCCATCTCTCTATTGATGATTAGTACCTGCTATAAGATTTTCTCCCAAGATAGCAAATCAAAGTCGGGCAGTGATGACACATGCCTTTAATCCCAGCACTGGGAGGCAAAAGCAAGTGGATCTCTGTGAGAAACCCTGTTTTGAAAAACCAATAAACTAAAAATAAAGTATAAAAAAATAGTAAAGGAATTCTGATCTGTAATTTATTTTCATTTCAACACAAAGTGTTTATTTTTTTTTACCATTTAGTCAGACTACTGTATTTGAAAACTATATTTTCACCACAAATGATTCTTCCTTTCTCCCTTGTTTTCCTACTTTCTTCCTCCTTTTTCCCCTTCCTTTCTTCATCATTTCCTTTAACAAGCAACATTGCTTGTGCACCCATTTTGTCATAGAACTGAGTGGACGCTAGAGATTAAAAGATAATTCAGACATAATCCTACATATGACAATGGTAAAAAGGGCAAGGCCAATGGGCAACCAGAAAATTCTAACGGCAGAAGTGCAGCGACTGAGAACCCCAGTGGGAACAAAGGTAGAATTCAAGGGTGGTCTTCTGTGGAAGTGAAACTTTGATTTGAGCTGGCGAAGTGGGTATGGGCAAGGGGGATGCTCAAAGCCTTCCAGGTGAGGGAGAGAAAACAGAACAAAGCCTTTGGAGGGTGAATTCTGACACAGAGGAGGGCAAATAATGGTGGAAGGGATTTATCAGGTGGAAAATTCAGGGTCATATTATGTTTCCAGAAATAATAAAAAACAAACTGGCATATTCCTGCACTTGTGTCATCAACTCTCTTCCCCAGAGGCCTGGCTGGCCACGTGCTGGCAGGCAACGGCCAACCTGTTTTATCTCGTGGAGACTGACTCAGAACTCCAGGATCTCTCCACCCAGATTGATAAGTTCCCTCTGGCAGGTCGCTACCACGCCAGCCCCCTGCTTCAATACCCCCATGGCCTCTGTGGTGCACATCAGACAAACCCACATTTTGCTGCCGTACCTTTCTCTCTGGTACCCAGACGAGCTGCCGTGTGAAGGAAAATGCAACACAAACTTAGTTCAGAAACAATGGTAACTCAATTTCTGAGTGCAACAACTAAAATCCTAATCTTGTAAGCCTAATTAAATCTAAATCCTCCAGAGGCGAATCCAGACGGATCCACCATTGAAACCAGGAGACACTAGCAGCTACATCTTGTCCTCACACTGTCCTCATCCAAAAGGACCTAAGTCTCTCCTGCTTCCTCTCTTCCTCCGTCCAACATGGAAGTCCCACCTACTCACCCAGTGATTGGTCTGTTTATTCATTTGAATCACAAGAAGCCACCTGAGTACATGACTCATTCCTCATTCTGGACAACCCCTCCCGGGAGAGCAGAATTAAGATAAAAATACAAGCAACCTTAGGGCTGTCCACAACAATGTTAAAGAAGTTAGATTCCAGGCAGTAAGAAAAGAGAGTAAACCTGTGCAGTTCAAGACTGATGCAAGAAAATGATCAGGAGACACGCCCCAGAACTCCTAGAGGTCCAAGAGGAGCAAGAGAAAAGGACAGCACAGCCTATATGAGGAGGAAACAAAGGTCAGAAAGAGTTGGAAGGTAAACTCAGCAAGTGCAAATGGTTGCTGGGACATGGTCAGCAAGGAAGGCAGGGAGGCGCCAAGGAGGTGCCAGGTTTCTATTCGTGTGGCTGAAGAAAAGGAATACTACCAACAGAAAGATTAAAAAGTACATAAATGAACTGTTTTGGAAAGAAAATGGCTGAACTGTGTTTTGAACACAGAGATATTGAAATGCAAATGAATTGTGGGAAAGAGTCATTCAGAAGCAGTGAAGTGTACAGATCTGATAGCTCAAGGAGAAAGATAAATAGGTGTATGTTGGAGAGAATGTGAGTAGTGCTTACAACCATAAGGATGAATAAAATACCAGCTACTACTGCTCTGAGAAAGTGTTCAGAGAAGCAGTGAGTTGAGGAAGGGACCTTAGAAATGACAACATCTAGATTATGGTCAGAATAAAAGGAGGTTCCTGAGAAAGACAGGTGCACATGGTGGGAGACTTAGGAGGAATCCTGGAGGAAGTGCTGTCATGGATGCTTCTCTGCTTACTATGACAAGATGCCTGACAGAAGCCACTCAAGACAAAGGGCTCCCACAGCCCATCCTGGTGGGAAGGCACGGTGACCAGAGTGTGAGGAAGATGGCTGTTTTGCACCCAGAGTTAGGAAGCTGAGGGAGATGAATTCTGGAGTTCCCCAGTCCATGGACTGGTGTCTTCCACATTCAGAATGGGTCTTCCCTTCTAAGTCATCTGGAAGCACCCCCACAGACACACTCAGAAGTGTGTACCAATGTAAGACTCCAGCGAGCCTTAGCTTACCGCAGACTCTCCAAGTGAACACATGGAGTCAGGGATTGATGCAAAATGCAAGAGAAATTTATTGATTCAGCATGCTGAGGTCACTCTACATACCAAGATGGAAGAGTGACATTGCAGAGCCCGTTCAGGGAACTTATATAGGATTTTAGAGCAGCCACCATTAGGTACAATGTGATTGGCAGAACAGTGTGACTTTTTAAACTGATTGGTCTTTAGGAAATGAGGTAGCAGGGGCTTAATCAGCCCCTCCCCTCCAGCCTAAGTGCTCTCTAACCTGTTTCTTCCAGGAGGGGAGAAGTGCCCATGTGCTCGGAGGGGGGAGGAGACTCTAGTGGAATATCTCAAAGTTCCCGAGCTGACTCCTCACCAAGGTGTTTCTTAATCCAGTCAAGTTGATAATGAAGATGAGCCATCACAGGTTCTAATGAAGCTAGACATTTCAAGGGTAGTGAAACAAGATTATCCAATGGGGAGATTCACAGGACAATATGGTCACCAGATTTGACAATCAGCACTTTGTTGACAGTACTGTGAACAAGTAGGGAGGTGGAAGTGACATTGTGGGGCCTTGACAATGCTGAGGTCCATCAGGTTAAACTCCATGACCAAAAAGAAGTGCAGATCAGGGAGGCAAGGAGAGGAGAGAACTCCAGAAATGAGAGAAAACAGAAGGAAAAAGAGATAAAACGGTGGAACAAGAGTGAGCCTTGTGAGAACTGTGCCAGCAGAGCTGAGTGCTGCAGGCTGGGTTCAGATCGGAGAAGGCTTATGGGGGCAGTGAGATCCACAGCATGATCTTAAGGACAGAGAGGGCAGACACTGAATGCAAAAGGTCACCACAGGAAAAGGATGTGGAAGTAGCTACCCAGGGGCATTGTATACATAACAAGCAGCAAGCCCCCCCGGTTTGAAAAAATTCAGTATAAAACAAATGTGCAAGGTGGCTTCCTAAGACTTCAAGGATGATAACTGCCTGTGTACATGTCTTTCTAGACACTAGCCTAAGTTCTGGGATGTATTTAAACTCACCAGTGTAAAAATTAATCTAGTCCCACTGTTATGGAACACTGTCCTTCAAGTATGACAACCATCTTAATCAGAACGGCTATGATTAGCCACAAAAGACCCTCAACAAGATCAAGCCAGTTGATATTCCTCATAAAAGGACCGTGACTGGGGCTGGAGAGGTGACTCAGATGTTTAGAGTTCTGGATACTCTGTCAGAGGACCTGGGTTTAGTTCCAAGTACTCACACGCTTGTAACTGTCAAACTACAGTTTTGGGGGTGTGGGAGGGTCTGATGCCCTCTTCTGGCTTCCACTGGCACCAGGCATGCACATGGTACACATGCATCCATGTAAGCAAACGCTCATAAACATAAAATAAAAATAATGAAATAATAAAAGGAATTTCACCTGTGATTCTATCACCCTTTGCTGCACATCCCTGTCAGCTATAGATAACTCTGTCCCAACCACTGGAGGTATTGCGAGATGCTAGCATAATAGGAGATGGAAAGGTAACTGAAGTATAAATAAATAAATGAATAATATGTATACATATATAATATATTGTATATGTACATTATATGTGTATATATAGATACATATACACATTCTCATCACATACTTATACACATACACATAAACATACATATATGTGTTGGGAAACCCTGCTACTTAAGGTTGCAGTCTTCCACATCTGGATAGCTCCTCTGAGCTCAGCACAAAATGGAGGACTCCCTTTTCCAGCAGGTCTTCCTCTTCTCTGACCTTATCTGGGGAGCCTAATTCCCATTCTTTATATAAGAAAGGCCACACAGTCCTTGGCAAACTTACAAGTTCAACTTCCTCTTTTCCATAAGAACCTGCCCAGCAGTACCTGGGATTCCTAGAATCCATTGCCTCCCTACAAATGAGGCGTTCACACTATGTTAATCGCCAATGAATAATTTTACATTCACCCAGAAAACTCCTCCTCACTCCCATAAATAGCCCTTGGTCACACGTATAAAGTGTACGCTCACCAGCTGTTTCACTGAAGATCTTCTAAAAGAGCTGTTTCATTGAGTATCATCTAAAAGATTGTAACCTGGAGAAGTCTCCCCAAACCCCTGCAATCACTCCCAGCAAGACCCCAATCCTGCAGGCCCCACCCATTCTGGACTCTGCTTCATCCTTCAGACTAGTCTGATGTGCAATGGCGCCTGGACACCCTGAGGGAGGAAATGGGGGACATAGAACCACAGCTGGTCCACAACACATATACCATGGCTGGGTGCCTAGAACTCGGAGCCACAGCTGGAGGAAGTGTTCATGCAATACCATACACATAGTTGCGGAGAAGCCATTATCTATGATACAGTGAGATTTTCTGTGATCCAGCTGTTTGGGGTCACCTACAATTCTTTAAGTAACGTCTTATCCATATTCCTTTAGGTAATCTCAAACTTTTTGTTTTACCAGCTAGACTTGGCTGGAACTGTTTTGATCAGCCATTGATGCCCTCTCTGAGTAGACATTTGTTCAAGTGTTCCCAGGAGATGTTAACACAATAGTCACTTTATAGATATGGAAACTTAAAGACAGAATAATTGAGCAAATTACTCAAATGTACAATGAGCCAAAAACCTGAACTTGGGCTGACTGGTCCCAAAACACCATGAGTGTAACTACTGAACTATTTTCAAGAGGAAGGGATGTAATTCTTGTCCTGCAATAAACAGATCCACCCTTTCTCCTCACTTGCAGTGTTGCTTCCTTAGTCTGGACTCTTAGGACCAATGAATCTATACACAGATCTGTACACATTCTGGCCAAATAACAGTTACAGCATATAGGAATACCATGCTATCTGTGAGGAGTTTAAGCCATTGGGAAAAAATTGTCAACCTGAAACAGAAAAAAAGAATATGGGTTTTCTATTCCAGCTTGTGGTACCAACTATAAATCCACCTGTCTACCTTAAACATGGAAAGTCACCTTCTTTGGTAAGTTCTAGTCTATTATAGGATCTTACTGACTAAAGAGTCTCTGTAAGCATGTGTTCAATTAATAGAATAATGACAGTATTAACCTTTAAAGTCCAAACATTGTTTTATTTATGCACTGTGTAGTTTACTTACCAAATGTCTAGTGCTAAATTACGTTAAGCTCTCAAGAAACAAAAAATGAGGGCCTAACTGGGCAGTAGTGGCACATGCCTTTAATTCCAGGGTAGCAGAGGCAGGAGGATCTCTGAGTTCAAGGCCAGCCTGGTCTATAGACTGAGTTCCAGGACAGCCAGGTCTACACAGAGAAATCCTGTCTCTAAAACACAAAACAAAACAAATCAAAACAACAAAGTAATACAAGATGATTTTGCTATTTGGCCTAGGCTGATCTTACATTTATCATCTCTGATGCTGGGATCATAGGCAGGTGTCACCACACACTGGCGTGCATTCTTATATTGGGGAAGACAGACAATAAGTGGAGAGCTGAGCAATGTAAAGAGAGGGGCCATAAAGACAATGAGTTGATGATGTAAGGGAAAGGCACTCGTGTTGGGGCAAGAGAAGCCCCTCGTGGAGATGATACTGCCAGAAATGGAGTGGAAGCCATCTTGGGTTCTGAGGGACAGTGTACAGGCAGAAGTTCCCGCCAGTTCTTGGAGATGAGAAGAGACTGAAGTTCAAGCCCAGTGCAGCTGGAACTCACTGAAGATGGATAAACTGAGAATGGAGGTGGGTAGGTCGAGGCAAGTCTTTAGGACCTTCTAGACCCTGACGAGGCAGGCATGTGTGTCCTTCTAACTTTGGAGGCTGGTAGGAACATTATCCATGGATTTCTCATGTTCCTCTGCTGTTCAGATCCTCTAAGCAAATACATTTATAGCCACTGTTTAAATAAGGGTACAGTATGGAATTATACAGCTTAGTAAGTTTCTCTCTTAGAAACATCCAGGTCAATGAAGACAAAAATCTTCTTCTCCCTCCCAGGGATTTACTCATGTTCCAAGAGACCTGGAACCCAGCTGATCTGGAGGCTGAACCAGGAAGACTTGAGTTCAAGCTCTGTTCAGACTACAGAGTGAGCTCAAGTCTGATCTGAGTGACCTAGTGAGACCCCATCTCAAAATAAAAAGTAAGAACAAGGGGATGAGGGTAGGGCTGAAACTCAGTGGCAGCACTTGCCTATCATGAAGGGTTTGCTCTCCACGCAAACACAAGCATGCACACATGCACATACACGCACATACACACACGCACGCACCAAGAACCAACCCAGTAGAAAAAACAGAGAAAGCATCGAAGTTAAACTATAAATCTTGAGGCAAATGAATAGACTCTACTGGGACAATTTGACAAGAAGCCAAATTTCCCATTTATACTGAATGTGTTGGTAAAGCCTTCACATTCTCTGAGATCAGCAACTTAGTATACAGTGCAATACCCTGAGCATCCCCACCCCCTTTTCCGGAAATGCTCATCTTCTGGACTACAGTAGCCTGGAATGTGTCCACCCACACACCATAGAACCATCTGGAGCTGTGTCCTCTGGCAGGCATGCCTCTCCTTTGGTGTGGGTAGCTGTCTGTATTTGCTTTGTATCACTGAGGAGAGAGTAGCCACAAAGGGAAGACTCAGGAGGCCTTTAGTTGGTGGAGTTTTGTGTATGGAATTCAAACAAATGACCCTCTTTGTTGAATGCCCTACACCCAGCTCCCTCTGAACATCTGCTCCCCAGTAAAGAATGCAGTTTTGATTCAAAGTCAAAATAAAAATCCACATTATTTTCTTTTGCCAAGTCTTCCCCTACTTTACTAATCTCTAAAGTTTGTTGTAAAATTAGGTCTTGCCATAAATATTTCTGTGTTGGATTCATATTTCCAAAGAAAATTGTCATTTCATAATTTTCCATGTATTAAACTTCTCACTGCATTTTTGCGCCCTGTTTTAGATTTGGGAAACTCCTAAATCCTTCTGTATCAGCTACAGTATTCTCTGGGTGGGTGTTGGGGTGATGGTTCATAACCTTTTGTACTGAACATCTTACAATTGCTTGTGGAAAAGCTCTGTTCCTCTCTGTGTAGATGCAACATACATATCCTCCAAAGGAGAGCTGGCTTCCTTGTTTATGTGCTTCCTGGCTGTGCCTCTAACTTCATGAGAATCCTGCTTCCCACCTACACTGCTCTGTAACACTGGTTTACAACCTTGTAGCTAATTCAAACTCAGAGTAAATTACACCTTAGATGCAGGAGTTCGAGGATTATTCCTTTAGGCAAGTAATATCTGAGACCTCAAAACCTGTAACTCTATTCGTCCTGTTTATTTTCTCAGAGATCAACCTTCAGAGACATCTGAGTAGCACATTTTGTAATACTGCCAAGTATGTGATCTGATTTTCAAGATCTTACTTTATGTCACTAGACATTTCTCCCTTTCACTTGCTGGGATAGACAGGGGTCTACCAATTCCAATCCTTTCTTTCTGATTACATGTCTTCATCAGTGATAAGACTCTGTCTCAAAAGTTTAACTTCCCCAAAACCAAACTGAATTTATTTGTAAAAGAATTTAACAGAAAGATGCTGTACTATGGGTAATGGTATATATGTATGGGGCTGCGTGCTTGGGGCTTTCCTCGGGGGTCTCTGGCCCAGCCGAATGTGAGGGTTTCGGCAAGGGAGGGAGCGTGAGAGGGTACGGAGTCTCCTCTGCCTCAGTCCCTGCAGCTGCCGCCTGGACCATGCCAAGACTCTATGCTTGCCCAGATGCTGCACTTGCCCAGCACTCGCCACCCTGTGCTGAGTCTGGCCAGGGCTGGGCTCACAAGAGGCTGGCTAGCCGGCGGAGTGCAGGAAGCTTCTGGCGGCTCCCGGGAGAGCAGGTCTCTTCCTCGGGCCGAAAGTGTTACAGCCCTTATGATAGAAGCTCTCAGACGCCGGAGTAGCTCTCGTACCTTTATTCCTTCTGGAAGGCAGCGGTGGGCGGACGGGGACACAGGTGGGGGGAGAGAGCGAGAGAGAGAGAGAGAGTCCTACAAAGATTGGGACAGTCTAATATATTGTTTTGGAGGGGTCAGGGGTTTGGCAACCGATACTTCCCATTGGTTTGGGGGGGGGGGTTCGAGATACCTCATTTGCTTGTGGGAGCTCAGAGTTGCTTTCTATGTGACAAATCTCACACGCCAGGCCTCTCTCTATATAGGGGTTGTAAAGCTGTAGCTGTTTTTACAGGAGCCTTCCGGGAGCGTTGGCCAAAAACATGTTTCTGTACCTCGTGGATATTCCACTGGGTCTCCCAGAGTTTTCAGCCTATGCTCAACCGGGTGTCAGATTGCCTGCCACAGACCACTGCCCCACATATACGCACCTTTTCCATATTTAACTGGAATAAAGTTCATTATAATCTTTGATTATGACATCTTCCTTTCTGTGTTCATGGTGACCTGTCTTTTTAAGTACCTGGACTTTATCAAATAGGTTTTTCTAAAGCAGAGATCTTAAAAAATTAATGTTATTGTGCATTTTACATATTTGAACAGTTTTTTGTCTATCTAATAGTAACAATAATACTTTTAAAATGAGTCTTCTGTCTTACACACACACACACACAAGTCTCTTTGCAGATATTAAGAATGTAGCTCATCTAGAGATGGGAAAGGGTGCTATGACATGCTGCCTTCTGGACAGGACATGATTGTTGCGCACATGGGCTATGGCTCCTGTTCAAGATCAAACCAGTTAAAACCTCCAGGGTGGATGCAGGAGGAGTTCCTGAGGTCCCAGCCCTGCTTGAGGAACTAGTGTCAGGAGATCATTGTTGGGAATGGAAAGTCACCTTTCTTTGGGAGGTAACCCTGGGTAGGTTACCCCATGCTCTAATGGGTGGCCCTATGTGAATACTGACTGTACTAACTGAGCTTAGTATGTTACAGAAAGAGGGGAATCATGAAGCTGGAAGGGAGGTCTGGTCATGGGGGAGCCCAGAAAGGGAGGGAATAGGAGGCAGATATGTCAGGATAAATTGTACACATATATGAAAATTGCAGGATAACAACAACAACAAGGCTCAGAAACCTGATTCTGCTGTGTCAGCAGAAGCAAAAACCAGTTATGGGATTATCTGTAAAGAGTCCTTGAACAACCCGAGTCATCTAGTGGAGGGAATCCTGACTTCCAAGGAAGAAGGATGAGATTCCAGAAGATCTTATATCAGCAGAAACACTTCCAATCTACACTGAAAAGCATAGAGTGACCACAGACTGGAAGATTCCTTCAAACTTTGGCAAACAAGCTGATAAAGGTGCTCAGTTTCCTTTTATGAGAAGAGAAAGATGATCCAGAAACCAGAGTAGGAAGCCACAGAGGTTGGTTCCCAGGTCCTAAGCCTAGGTGGATTTTGTTCAGCTGGATTTTAACATTGATTGGTAATTGTTCTTTTGTTTTTTCTTTCTAATTTCTGCTGTTTTTTTTTTTCTTATTGGATATTTTCTTTATTTACATTTCAAATGTTATCCCCTTACCAGGTCTCCCCTTCAGAACCCTCATCCCCCTCCCTCTATGATGGTGCTCGCCACCCACCCACCCACCCACCCACTCCAGTGTTCCCACCCTGGCATTTCCCTACACTGGGGTATCAAACACCCTCAGGCCCAAGGGACGCTCCTCCCCCTGATGCCCAAAAAGGCCCTCCTCTGACACATATGTGGCCTGAATCATGGGTCCCTCCATGTGTATTCTTTGGTTGGTGGTCCAGTCCCTGGGAGCTCTGGAGTGTCTGGCCTGTTGACACTGTTGCTCCCTCCATGGGGCTGCAAACCCCCTCAGCTCCTTCAGTCCCTTCTCCAACTCCTCCATCGGAACCCCGTGCTCAGTCCAGTGGTTAGCTGCGAGCATCTGCCTCTGTATTTGTCATGCTCTGGCAGAGCCTCTCAGGAGACAGCCATATCAGGCTCCTATCAGCAAGCACTTCCTGGAATCCACAGTAGTGTCTTGGTTTGGATTTCTGCTGGTTTTATGTGGTGAGGATGGTATATGCACATGTGCATACATAGAGGCCAAAGGTTGATATCAGGTGTCTACCTGTATTACTGTATAGCTTATTTTCTGAGGGAGGGAGGGAGGGAGGGAGAGAGAGAAAGAGAGAGAGAGAGAGAGAGAGAGAGAGAGAGTCTGTTACTGAACCTGGAACTCATCATTTCAGCTAGAGGCTGATCAGGTAGAGGTAGAGTCCTTGGGATCTACCTGGATTTGTCCTGAGAGACTAGGAGTTAGACAGATAGGAAGAGGGACCATGCCTAGAGAATAAAGGTGACAAATTTACAAGATGGCCAGCTTCTTCCTCACTTTCCTGACATGAGGCAAAAGCCTGGCAGCTGAAAATGCTGACTTCAGGCATTTTGTATTATGATATGGCTATAAGCCTATGAGGGCCTGGGAGTGGAATGTGATGGTTTGAATAAGAATGGCTTCCATGGACTTGAATATTTGAATGCTTAGTCATAGGGACTATTTGAAAAGATTAGGAGTGTGGCCTTGTTGGAGGAAGTGTGTTACTGGGGCTGGGCTTTGAGGTTTCAAAAGCCCACATTAGGCCCAACATATCTCTCTCTCTCTCTCTCTCTCTCTCTCTCTCTCTCTCTCTCTCTCTGGGTCAGGATGTAGCTGTCATCTACTGCTCCAGTGCCTGCCTATATGCTGCCATACTCCCCACTATCATAATGACTAAACCTCTAAAACTGCAAGCAAGCTCCCAATCAACTATTCTCCTATAAGAGTTGTCTTGGTCATGGTGTGTCTTTACAGCAATAGACTAGTGACTAAGGCAGAAGTTGGTAACAGAAAGTTGGGTATTGCTGTGACAGGCCTGACCATGCTGCTTGTGGACTACAGGACTCTATCTGAGAAAGCAGTTGTATGCTTTAAGCAGGTTTTCATGGGTCATCCTGGTAGGAGCATCCTGAGGGCAATTTAAATTGTAAGGGCATAACTCAAGGAAGTTTCGGAGAGGAAGAATTAGGAAGTGGCCTAGAGATCATTCTTGTGATATTTTGACAAAGAATGTGGCTGCTTTCTGCCCTTGTCGTAAAAATTTCTCTGAGGCTAAATTTTGGATTCATGGTGTTGGCAGAGGAGATTTCAAGACAGCCTAGTATTGAATGTGCCACACGGTTACTAGTGGTCCCTCTTATGCAGATCTACAATGAAAAGGAGCACAGAAGGCAAGGAGAATTACAAAATGTACAGCAGTTTGAAGAGAAAAGGAATATCAGGAAGTATAATGGAGCTCTCAAGGAGATAAAAAGTTTAAAGAGAAGCCTGATGTTAAATGGAATAAAGGGAGTGGGGACCTCAGAGCAAAACCCCACCCAGAAAAGCTTCCAGCTTATGAAAGGAATTGAAGAAAAGCTTAAAGTCATCGAGGGAAACCGTCACACTGACCAATCCTAAATTAGGGGATGAAAAGTCTTCAGAGAGACTTGAAAGTTGCACCCTTGAGAGGAGACTGGAATACTTGCTTTCACAGAAGGGTTTTTCCTCTCTGTCTGTTGCATGTGTGTTTCTTCATCCTCCAGCTTTTGATTCTGTTCGCTGATGTTTGTTTGAGATTTCTTTGCTGCCACCTGTTGTGTTAGAGAATTTTTTCTGCCTTTTACTTCTTTAACTGGCAGAGAAAATGGATCCAATCAAGACCCCTAGACTGTATCAGTTCCTTACCCCCATCTAACATTGAGATTATAGATGCATCCTGTGGTGTCCAGATTTTATGTGGATGCTGGGGAATCTAAGCTCAGGTACTGATGCTGTCACAGAAAAACACTTTATCTTCTGAGTCATCTCCCCAGGTGTCTTAGTCAGGGTTTCTATTCCTGCACAAACATCATGAAGCAAGTTGGAGAGGAAAGGGTTTATTGAGCTTACACTTCCATGCTGCTGTTCATCACCAAAGGAAGTCAGGACTGGAACTCAAGCAGGTCCGGAAGCAGGAGCTGATGCAGAGGCCATGGAGGGATGTAACTTACTGGCTTGCTTGCTTCTCCTGGCTTGCTCAGCCTGCTTTCTTATAGAGCCCAAGACTATCAGCCCACAGATGGCACCACTCACAAGAGGCCCTCCCCCCTTGATCACTAATTGAGAAAATGCCTTACCGCTGGATCTCATGGAGGCATTTTCTCAACTGAAACTCCTTTCTCTGTGATAACTCCAGCTTGTGTCAAGTTGACACAAAATCAGCCAGTACACCAGGCCTCATTTTCTCTTGACTTCAGTGGAAATGCCTACAACCCAAATCCTCTGATTGCTTTGTCATTGCTGCGAAGGGGCATCAGCTCTGATAAGTTGTGCTCCTTTAGTATGCAAGTTCATACGTGGAGAGAAATTGTGCCCCATGTTGAACTACACCTAGAAATATGCTCATCTTTTATTTAAACAGGTTACATTAGGGATTTTTGAGTTGATGAGATTGGGGACATTGAGCTGAGACTTTGGGGGACCTGAGATTATGGGGCAGACATGAAATTTTGAGGGACATAGTGTGAACTGTGGTGAGTGAATAGTGTGAAGACAACATATGCCCAGTACCCACACTCAATACTCAGGACCTATGAATAAATTAAATGGCTCAGCTAAATGAGTGAAGGCTGCAAGTGCAGCTGAGGTTGCTAATTAGCTGACTTTGAGATGGGAGATTAGTCTCAGTTATCTTAGTAGGTCCAGTCTAATCCTATGAGAAGTGGAAGAAAAGGCTTCAGAGTATAATGGGCTGCTGAATTATAGTTACTCCATCTCATGAAAGTATTTCTATGTATAGATACTCTCTTGTACTGCCTGGAATCATCATCTGCCAATAAAAGGCTGATTGGCCAATGAGCTGAGGCAAGGTTAGAAGGTGGGACATCTGGTAGAAAGAAAGGAATTCTGGGAAAATAGTCAGGCATGAAGATCTGCCCCAGGCACAGAAGACAGTTGTAGGAAACTGAGGACCAGGTAGCCAGCTATGTGGCATGACTTTGAATAAAATAAACAGGTAATTAAGACATGAGCTAGTCAAAGCTATTGGCCTAAACATTTATTCATATATAAGAAGTCTCAGAGTCATTATTTTTGGGAAGAAAATGGACAGGTGGAAAAACACAAGGTTACAGATGGTTTTAACTATAACTTTAAGTGCTAAAATGATCTTGGGTAGAAGTGGTCTCTGATCACTCAGACCTGCTATAAATTCCTAAGGCAAATTGGTCCCTGGGCCAGCCATAATTTCCTATACAATGTGACCCTGAGGTAAAGGCTAACAACCTGACCATTTTAACTGCTATTTCTCTGCTTCTATAAACAACACTTACGTGCTGTAGAAGTTCACAGCTGCCTTATGTATACACATCACAATTGTGGGTTTTTGTCCTTAAAAACCAAGACAAATGGGGGTTTGGGACTGTTTCCCACTACTCTTCTTGGGACAGCCCTGGCAGCAGTGAATAAAGATTCTGTGATTTATTCCAGCGTCTTAGGAGTTTTTCCCATCAGTTACCACATAACAAGAGAATCAGATCTGTTTTCTTGGAAAGCACAGGGCCCACTGTTGGAGCTTAGAAGATGGAGGAAAAGCAGCTCAGAGCAATGAATGCACCTGGAAGAGCTGGTAGAACCAAAAAAACAGATTCTCCTAGAACATCCAAGCAGGAATGTAGAACAGGCAACATTCAGACTTTAGTTCTATGAGACTCTCAGAACTCCACTGATCTACAGAGCTGCAAGCTAACACATTAATGTGCTAAGTCTGTAAAGGTATGGTGATTTCTTACAGTGGTGATAAAAGACAAATACACTTAACAGATATCATAAATGCCAGAAGGAGTAGACTAGTATGTTGGCTAGTTTTCTGTCAACTTGACACAAGCTAAAGTCATATGAGAGGAGGGAACCTCTTTTGAGAAAATGCCTCTATAATATGGAGCTGTAGGGAAGCCCGTAGGTCTTTTTTTAATTGGTGATTGATGGAGGAAGGTCCAGTTCATTGTGGGTGGGACCACCCCTGGCTGGTGGTCCTGGGTTCTATAACAAATCAGGATGAGCAAGTCAGGAAGAGTAACTTATAAGCACACTCCTCCATGGCCTCTGCATCAGCTCCTGTCTTGAGGTTCCTGCCCTGCTTGAGTCATTGTCCTTACTTCATTTGATAGAGAACAGTGATATGGAAATGTAGGCCTAATAAACTTTCCTCCTTAAGTTGCTTAGGTCATGGTATTCCCCATAGCAATAGTAACCTTAACTAGGCCAGAAATTGGTATCAGGATAGTAGGATATTGCTGTGACATGACCATGTTGTTTTGGGGAGGATTGTGGAAGGACTTGGAACTTTGGGAGATGAAAGCCATTGAGTGTTCAAAGTTTGATGAGCTGTTCTGTGGGAGCTTGGAAGATAAGCGTGTTGAGAGCAATGCAGATGATAGAGGACTGGTTTGTGAAATTTCAGAGGGAAGTTTTAGAACCTCTCAATTTCTATTTATTTCCCTCTTTCCCCCATCCCGTGTGTGTATGTGTGTGTGTGTGTGTGTGTGTGTGTGTGTGTGTGTGTGTGTGTGTGTGTGTAAAATAGGACCATTTTCTATTTTGAGTTAAAAATCTGTGGCTCTGGTTAGTTTCAGCTAAAGAATCAACTGTGATTAACAAGATACCAGAACTACTGAAGTAAAACTTTTGTTACTGGAGTACTTGAGGCTGGTTGGCTGGAGCTGAGAAATCAGTTTAAGAAGAGAACAACATCATTAAGGTGAAATGTTCTGAGAAGTGTCACAATCAGCATAGGCAAGCTATGTTTAGAGGTGGTCAAAGTTGTACTGTGTGCTGTCAATCAAACTTGGTCATGTGTAAGAGTCTCCCAGGTACAGGTTTTGAAGGCCCAGTTTGAAGCAGTCATGTAGAGAAGTTGAAGCTTATGAAGAGAGCCCAGGAGAGATTATTGATGAAAGTGTAGTCCAGTTGCAGCAGAAGACCCCAGCATTTTGTTTATGCCAGTATCATGGGACAATCACCAAGGACAATAGCAGGTATGAAATACAGCCAACCTCAGCCTACCCTTACCCTTTGGAGGAGCCCAGAAGATTGTGAATGAATTACAGATATAGGACATTGAGTGGCTTACACTACTGGACTTTAGTTTTGCTGTGATATGATTGTGACAGTTCCCTGGTTCTTTTTCTTGAAAAAGGAAAGTATTTAACTTATTTTTTATTTTATAGAACTCTACAGATGAGAGACTTTTGATTTTAAAAGACACTGACGTTTTAAAGTGTTTAAATTTGTAAGACTGTGGGACTTTTTAAGTTTGTAAAATGTTTTATAATGTGATGTTTATATTAATCCTGGGGATGAACAAGAAATAAAAGTTTGTGGCTTTACAGTGATGTGTTTGTGTGTCAAATTAACAAGGAGTCAATTGTGTTGGCTAGTTTTATGTTAACTTGATAAAAGCTAAAGTCATCTGAGAGGACGGAACCTCTACTGAGAAAATGCCTCCATAAGATGGGGTTGGAGGGCACATTTTTACTTGGTGACTAATGTGCAAGAGCCCAGGTCATTGAGTGGGGCCACCCCTGGCCTGGTGGTCCTAGGTTCTAATACAAATCAGGATGAGCAAGCCCTGGGAAGCAAGCCAGCAAGCAGCACTCCTCCGTGGCCTCTGAATCAGCTTCTATATTGAGGCTCCTATCCTGTTTGAGTTTCTATCCTGACTTCCTTCAATGATGAAACGAGTTATAGCCAAATAAACCCTTTTCTCCCCAAATTGCTTTGGTCATGGTGTTCATCACAGTAACTAGGACAACTGGGGAAAATTAAAAATATAAAGTGCCCGATGTGGCAGAGTGCTTGCCTAACGTGTATGAAGGCCTGGGTTTGGTCCCTAGACAAAAACAAAACACTCCTTTAAAAAAGATTTTTTTTTTTTTTTTTTTTTTGGTCCTCCCTCTACCTCCTCTTCTCCATTCATCCTCCAAAGAACTTGACTCTGGATCTTGGGTAGGTTCTGAAACTTGCATTTCTATTAAGATGACAGGAGATGCTGATGCTGGCAGATGGGTCACCACACTGTGACACTCTGCCTTACATAAGCCCTCGATTGTCACTGCTGGTAGCAGGCTCTGTTTTGTTTACTCTACTGCACTTTGTAGGTTTTGACTGGAAACATCCAAGAGGAAGAGAGGCTCAAATGCACGGCGTTCTGAAGCAATGGGCTGGCAGTTTGCAAAAGTCCCCTTTCTTCCCTGCAGTTTGTTTTATCGGGATGGGCTCTTATCGGAACATCAGCTCCAGCCTATTCAGGAATGTTGGTACAGATAAGAGTGTCTACCTGTGGTTCTGTTTTCATGGCTTCAGGCTGGACCCAGTGGCACAAGTCACTCATCAGGGTCGTAATACTTGGCATGGAGCTAAATGCAACAATGGTTTTGGAATGATAGCATTGATCTTGATTTCTAACTGAGCTCAGGAGTCTCTGGGTTCTCAGGTTTCATGGCATGCCTGATGTCACACACATTCTTCAGGGTTTCTTGCTATAAATGGGCTCTTTTAAGCCTAAGAAAAGAGGTCTTCAGGCAGAGAGCATCCAATGCTGGGTGCCCACAGGCCAACTGCTGAGTTCCTGCTGTTGTCAGGCATTCTCAGTCCCACTCTGACAGGAGTTTGGGGTCAGGCATCCTCAATCCCACTCTGAGAGTAGGAGCTTGGGATCAGGCATCCTCAATCCCACTCTGAGAGTAGGAGCTTGGGGTCAGGCATCCTCAATCCCACTCTGACAGCAGGAGCTTGGGAGCAACAGACAATTGTACTCTGTTGCAGTTTTCAAAGCACATTCATGTCTTTCATCTTGTACTGCCCTGCCTGACACAGATATTAATGACAAAGTCAGGATGAGAATCCAGCTTTTCTGAGTCTTAGTCTTAGGTTCTGATGGCCCTGAGTTTCTGCAAGGCTTTAATCATACTTCCAGAGCAACATCCAGAATGTTCTTCAGTCTATGGGGAAGATAAGGCTGGAGGAGGAGCTAGGCAGACAATGGACAGAAACAGAGCGTGAATAAAAGAAATGGAACAAGGAAAGAAAACAGAAAATAAGGAAAAGAGAAGTAAAAAGAGAAAGAGAGGGGGAAAGGAAGGGCGAAGGAAGGAAGAAGGAAGGAAAGAAAGAAATGCTTGCAGAAACTTCTACAGGGCAAGCTGGAGTCAGATCTTCCACAGCAGTGGGTAGGAACATCAATATGGTTTCTCAGATAAAAGCACCATCTTAGGCAGAGAGAAGCCGGGTGTGGCTGCATAGAGAACCAATGTTCCTTCCTTCCCCCGGGCTCTTTCTCTTTCAGTAAATGTCTCTCCTTAACTCTGCTTTTGTAACCCTTCTCTTTCTTATTTGAGAAGCCTGAGAGTGGGAGAGGCGGAGGTTACCTGTCTGAAGGTCGCCTTGTGTGGCCCTTGTCTTTGTGTGGCCCAGGAAATGGCGGGACCCAAAGCATATGCCTTGATTCTCAGGAGTACCACAACGTGAGCCGTGCAGAGGGCACAGAGTTCTAGGTGACAGCAGACACGACACAGCAGGGAAGAAGCCTTGCAGTTCCGCGTCTTGACACCAGCTGGATTTACATCATCAGAGGTTTTGACAAGCACACAGGTTATTGTGTTCAGCTCAAAATGAAGCATGATATGGTTAAGACGTTATAATGGAAGCAGAATCACTCATGGAAGTGTAGTGCAGAACTATCTCATTGCATGGCAGGTTAGGGGACACAGGACCCCATATAGGAAATGATAGTCACAGGTGCGGGCTCTCTGCATCCAGAACTGTTGTGTTTCAGGCCCAAGGCAAGGGGTGGAGGTGCATATTTTACATACCAAAGCAGACCTGGCCTCCAGGTTCTCCCAGCATCCCTCAGTCTCTACCTGGTATATCGGCCCTCTACCCTGACATCTCCAGCCTCAGGACTGGGCTGCCCTTTGCTCACAGGCTCTTCCCTATATAATCCAGACATTTTGGTCTCTCCACCCCTTTTTTCCCCTCCTCCTCCTCCTCCTCCTCCTCCTCCTCCTCCTCCTCCTCCTCCTCCTCCTCCTCCTCCTCCT